>CM031858.1:30723801-30816301 GCA_018697195.1 Certhia americana
AAAAAAAAAAAAAAAAAAAAAAAAAAAAAAAAAAAAAAAAAAAAAAAGAAAAAAAAAAGAAAAAAAAACCCAGGCTGAATAGAGGAGACTGATAGCCCCGGTCAAGACAGGGGTTATTTTAACCCCCTCCAATCGACAATAAAAAGAAACCAATTAAACCAGCAAGAGAAAAAAATCCTTAGACTCACCCCTAGAAGTGAAGTTGCCATCACACAAAAGTGCCCTCCTCTCAGAGGATCTTTTTTATATTGATAAATCAGAGGCAGTGTTTTTTTTAGAGGTGTGCAATACAATGATCAGTTCCGCCCATTCCACCACAATTGTAGCTCCCTCGCCGGCTTTGAAGTGCCGCTGAGCCACCGCCAGCCAATCCCCGCCACCGCCGCCTCGCTCGCCGACGTGACTGCGTGAAGTCACCAGCGCCGTCGAGCCCGGCCGTCGAGCCCCGCCGGCGCTGATGACCTCACGCACTCACGTCGGCGAGCGCCGCGAGCTGCGGTCCCGGTCCGCAGGGACCGCTCAGCCCGGCCCGGGCTACTTCGTCCCGGCCACCCCTTCCCATCCCACGCCCCCCCAAACACACCCCGTGTGCGCGATTTGACAACAGTTGGGTTTGTTTTTTTCTCCCTCGGAGCGGTTTATATTTGAATTTTTTTATTATCATCATCGTCTCAGTCTTGTTATGATTATGGGCACGGACTGGCGAGCGCTGTAGCACCCCGTTTCTCCACTAGCCCCCCCCTTTTCCTCCATCCCGATCTCTTCTGGTCAGCCCTTCTCCCATTGTCCCGGCAAGCGGGTGAAACACTTTAGGCCACTGCTGCCTGTCGTTCCCTCCCTTCTCGCCCTCGCCGACCGCGTTTTCAGGCGTGATTCACAAGCGGAGTCCACCCGGGCGGGCCCTGGCACAGTCAGGGGCTGGCTTCCCGCTGCCTCGTCCCCCTCGAAGGTGAGCACTTTGCTCCCCTCGGCTCCTCGCCCAGCCCTGGGCGGCTGCGGGGAAGGGTAAAGCCCGCTCCCCCTGTCCCTGGGGGACTCCCCTCGGCCCGGCCCTGCTCGCCCAGGTGCTCTCACCCCCGCGGGTTTTCCACGGCTTTGCTTAGCTTCCCAGGGGATGTTTTTCCTCTTTCTCTCGGCTTCGGTTTTGACCCGTTTCCGTGTCGTGGGGATATTGACTGTACATCATATCTATTGATCAAGGGGGTAATGTACATTATCATACTTTGAAGTAAGAGTGAAGTAAATTAATGAACTGCTTTCTTTCTCTGAAAGCTGACGCTTACCATAAATGTCGCGTTTCTCTCTGCGAGCTGCTCTGAATGATTTTAGCCTGTTGAGAAGGCGTGACAGGCCAGCCCAGAAGGAGGAAGGGGTGGGGGAAGGAGGGAACTCCGTTTAACAAATAAAAAAGAATTAACTTCATTGCTTTGGTCTCCTTCTATAATGATATTCATTTTGCAGACCTAACGCACACTTGTTTAAATTTCGGGTTTAATTTAATCAATACTATCACCCGCAAAGAGGGGAAGAACATTTCCCGGAGATACACCCTTGTATGAATGCTTATTAACTTTTTGTCTCCACTTTCTTTATCTGCTGGAGATGGGGAGGAACTATTAAGACATAGATCAGAAAGCGTAAGAGGAAAACAAGCGTCGTGAGCATTGCATTTTAGAGGAACACAAAATCGCATTTTGTGGTGTGCCAGGTTAGGTAAAAAGATCGACACGCATTCCTTTCAGCCCCAGAAAGTCTGAGAGACTCTGCCATACACCGGGGAAGCAGAAGCCTTTAGTGATATATCTCTTTTTAGGACAGCCTCGCCGGGTGGGTCTTCCTTTCGCATCCGTATTTTGTCTGCACTTGTCTGCCCAGAGGAGACGTGTCCTTTTTTGATCTTTTCGTGTTTGTTTTTTCCGATGCTTGCCCTGACTCTTTCGATCTGGGGTCGAAAATCCTTAATTTTCAGTGTGCTTTTCCTTTAAAAGCACCGTGTGGGAAATTATGAAAAACTCGTTGTAAAATAGTCGTGGGAGTTTTTACAAGGGAACTCAACTGAGAGGGAGGAAAAAAAAAAAAAAAAAAAAAAGGCAAATACATCAGAACAGGAATCACAAAACTCCTGCCAGTGGGCATCCTCCTGCTACTCTGATAATTTCCCCGAAACTGGAAAAGCAGCAGCTTCTGAACTTTGAGAGCGGTGAGCTGATATTTTCTGAATTCGCCACGGAAACATCTGTAACCTTCCTCCTTTGTATACATTGCCTGCTGGGCAAAGGATTTAAGCAAGCTTACAATTTTGTTTGCATTTGCCTTATTGACCACTGCACTTAAGGGTGCAGTACATCAACATAATATGCAGGTGGGGGCTGGGAGGGGGGGAGCCAGCAAAGAGGTATTCCAGAAATTAATTAAAACTTTTTTTTCTCCCCCCCATTTGAAGTTTAATGTACGGGAGGAGATAAATGTTCGTGCCGTTTCTTGAAAACCTGTGGGATCCACTCTCAATAAAGCTAAAATCTATTAGCATTCTGTATGCATCTGCAGCATAAATTTCATTTGAATTTCAAATTTAATAAACCAGGAGGTTTTTAATCATCCCTGGTTTTATTTGTTTGATATTAACATGCTTATTGACCGGGTCTGTTGACCAGTTTGATCATTACAGGACAGCAAAAAGTTAATTAAAACGACCACAGCTCCTTAATCATATCATCTGTCTCATCCATGTCGCTCCCTTTATTACAGCCTATGATGGATAGTCTCCCAGATTAATTTCTCTGTTTCTTCGATTTGGACAACAGCTTTTGGGACCTAATTTACATCCTGGGAACAACTTGCTCAAGTCCAACTAACATCTTGAGTCTACAGTGTAGATTAGCAATCTCGGAACTTTAGCCACAACGATAGCTGTCGCTAACCTTTCGGGAAGGGGGGGTGGATTTTCTTGGATCAAACCCCGATTCCCTGCGTTGCGACCGGCAAGCGGACAGAGATGGATAGACCCTTGTACCAGAGGTCCTCGCCTGTCTACAGACAGCGCTACCGGGGTGTAGAGGGGGATTCTCTTTGAGGAAACAGAGGTCTGTGCTATTTGAAAAGGCGTAGCTGGAAAGATTAAAGTGCAGGCTGACCATGCCTTGTGCTGGACGTCTGTGTTAGCGAGGGGAAGCGTTTCGCGCCACCCTTTCGCCCATTTAGGGGCACACGGGTGGGAGCCAGACTCTCCTGTCGCCTTCCTGGCGGTGCGGCTTCGCTCCGCCGTCTGTCAAGCGTCCAGCGAGGAGGAAGCCTCGCTCCTCAGCGTCCAGCGGCTCCCAACCCCGCTCCCGTGGTCACGGGGGAAAGCCTCTAGGCGGGGGCCTTGTCCTCACTCTCCCTGGGCTCCGCGCTCTGGAAAAGGCTGCGTTGCCCCCGTGTTTGCCCCACCGCCCTGTACCTGCTACCCTGGGTAGGTGGGGGCCAGGAGGTGTCCCCTTCACCCGACACCTTCACCTAGAATCTGTCACCTGGAAGATTTACGGTGGGGTGACAAACAGCTCTCCAAGAACACGGGGGCTAGGCTTGTTCGGGGAGCGGAGAAGGGGGAATAGGACGTAGACGAGACGAAACGGCCCCGAGTCAAAAAAGACCATGCTGTGCCTGGCGGTCACTGAGCAGAGAGGGTGGTTAATGTCTTTCTTTAACCTCTACCTGCACCTCTGCATTGCTGCGCCTCACCTGGGACGTTTCTCTCACTGCCTCACTGGGCACTTTCGTTGAGACCGGAGCTCCCTGTCAGGCACGGGGTGCAGCGCGGCGGGAGCGGACAGTGCGTGCGCGCCGGTGCCTCCACCTATTGCTAGGTGGCTTTTTTCTTCCGTCGGTGTAAACGTGTCCCAGGTACCCGCCAACCCTGCCGGTGTCCCCGTCCCGCTGCCCGCCACGCGTTTCCCAGCCTTGAGAGGCCTGACCGCTCCCCCGCGCAGCCGGCGGGGAGGCGCCCGACGGAGCCCTGGCTTCTCTCTGAGCCACTTTGGAGATGGAGAGGGTACACGCCGACCTGTCTGCAGCCGGCGGAGGGGATTCACGATTCACTTCGATGTCTTTCGGTGTTTGATGATTTATTTATTTAATTATTTATTTCTCAGGAGCTGTGCTAAAAAAAAAAAAAAAAAAAACAAAAAAACAAAAAAAACAAAAAAAAAAACCAGAAAGCAGCAGCTAGCTGCGTCTCCGCGTCTCCGAAAGGTCCCTGTAATTAAATTAGCCCGGGAAGACACCGTGCACATGTTGGTGTGTGCATGCCTGGGGAGGGAGAGGAAGAGGCACCTTCACACCCACTCTGTTTACATCGCCGGTGTGCGCCTAGATCCGATCCGCATCTCCTCCTTCTTCTCCCCGTTTTTTTCCCCTGCCCTGTCCCCCCCGCACCACCCCCATCCCCCGCTCTCCCGGTACATTATCGCTGTGCACGCATCGGCTCCTGGGCGGTCATGTAAGTACCGGGAGGCGCCGGCGGGGAGAGCGAACGCCCGGGCTGAGCGCGCCGGCACCGGGCGGGGCAGAGCGCGGAGCCCCCGCCGCCGGTCCTTCGGTCCTGTCTAGAATAGATTTGTTTAAACTGCTTTCTGTTTTTTTCCTATTATATATCACCTTCTCCCAGGCACCACTTACAGTTAAAAAGTACTAAATTCTTCTCCTCAGCGGTATTGATTTCTTTTCATTCTGCTCCGTTAGGAGAGGAGGTAATGCTTCCAGATTACCTCGCGTCTCCTCCAGACGGTTGACAATTGCAATCGCAGTTTCGGGAAGATAAATGTTACTTTGGGAATTGGGCTTAATTACAAATAATCTGGGAGCTGCTCTGGGTCCGATGGTTTAACCACACGTGTTCAAATCATAGTACAAGCTTTTCAAGAGAATGCCAAGATATAGTAAGCGTTTGGAAAATCGGTGTGTAAGACAGGACGTTCCCATTAAATAGGCTGCCTGAAGCTGGTTCACGCCCCGAAATATATGCTATTTATATATAAATATATAAATATATAAATATATAAATATATAAATATATATACACATGGGCGCCTGTGGATATGTGCACGTACATAAATGTGTGTGACAGACACTCGCATATGCAAATTCTAAAACACCAAAAATCGTAGCCTGCAGGGAACATAAAAGAAAAGGAAAGCATGTATGTATGTATGTTTGTATGTATGTATGTATTTATTTATTTCTTTGTTCTCCCAACTGCACAGAAGTAGTAATCTGGGGAAAAAAATATTTAAACATTTTTGCTTGCTGCCGTTTGTGGAGTGGAAGAACCCCTGGTTTTCCGGGAAAGACGTACCTTCGAAGCACTGTGCCAGGAAGGTTTTGCCCTCGCCCGTTCACCCACTCAGTGTACACCACAGCCGTCTCCTGAATGCAGAACTCCTGCGATTTGACTTGAGAGACCCTAATATTGATATATTTACTGTTCCTCTTACAATGTAGCTGCCACCTTTTCCTGTCGTTATTTGCCTATATGGCAGAGCAATTAGGTCACCCCCTCGCTCCCTCCCCCTCCACCACTCCCCACTCCCACACCCCCACACCCCCCCCCCCCGCCCAGCAGCCTTATTAACTTCGGGGGAGGGGGGCAGACGAGCAGCGGGAGGGAGGCAAGGTGGTGAACAGGTTATTCTCTTAACCCGACCTGGCTGCAGGACCGAGATGAGCAACACTGAACAGATGTCCCCATTTAAGCCATTCTTTTCCCACATGCCTGCTGGATGCTGCCAGGGCGCAGGAAGCTTGCTGCAGACCTGGCCCATTCCCGGCCATTATGGCCAAGTTATTCTGGACCAGTGAGCACGAACAAAATGGGCTTCAGATCGCGTGCTTGAGAATAATTCGACTCCGAGCCCTGGAAGAGCCCCCTCCCCCTATTTTTTTAAGTGTTAGGGGGTGGACAGGGACGTGTCTCAGCTCTGATCGTAGCAGAAGAACTTCTCAAAAGCCCCTTCCCCCTCCCTCTCTTCGGCAAATATGGTATAATTTACAGAGCAACTTAATAATCCGAGGGCCACCGCAAAAGCCCTTTGCGTTGTAAACCGCTTCTAATTACCTGCCAGAGCAATTAGCTGACTATCACGAAGAAATTAGATCGCTCAATGTAGCATAAATAATGCGAATAATTTTGTAAGGAGAATGGAAAGCGAGACCTGGTGTTTCTTTATAAGGAAATAACACCTCGTACTGTACGAACTCTACATGAACACATATTAATGTCTAGGCATGCACGGAAATGAATCCGAACATGAACCCTCTGGCTTAGATTCAGCACTTTCTTCATTTACATATGCGGGGTGAAAGTCGGCTTCCAGGCGTTTAGATACAGAGCTCTTCCAGATCACAGTAATTAACACATAGCGACTTCAATAGGAAAACCTGTTTTCCAGATGATTTTTACAATGCAGCTTTATGTCTCATTTGGCAGTTTAAATAGCTGGAGTTGTTTTCTGGCTGCATCTCCACTATCATCTGTTGAGCATATTTTGCCTAGAATATTGACCAAAACTTCCGAACCCTTTTTTTTTTTTTTTTTTTTTTTTTTTTTTTAACATTGATGACTAATATACTGGACATTCCTAGAGTTTTCGAGAGGGTGGTTTTTTTTGTTTGTTTGTTTTTCTTTTTTTTAATCTCATATGGTTAGTTCGTCGAGAAATTTTTATGAATCGCCTTAGAAGTTTATGCTGTTTAACAACTATTTTTTTCTTCTTTCTGCATTTCACCTTGAAAGATCGGAAGTTTTTACTCCATTCTCACTGCTTCAATATTTGATCTCAAGAGGAAAAAGCTTTTTTTCACAGTTTAAAATTTACTGGTATTAGACAGTTTGCAAGGATTAAAACGTGTAGCATTTACGTTATTAAATTTAAATATTGCTGAAATATTTGTTCACGCTGCTAGATCTACATCTGTGGAATTGAGGAAGGAGTTTGTGCCTACCAAAGGCAGGAGTGTTGCGTAATGAAAGTGCCTTTACAAATGAATTCAGCTAAAGTGGACTGAATTTGTTTCTGTTGTGTTTCCCCCTCTACACCCGCCCCCGTACTGAGAACAGCGCTTGTCATAAAGCTGGACGTGAAGGTTCCTGATCGTAGTGAGCATCATCCCAGCACAAACTTACAGCTGCTCACTGCTCGGAGGCACTCCGGGATTTAGAGTAACTCTTTAGGAGTGCCCCGGGCTAAGGATAAACACAGCTAGTTGGGTTTATCTTTGATAAATAGGAGCAGCAGCGTATACTGTGATTCTTTAAGTGCGTCTTCGAAGTGGGGAAAAAGCCGAGTGTATGATCAGATCTTTCATAACTTCTCAGAGCGTCTCTTTCCTCACGCTCGGACACTAACGCAGCAGATACGAAGCGACTCGCCAGACACCCTTGTCGCCAGGTTGTCGCCGGAAAATCGGGACTACCGCTGAACACGGTTTCTAAGCTTCTCCAGGTCTGAAGGGGGTTGCTCAGCTGCTCCGTAGCCCCCACATAGCACACTCGGAATTGTACAGCGTGTTTAACGATTCTCGCTAGTCGGCTAATTAGAGAGGGCTTTGAAGCTCCATTACCGGCAACAAAATTATTGCGGTCAGTTTAGGCCAAGTTCTGCGGTCCTTAATGGAGCGAAACTCCCATTGAAGTCAATGGGACAGAAGTCAATGGGCGTTGTGCTCTATTAAGGAGCACAGAATGTGTCCCTTTGTGATTTAGAGATTAAAAATCGGGATTGCTAAAATGTGCGTTTAAGACGGTCACACTCCCGGGGCAGGATCTCGCCCGCGACCCGGGGAGGGCCCGATCCCTTTCCAGGGCGGGCTGAGCCCCGCGGCTCCCCAGGGACGATGCTGAGGGCAGGATCGGTGCCGGGGGTTATTAATCATCAACCAGGGCCAGACAAAAGGGCTTTTCCGGCGGTTCTGAAAGGATCAAAACTTCGGTCTCCCGGGGGGCTTCAGCCCCCTGGGCCGGCGGGACTGTCAGTGCTGTGAGAGGAATTCTGTCCATCCCGCGGTCCCGGCGCTCCACTGTCCCCTGGCGCGGAGGGCGCGTCCCCTCCCTCCCCCTTCGCGGCGCTCTGTCCCTCCGCTCGCCGTGGCTGATGTCCCTCCCTCAGATGCCGAGGGTCCTGCCTGAGGACACGGGAAGCGGCCCCTTGAGAGCCCGCAAGCAGCGCATACACCGTTTGGACACCAGCACAGCAGGGCTTGGGAAGTCCCGTTCCTAACCCTGACCACCCACCCACTGCTATCGACGTGATCTGACAGCTAAACTCTGAGCTCGGGTTTAAGGTGCAGCTTTGGGCTAACCTTTGATCTCTGAAATGGCGTTTGGTTGTGCTTTATTAAAAAAATTTCCTTTTAATGGGGGCGAAATAGCACTGGACAAGCGGAAAAGCCCGTTTTAGAAAACTGAAGGAAATGCTGCAGGTCACAGAAATATGACTATAGTTCAATAACCTTCCTCTTTGAAACGGAAGAGGGATGGGACATGGAGATCTTCCTTTCTTCTTGTTATTACCCTAGTGGAAAGTAAAAACCTTCAGGAAAACTTCACAGCGTTTTTCTCAGAACGCAGAGGGGAACACACAGCTGATCCTCTAGGAAGCTGTGCACAATTAAGACTCATTTTCTTTCTGCGGGAACAATTAATTGTACAAATGAAAGGTCAGGCATGTGCTTTTCCCATGTTTATCAACCACAATAATGAGCCCCTTCTATTTTTTCCCCCAGTGCATTATATTGCAATAAAGCGCTACCGCAGTGCCGTCTCTCTGGGTAAACATCTTCAAAGGCGACGTGGCGGAGGCGAGCGGTACGTATGTGTATGTACGTACAGATATTTAGGGAGGACGCAACGGCCGAGGTGAACGCAGATGCGAGATGTGAGAAGCGAGGGCTTCCCCAGCCCCGTTGTTCCCGCATCTCGGCGACAGAAAGGCACCCTGCAGCGCCGGCCGGGGCTGGCTGAGCCCGGAGGGAGAGTCCTTACCTCCTGGGGTTTCTGTGTTCCTCCCGGGTTGGGTTATTTTTGTAGAGGCACGGACGGATCCTGCCCTACTTCTCCTGGGATCCAAATCACCCTGGCAAATTGTTCTCGCTTGCCTCCACATGATAAATCCATCCCCGAAGAGATAGGCTGGTAACACCTTCATATCCATAACAGGTTTTTCTTTCCATCACACGATTCTTCTGCTCACATCTTCAAGAATACAAGGACCTGCCAATTCTAAAAAATTCAAGGGGCTCCACTTTTTCATGCCAGCTTAGTACGGTGTGGATTCACTGACTACATTTGGAACACAAGTACAATATTCTACATTTTCACCAACAGGTTCATTTATTTTTCCTGTTACTTGGAGAACGGGCAAGTCACCCACTGGGATTGTGCTTGAGGGGACACAACTAGTGCTGGCAAGGTGTTTTTCTCCCAGCTAATATGTTACCCTACATGCAACTATCCAGGATATCTACCCCGTGTAACATTCTCCTTAACCTCAATCGGCCCACACACAGAGTGGATAAATATTTCACTCTTGACACGTGTGAAATGATGGAGGAGAATAACCCTACTGAAACAGTCTAACATGTTGCATTGTGTCTATCCAGATGACCGGGTCTACTTTGATTTGTTTGTCATGTTGGCCTAAGATACCCAGTAGGTTTCTCAGAAGAGTCAGTCTCCATCTCTCCAAAACAAGTTTCTGTTTCTCTTTAAATAGGAATCATTGCCCTATTTCTTACAATATTTGTTGGAGGGTGCTCTCTGTATACCTGGTAATCATGGACAGGCAAGTTTGGTTTAAACCAGCAGGAGGCTCTGAATGCCTCAAGCTGGTATTTGGATTCAGCGTCACTACCATAACCAACCCAAAGAGAAACATCCATCTGGAAGGGGAAGAGCTCTGCTGGACAAGATGCAGCGTGCTCCCTTGAAACGGTCGAAGTAGTGACAGCACTACATTCCATGAGGCCGAGCCCAAAGAGAACGTGCAGACTGAGATTTTAGGTCCCGTGGATTCAGAGCAGCGATGCCTGCACAAGGAGAAGCCAACGTCATTGCTCCTGGGGTGTGTAGCTAATTGTCTAGAAAGTGCTCTGTATCAGAGTTGGATGGTAAAAGGCTAGAATGATTTCTGGCAGAAGAACTCATTGCTCCTCTGAAAGGACTCTCGTTTTTGTGCAAATGTAAAATTGTTCTTCAAGCACTGAGCAGTCCGACGAAGTTGACTGTAGTGGCCTGTTTCATAGCGGGGAGGAATAAGTGGTAATGATGCACTGACTTTTGCCGCAGTGGGATAGAGGGTTGTCCCCGAGCTGGAAACAACATTGAGATAAACACTTGGGCCACGCCGAGATGGCCCGCCCAAAGCATGGGGAAACACCCTACCCCTGTCAGAGGGATTCCTGAGTTCAGGCAGGGAGCCTGGACTTCCCTGGCAGACCGCAGCCGTGACCTGTGCGACCCGCAGACCCCCTCTCCCCAGGCACAGTGACGCACACAGACCACTGCACCTGTATGCAAAGTACCAGCGTGCCCAGAGCGAGCACACCCGTGTGCCCAACCCGTCCGCTGGAACCTGCTGCCCTTGGCCCGCGGGCTGGCATGCGGGGGCAGCCCCAGGCGGCGGGCACAGCCCCAGGCGGGCACAGCCCCAGGCGGCGGGCACAGCCCCGACAGCACTGCCCCGACGGCACAGTCCGAGGCGGCGGGCACAGCCCCGGCGCGCTGCCCCGCTCTCTCTCTCGCTGCCTCCCCCTCAATCACGGCCACCGCGCTGACAGGCTGGGAGGGCGCCGCACAAAAGGCTCGGGCGGGCGCGGCCCTCCCCTCCCGGCCCCCGCCCGCCCCCCGGCCCGGCCCTCCGCCCGCTCCCGCCCCGCTCCGCCCCCGCCGCGGGAGCAGCGCCCGCACAGGCGGCCGCGCTCCGAGCAGCGGGACCGCCGCCGGCCCGAGCGGCGCAGCGCGCTCGTCCCCAGCAAACACGAGCCTTGCTTTTCCAGAGCGACGCCAGCGGAGTTAATCCAGGTGGATAGCAGTAGAGCACACGCCTCCTCGTGCTCGGGTCTGGCCGTGGAGGGTTCAGTGTGATGACAGCTAATTAGAAGGAATTTGCAGTTTTAGTAACTAGGAAAGGTGTGTAATCAGACCATAGTTTGTATGTGGACTCTATTTTACAGACGCTGCAATTCAAAATTGTCTTTTATGGCATAAACTACTTTTTTCCTTAGATGTTCTTGGTAATGGAAAATTGAATAGTACTGTAAAGAACGACGCTTTAAATACCAGTTTGTGTCATGCTATATTAAAAGCAGATAAAAGAGATATCGAAAACTATATGGATTTTCTGAAATGGTTGAAGTTCATTTGTTGGTAATTAGAAATCTGTTTACACAAAAAAGTTCCTTCATAGGCAGAAAGTTTAAAGTCATTTTTTATTAGGATGCAGTCAGTGTTTTATATATGATAGCTGTAAGCATTAATTAGATCTTGCACAAATTTCAGAAGAGCTTCAAGTACAAATTTAGGAACCTTGTATGTTCAGTAGTAAAGACACATTTCATTCCATGGGGAAAAGTGACATTAAGTCTATGCTACATTTTTGTGGAATTACTGTTTCCACAGAATCATTCAACAGACATCATGTTAGTAGTTATTAATTTATTCATCTACTTTCCCTATGCTAGGAACACTGCCTTCAACTGTTAAAGAAGCAGCTGGCTTTTTTATACAAATAAACTGGGCTCTGAGACTGTCAATCTTCTTTGTTTGACAGAGAGGAGTTCCTGCCCGCACTGAAAGAATAGCTCAACATCTGTCATCCCATTCTCTGTGATGGCCCAAAATCAGGAAGACTACAGCTGTCCTCTTCCTTTCAGATCCTTCTGGGAGAGAGAGGTAGGAGGACTGTGTATTTGGTCAGCGTGTTCATCATGCATTAAGCAAGTCTCTACAAGCACTTGCATGTAATTGCATTGTTTTTCAGCTGCTTGAACAGTAGGATTTGCCATGTAGAAAGTCTTTGGAATTTTGATCCTACTATGAGTTTTTTTGGGTTTTGTTGGTTTTAGTTTAGTCTGCGTTTTTTAATAAAAAACATTTTAATTGTAATTGAAGTGTTTGGCAATAATTTATACCTAGACATGTGGCCCATGGGCATGTAAATTGTAGATATGTACATGAGCATAAAGCAGAAAATATTTATTTTTACAGGTTAGGGATTACACTGCAGTGCTGAGCGATAGAGGAAGATAAAAATGAGGGATGTAATTTAGCTTATTCCTCACAAGCTCAAAAGTGACATCTTTTGACATGACTGTGTATGGAGCAGAGGAGAGAGGAAAGGGGTGGAGGAGGAAGAGAAGGGGATGGAAGAGGCTGGGAAGAATGTGTTATCATGTAAAAGAAATGCTTAACCTCATTTTCTGTGGTTTAATATCCAGCAAATTTATCAAAAGCAAAAAGAAACAAATGAACAAAAATATCAAACGAACAAATAGAATAAAAACCTCAACCCCCAAACTCTGAATAGAAATAAATTTTTTAATTAATTGTAATGTCCTCTTTCAATCGTAGACAAACTAGTAGTCAATAGTGGAATGTACATTGCTTTTCTTATTATCAAAATCAAGATCTGCTGTGACAAACCTCGGAGTCCCATCCAGCAGCAATTGTGTGAAGCATACAGCTCTGTGACCTATGATTTCAGCCTCACAGTCCTAAGATTTGGGGAAAGCATGAAGTGCAAAATGCACAGGGGGATTTAGGCATTGTGAAATTCTGCTCTGCTGAGGATGTCCAGGGGAACCCACCCTCTGAAGTTAGGCTCTCAGGCTGCCTGTCATGTGCCTGGTGACAGTTAGGCTGTGGTCACATGATGGTTTTGATTTGGCTCACACCCATGTTGCCTCTGAAAGAGCAGCTCAGCAGCTCAGTCACCTACTGCTGTTACCTACTGATTGGATTCTTAGAGCTCTAACCTCTGTTTATCTGCTCATCTTAAAAGAATGCAGAAAGGAGACAGTTTCTTAGTAAAGCTGGAATCGATTCATTTAACATTTTATAAATAAAATAAAATTTATTACATTTTCCACAGAAATGCCAGTCTAATCTCAAGGCATTTACCCTTATCAAGTCCTAGAACAAGATCTTACTAGACCATATCTGATTGTACTTAAGGGAGATATTAATGTGTCACCACCAATTGAAAGTATGGTACCAAGTTTGAATAAAAAGACCAAAAAAAATTTGTTTTTATTATTTACAGATAGAAGAACCATCTTCTATCCAGTTCCATAGCTGGACCAATCCAGAAAAGAATCCCACAGAAATAGAAGAGAAGAGCACTATGGAAGAGAATCACGAACAATGAGATCCTACTTTCCCTCCAGTCTCTCTGGCTCAGGATCTAAAGTTATGCCTTCCATTTCCTCTAGTTTTTTTCATGTACATAACAAACTTGTCTCTGCCCTATGTGGAGTGACATACCCATCTTCATCTAGGCCCCCAGGTTTTTGGAGACAATAATTGATTTGGTGCCTCCTCAGGTCTCTGTTTCCATAGTGTTGGAATCTTAGAGCAGCAGTGAAGATTTTTGTCAAAAGGACAATAGCTTAAAGGAAGGAAAAGGGCTTGCTAGACTGCCCAAAGGTGAATATCTTCCTGCATGTGTCTGCTGGGGAAACAACGTGTAACTGAATTAGTTGTTTGCCTTCTCTCATTTCTCGGAAATGACAGTCCTGTCAGCTGTGGTATTTAGAAAGCAAACTAAGCCAACCCGGGCCTGGAAATTTAATTTTCCAATATAAATGTTCCAGTAAATTTTCTCCAGATCACTGTCTATAGAAGTTTTACTGAGCTTTGTAACAGAAGCAAACAAACCATTGACAATTCTGCATGGCCTCCTCATGAGACATAGAGGTTAAATATTTTGCATTTTCCTTCTGGTTTATGAGTTTGGGGTGTACACTTATTTTATGCCTTTTTTTTTTTTTTTTTTTTTTTTTTTTTTTTTTGGTGAAACAGTGCAGAATTGAATTTGTTTTTTGTTGTGTGCATTTTTAATGAGAGCTGTGAATTTTCTTCTAGGGTCTAAACTTGGGAAAAACACCAAATATAATGACACAATAAAATTGCAAAAATGATAGACATTGTAACTAGCCTTGGGGATATTTTGACTGAGTCCCTCCTCCAAATCTTTTTGAGGAAGCAGATCCTGAAAGATAAGAAGCTTAGGAAGATTCTAATGAGTACGTAGACACTGAAGCAACTCAGAACATTCGCCTTTGTCTTAAGAAAAGGAATCACACTTAAACTCCTTATTCCTTATGACATGTAGTCTGTGCTTTGGATTGGCAACCTTCAAAGGTATGTTATCATGATTTGTTAAATTGTGTGAAATAGGTAGAGAAAAATTCACAGCCTTTAATGACTTGGCCAATACTGTCACTTTGTCAGCTTCCAGAAAATCATTCTTGAAGTAGGGAGCAACATTGCCATTTATTACATCAGAATCAGATAAACCAACATACACGTTCTCATCATGACAGAATATAAAATAATGTAATAAAGAATACACTTGTTAACGTGGTTACCCTGATCTGAATATAAGTCAACAACACTTAAACATCTGACACTTGGATGGTTGTGGGCATCAGTTTTTGGCTTGGATTGCAGAGTGGCTTCTGAGGCCCTTCAGCATCCATACCATCCCACAGCCTGTAGGAGCTAGGCCATGAGCTGTCCTCTTGCTGTCTGTGTGATCCCACTGAGGACAGTAACACTCACCCACCAGATTTCTCCAACCCTAATCCAGTCCATTTTATTCTGTGCTAAAATGCAGACAGGAATAGATTTTAGGAACTGATTCACTCTCTCCACCCCATCTTTGCTATATCAAGCAATTTTGCTGCTGGGGTGAGGTCGCTCTCTTTCAGATGAAGAAGATGCTATTACCTCCAAGTTTAAGACTTTATTTGTTGGTGGTTTTTGTGGGTTTTTTTAACCCCATAATTTATCTAATAATTAAATTATGGTCTGAACAGTGTGAAAAGAGAACTTTTATAAAAAGAGGAGCCTTTGACTCCAAAAGATTATTTGGGGGTCTAGACCTTTGAAGGAAAAGAAAAGCAAAAGTTGAGTGCCAACTGTATTGTTAATCCTGAACTTTACAAAGAGAGTTTCTACATGAAATAGTAAACAGGCAAGGACCACCTTTAGGGACATGAGTCATGGGTGGTTGCACAGGTCACCACAACGCAGGATCGCTATTCACACAAAGTGAGAGTGTTGCAGTGTCATGCCTGTGCTGCTGATTCAGCTCCTTATCAGCTCCTGGCTTGGAGCTTTGATAGCTGATGTGACAAACCATAAATAATGGAAGGTCAAACTGAGCAATGTTGTTCACTCTGACCCTTTAATACTTCTGGCTTATTAGATCAGTCATCAACGTTTCAACAGGCTGCTGAGAAGCATAGTACAGTGACTACAGCTGCCAAATACTTCCCTATTCACAGACAGCCTCTCTATGCAGTTATTAAATGCATCCCAGGGAAAAAGTCGTATGTTCCTTGAAAGGAATCAATTTACAAAATAGGGTGAAAATCACAGAATAGCCAACTATAGAATATGGCCATATATAAAGAGAATCTATCAGCAAAAAGCCCCAACCTATTACCACCCCCAGAAACCCCTTCAAACAATAACCAAAAAAGAGCTCAATAGTTATCAGGGCAATTTTTTTTTTTTTTTTATTTTTTTTTTTTTTTTTTTTAACTAGGGGGATATGAGTAATAGTGTAAGAAAAGAAGGCAATGAAGACAGTTGAAATCTGATGAGGAATAAATATTCTGTCCTTGTCCAACCCCTGCCACCTCCAAAGTTCTGAATCTGAGGAAGCTCAATAGTTTCCATTTTAAGGCTCTGTATTTATCCTTCTTCTTAAAATGCTGTGAATTTTACCATTAAAATTGTGATTTTTTCCATACCAGTGGTATGCCAAATCTTAAAACTTTGAAACAGTTTAAAGGAAAAAAATGGTTCAAAATTTAAAATCTCATCAATTCCAAAATTAATTTTATAAGCAAGCACATTTTAGCTAATTTCAAGAACTATTTACAATTATTTTCTTGAATAAATCTAAATGGGCTCTAAAAAGGAAGATGTAGGATCACTAGTACTGTACTAGAAGGAGAAAGACACACTATTAGCACAAACTCCTGTCAAGATTTGCCTCAGGATTTTATGGCTGCAAAGCAAACAGCTGTCAAATCTAGGGGCAGGATGTAATGTGCATTCCTGCCATGAGTTTATACAGAACTCCATGACCACCATTGCTGTTGCCCCTATGTTACCTAATAGGAGGTGATGTTGTGAATCACAAGTTGACAGCCTCACCAAAGATCCACCCTGGGCAGCAGTGTTGCTCTACACAGCAAAAATCCTGTTTAATTTTTAAAAAGAAAAGGTTTTAAAACTGTACACTAAAAATTAGTATCAAAAAAACTCTGAAGATTATGCATTCAACTGAGAGATTAGAAATGAACAGAATTAAGCTTTCTTTGCCAGCCCTAAGTGTCCTCTTTCGTGGTATGTATCAGTCTTAAAATGAACAGTCTTTTTGTTTTACTTTTTTTCTAAAGCATCATACTTTGTCAGGCACAGGGCTTTCTGGGGTAATGTAACATAAAAGACTGTCATCTGCTTGAGTATCATGAAAAATTGGAAACTGCCATAAATGAAACCAGAACAGGGAGACAGCAAGCTCTCTTGTGAAAACAGCTCTGTTATGATGGATAAAAAGATTCTCCTGAAACTGTAGCTCCAGAAGTGAACCCTCATATATCCTGATTTTGTCCCTTTTGTAGACGCAGACTCCTCATGTGGTTGAAGTGAAAGTTTTATAGGTGGAATGCACTTGCGTATTCCTTTTTTGCTGAGTGCACAACTTCATACACTCAGGACTGATTCACAGAAGTGCTCAGTACTCAGATGCTGCTGAAATCAATGGGACTTATGCTTTAGACATATAAAATAACATAAAAATGCGTCCATCTTGGAAAATCTAGCTCTAAGTACATCGTATTGAGGACCCCAAATTAGTAGACATTTTCATCAATCTTGGCCATAACAGCTCAGCATTTCACTTCCCCATCTATAAAACGAGTCTAATAGTACAGTCTCACTTTGCAGGTTTAAAGGTAAATTAAATAATATTTGGGAAGCCCTCAGAAACCCAAGTAGAGAATGATACAGAAACACTCATAAAGATATTAATAATTCAGTATTCTGCACAGGGTTTGAATGATGTGCAGTAAGGAAGGCATGGAGCTACATATTGAGTGATAAGAATAAAAAGAATATTGAACAGCTGCTCACTCTGGGAGCATCGTCCATCCTATGAACTGAATGATGTATGTGTCTCTGCAGTTAAAGACTTATTATCATGCATATGTGCAACGAGCTCAAATTAAAGTTGCAAAAGCAAGCTTAATTCTGATTTTTCTGAAGTTGAGGGGGTTTAGATTTGCAACATGAACATACGTTCAATGTAAATATTTTGTGTGATAATCTCTGCATTTTCACGTTTTCCTCATGAAGACATGAAAAGTTTCTTTTGTCAGTGAACCCAGTGACCACTTACATAAAGCATCCATGTGGCCTGGCTCACTCTGGGAACAAATTTATTGATTTTCTGGGGACCAACACCAGGGGCAAGTCTGGCTCGAACCATCTTCTTTGTCTGATTGCGTAGTTTTGGAGTGGCTGCTAGGTAGAAGTGAGGCATTAAATGTGTTCAGGGACAGAGTAGCAAGCTTGTCCTTTGGCTTTGCTTTGTGTCAGGTTTTTTTGGTGGTTAATGTAGCATTGGGAGAATCACATAAACTTCCAGAAATGAAGTTATTGCCAAAGCAAAAATTCCTATATTTACATATAAATATCCCCATTCAGCGTGACTGAATACCTTTCTCATTTGTAATGAAGTGGCAACATCTACGACAATCAAACCCTAAGACAGAGATGTTAGATTAAACTGACTGTACATACGAATCTTTGGATGTAAATCCAACCTTCCAGAAATTCTACCTGATCCAAACGAATAATCCTTACTAAACATCTTCTGAATTATGACTGGATATCTAGATAAGAATTCTTGAACTCAGCTGAGGACCTCTGTAAAAAGACTGCTAACTCCTTCTGTCTCACTCAAGGATGTAGGTCAATTGTTAGTATGTTTACCATGTTTAGATCAAAGGCTTGGATTTTCCTAGTGAGCTGGAGCAGTCAGTGGACATGGTAGCCTTCTGTTATTAGTAACCAAACCACAATCCAGTAATTTTAAACCTGTCACTACTTTACACTTTGAGTTCTGGAAAGAACAAGAATGGTATTTTAAATTTTTTTTCACTGGTCATGTAATGACAATTAAAAATATCTGCTTCTCCTCTTTATTTATTTTCACTTTATCCCAGATTTCATCACAAATATATTGGGTTCCCAACTAGATGTAGTCCTGTTCTGCATTATATTCTCTTGTTATGCTAACTCAAAGATTATTTCAGAGAAAACTGTGTCATCCCTTGTCAGGAGAGGATTTAAAATATTAAATTGTTTTAAGAAAGCTCTTAATTTTGCTTGCACTTCTAAATGCTTTTCTGGACATCGATACATTTCTGAAGAGAAAGCAGAATTGTTTATTTACACAACTCTCTTTTCTCCCTTTTGCACATTTTTTTTTTTTTTTCAGAAACATAACTTATTATCTACTCCAAGATTAAAAGCATTCTAAACCACATCAGCTGCAAGAAATAGCTATCTTGTTGATTTTCAGAAAGTCTACAATACTCCATCTAATGTATTCAATGAATTATTTATTTCTTAAAGAGATACAATAAATCTTTACCTACTGTATTTGATGATTTTCATAGCAGGAATAATAAGTAATATGATTTGAGTGTGATTGGAACCAGGTAGTGGGAGGGGGGAAGGGAGGTCAATTTAGACTATTTACTGAGCACATTGAAAGACAGTGCTTCCGTAAAGACACTGGACATTGCTACTCACTTAAAATTTCCAGAGGCAGTAGGTATATTTCCATTGAAATTAAAGAGCAGGAATTTTAAAAATACTTATATTTTAATAGGCCACCTTAGGTGCAAAAGCACAATGGTGATGTTCAGTGCCATTGTTCTCCGTTACATTGGAGTGAATCCGAGTAATTCCATTGATTTCAGTGGACTTTCATTGGGCTAACTGAGAATAGAATCTGACTCCATGTTAGCTGGGGGTGTGGAAAGTGACAAGAATATAAATAACCAGATAAGTATTTGAATTACAAATACTCTGCAACATGGTTTCTATCTGTTAAGACTGGTCATATACCAAATCATGAAAGTTCTGGATGCATCCTCTCTTATTTCTTACAGTTTAAAAAAAGATTAAAAAATTAAAGCACTGCTCAGTGGGCAGCTTTTTTTTAATGCTGTTATTATATACTGTTGATGCCATGTTCTGCAGCATCCATCAGAGGATCTCTGGAGTACCTCAGAAGTGTGCTGTCCCATTCAGACCTTGAATCAACCAAAAGTTATAGCTTAGCCTAATATTTTCTTGGCAGATAGTTAGAGGAGTTGGTGAGTCCCCTGTCCTGCTGCTGTGTGTCTGCGCAGTGCAAACAGCTGAACAAAGAGTTAGGAGCATAAACACCAAGCCTTTAAATTTTAATGTGTTCTAAGACATTCAAAGGAATCATGCAGAATATTTATGTGTATTATACAGGACTTTCAGGGTTTAACAATTCCTTGCCTTGCCATACTTTGCCTTAACTTGACTTCCTTCCCTGTCTCCCCCTCACAGACGCTGCATTTTTCTCTAGCTTTTATTGATGAGATGGAGACCCTAGTTCAAGCAGAGCATGATTTTAATATAATGCCTTACTCCTCTTGCCTTCTTCTGCAAGTGGGTACATTTTACATGGAATACCTGCAGAGGCATCTTGCTCTAGGTCTAGCTAGAATTAGCAGCAAAGCACGAACTGGTACCAACTCACTCTGTATTTACCTGTATCCATCATTCATTCACCTCTGAGGCTTCTTCACAGGTATGTTCAGGCTTACACACAGTTTTTAAAATGTCTTGAGGTCTGGTTCTTTCAGATCACTGGTGATATATAAAAATATATTACCAATATTTTAGTCATCAAAATATATGACTTTCAGAGTATGCTGTTAAACAGCAAACAGACTGACTTAGGTAATTTTGCCTTATATACTTTTCTATTTAATTCTCTCTTCTGTGAAAAGCTATTCCAAACATCGGTTTGCAAAAATACCTTAGTAATTTGCATCTACTGACTGGATTGCAGACTCTGTTTTCAATTTTAGGAATATTTTTCTATAATATTTGTGTTAGTCAATGACTTTTGGCTTGCAATAAGAGTGCTGGCACACTAAATAGATGAATTCATGTTTCACTTTTTCCTTTAAAGCATGTTGATCTTTCTCCTGTCTTGTGCATTAGAGATTTGAGTAACTATCTAGTTAATACTTGTTCTGCTGATACTCTGGAAAGCTTTTCTTTAACAGCATGAATGAACTTAGCATAAACATAATTCTAAACTTTAGCTGACACAGCTCAATAAATCAAAACCTTCATCTCTAAGTCATACACTTAGTTTCATTAAGTACATAAAAGTAAAGCTACTAATAGCATTTACATAGAAAAAAAACCGCATTTCAACCTGCTAGAAATTCCCCTCAAATAGACCTAAATAAATACCATGAAACTACCTTATTTCAGGTATGCACAGTCAGGTGGCAGGACATGCCCACTGTATTTCTTTTACCAGCTGTGGTGGGAAGGGGAAAATTCCCACTACTGGGATCTCTTGCAAATCTTTGAGGTTGTTCTATGGTTGGAAACATCTGGACGTAAATGTCTCCCACCAGTTCCCTCAATGTTTCCACCAGTCCCCTCAGAGTAAAGAATTGGTCTCCAAAGACCCCATAGGAAGCAAAAGGGTCAATGGAAACTACCACCTTCCTACTCGTGTAGGCAGAGGGTTGTATGCTGCAGTAGGCAGCCTTTTACAAGATGCATTTGAAAGAAGATGAGGCAAGATAATCTAGGGAGTTTGAATTTATAGTCTTAGCCAAATAAATTGGAAGACTTGGGCAAAGCCAAAGATCACAAAATCTGTTCCAAAAAAGCCCTTATCTCTGTGAAAGGAAACATGTTCTCATAGCCTTACAGCTGTCACAGCCGGCACTTATTGTAGTTCCTTAGATTTGTCATGGGATATGGAATGTATTTGTTGCTCGACAAAGAAAATGGAAAAGCTCCTTTTTATTTAAAGGTTCTTTATTCAGAGGATATACAGCTTAACTGCAAGGCTCCTGTCTTTATTTAACTGGAGCACACAGAGCATCATAATAAAATAAACCTTCCAAGTTTTTTTTGCTCATTGCTCATTCTTTTGGCCTATTCTCCATCTTGATTTGTCAGATGGTATAGGTTAGAGATCAGGAGTCTTCCTTTTTCAATAAATGTAAAATCTAACAGCATTAGTTACGCCATAGTTTTGTAGCCAACAGTTTTTCTAATGGCACCTAGGAAATGTTTTCCAACATAACATCAGGTGATTGAGCTTGGCAGTATCTGTTAAATCAGCCTTCAAGCTTCATGCTGTTCTTTTTAAATTAAAACTTTTACATATTTATTCCTGGCTTTACTGTACTGTGATGGGATGCTAAATTGCCAGTAAAAAGATTTCTTTAGTAATAATTAAAAGCAACTCTTTCCAAGTCAGCTTCATATGAATTTTTCTTTTAGTTTAAATTATGTTTTTACTATTAGAGGGGTACGTAGATTTAGCTAACACTAATAAGTACTAATTGCCTGTCAGTGTTGCTGTAGGAATGTTGCATCCCATTAAGATATTAACTTTTTAAAGGGATGATGGAAAATTGGAGCAAGTTCAGAAGAAAGCTGCAGGAATGACTGGAGACTTGGAAAGTGCTCTTTACAGTGGCAGCCCAAAGAAACTATCTATTTTGATTATTTGAAAAGTAAAGGTAAAGAAAAAACTTGACTGTGGTCTATAAACCTCTGCATAGCAAGGCATTAGCTGAGGTAAGATGATGCTTTCAAAACACAAAACAAAATAAAAGACCACATATATAATGTGATTCCATGGCAGAAATCAGTCAGCAGTTTTCAAACTGGAAATTTCTGAGGAGGGGGAACAATTAACCAGTGGAAAATACTGCCAAAGGATGCAGTCAATTTTATACACATTAAATCAAACCTGCATGTTTTTCTGAAGGTACACTACAGCTTTGCCACAAGCTGAGGCTTGAGGCAGAAATTGTTGGGAGAACTCCTGTAGTGTGTGTTACGCAGGAAGACAGAGCACACAATTGTACCTATATTTGCTGGGAATGTTTGAATCATGTTCTAGTGCAGTACGAGGCATTCTTTCAACAGAGTCTCTAAATTTATATTAAGTTCTGTCCAGAGCATTACAATCCTTAGAAACAGAGTATCAAGTCTCCAGGTAGTCACAGACCACCCTTTTTTTCAGCATATAGGGTACAGAATCACATTTTTCTTGGTGGGAGGGTTAAAATTTTAACTTAGCTCATGGAGGAGCTGTGGGAAAAAGAAAAAGCCGAGGAAATCAAAACAGTATTGTTCACATTTACACCACCACTGTCTCTCATTTGTTTCTTTGGTGTGTCAAGTTCACCTGTTTGCCAATGGGTAGCTCAGTGCACTTTCTGAGCACATGATGGGTTTGCACCAGAGCTGCTGTGACTGCCCAGGGTTTTCCAGGCCCTCTTTAACTACAGCCTGTTTTGTGATGAAGGCCTATTGAGATATTGAAAAAGTGTTTGATTCATTGGCATCAATTACCACTGTTATCTCATAATTGTAACACTATAAGAAACAGTTCTCTCATACCCTAGGCTGGGAGTTAGCTGTATGTACCACTGGTGATTTCATAAGGCTTAAAAGCAGTCTGAGCTGGGATTCAGCCTGTTTTTATATTCTGCTTGAATCAGGACAAGTGCCTGAAAACTTGTCCATATTCCAGGCACCAACTCTGTAAACTATTTCCAGTGCTTCCTTACTCTGTAGTTTTGCAATGTCTTTAACTGGAAGCAGAATATTTTGCTATTTTTTACTTTTCCTTCTTTGTGAAGAATTTGTACATTTCTACCTGCAAATGAAGCATTTTGCACAAATGGGAGTTATCCAAGACAGCATTTTAGCCTGACAGTAATGATCCTTTTCTGAAGGTTTGGAAACTTTACCTTTACCTGCCTTCAGAGATGAAGTTTTTTAATACAAGCTGTGAAATCATATGCTTATGTTGACCTTGGTCACCCTATTCCTGGTTTTTCTTTCTGTCTCTGATCTTAGCTTGTGCATGACCCTGATAGAATCATTCTCCTTCTCTGGTTTGCTTCCTATTCATTCCCTATTTCATGTGTTTTCTGTGCATTGCTGCTAAATGTCCCACATCAGTCAACACCAGGACATTTTAGCTGGTGCTATTGCAAACTGTTTGCTACCAGTTTCTCTTAGCAGTGTTTTTCACTGGTACCAATGTAATCTGTGTAAGTGTAGAATGTGGTTTTTTTCCTTATTAGTAGCATTCTTGTTTGTAGAAAAAACAACACACAGAAAAAAATTACAAAAATAACTGATGATGTCTAAGCAGAGGCATTTGTAATTTGGTCGTTCCTGTAATTGTAGTCCATAACTATAATGAAGATTTTTGAGAATTTCAAATTACAAATTTATCAGTCATTTGTGATCCAGTTGTGTTCTCTCACTGTCATCAGTGGCAACAAATGAAAATATCTTTTAAATGAAAGTAGTGAAAAAAGAGTTGTTTGTAGAGCTCTGTTAGAACAGATTGCCTAGGAAAGTCACTGAATCTCTAATTGTTGGGGGTTTTTTGTCTCCTTTGACTACCTGGGCTAGTAACCTCCAGACTGAGTGGATCTAGTCCACACAGTAACTCTAGTAATTCTTTCTTCAATGGTGCCTCTGAGGCAGAGGATAGAGTCAGGAAGTAACAAGTATTGCTTTTAGAGAAAAAAAGCCCCCAAAGGTATCTCTAGAAACCACTGAAGAACAAAGCATTTCCCCACCTTTGTTAGTCCTTTAGCCTCTACAGATTGCCTTTGCTAAAGAAGCGTGTAATGTCCAATATCTGATGCATAATGAGCTATCTTAACTGACATTGTCAAGCCCTTCTTTAGGTTATTGTCTTTTGTTGTCTTGTTTCCCAAACATAAGGTTATTTGAAGTTCTCAATATGTTAACTAATAAGTTATTAATTATATTATTTTCTAAAAACCTTTGTCTTGATGTGCTTCTATCTAAGGATCACACAAGCCTTTACATATTTCCATACTTTTGGCATATTTTATGCAAATGTTTGTTAAAAATGAAAATTCTAATTTCGAATGAAGAAAATTCATGACATGCATCTTGTGTTGCAGTTTAATCACTGTATACCCAGGAAAGTATTGACAGTTGTCCCGTGGAAGCTATTAAAGTTCCTGTCCAAGGTTAAATGAAATTGCAGTTTATCAGAGCAGCATTGAGAAAATAAGGGAATCTGTTCATGGCTCTTGATTAATGCCAAGCATGATCAACACAAGGGGGTTCATTAAGCTATACATCATGTCGGTAATTTAACATGTCATTGTGCCTGCTGTCTGCTTTAACTCTCTGCATAACCCGGTGTTCTGAACTTGTACCTGAAGTGTTGTCTCCCAGACTTTGTCATGCTTGGGTTGGCTCAGAACTTGCATTTATACCAATCCCTTTTTTATGACCATTCTGGAGTTTTTGTATAACATTTACAGTTTATACTGGGAAATGCTTCCTTCATTGTCTAGATTTTCCTTGACTTTTAAAATATTTCTATGTTTTGGGAAGTTGGCTTTCAACAAGGTAGTCAGAATTAAAGGAATTAAGTCCTAATCCTAGGAGAGAACAGCCTCCTCAATACCCAGTGAAGAACTGCATCTCAGTATAAAATCAAGCCTGACAGCTTTCCACACAACTGATAGCTCTGAAGGATGGAGTGGACAAGACTTTTCCAAACAGCTACAGAAATCTTCTGATAGCAGGCATTCACCCTCCTTGGGATATCAAGCGCAGAGACGTTCGTTGGGAAGGCAGCACAGCACCGTGCAAGGAATCCAGGAAGGTTTTAGACCATTGGGATGAATTTTTTAGTGCAAATGCCAAGCAAATTAGACTTGCCTAGGGTGATTCCTTGTTATAATGGAATGACTGGCTGTGTGAATGGGGGAAACTGGTGGATATAAAGTTTGACTTTAGTAAGGTTTTCGTGCCATCTTCTACAGCTCTTCCATATAAGAGACTGCTAAATGCATTTGGTCTTGGCTAAAATCATAGGCATTTATTGATGACTTCATGTTTGGTTAACAGATGACAATAAAAAGACCACCATGATGTTGAAATGGGACTGACTCAGTTCAACGTGTTCATCATCAACAACAGTGATATAACAGAAGGTGCTCTTAACAAATTAGGAGGATCAGCTAACATGCTAAGCAGGAGAGACTCAGTCCAGAGGGGCCTTGAGAAATCTAGGGTGAAGCCAAAATAAAATCTGTGAAGTTCAGAAAGAGGTGCAGAGTCCTGAGTAACCTCATGCGTCAGTGCAGGTGAGGAGAGCCAGCATGGCTGAAGAGGTCCCTGAACAGTGACCACCAGACTGAGTATGTGCCAACAATATGCACTCACTGCAAATAAAACAAATCTGCTACTGAGCCATACTGCAAGGACTGAGGCCAGTAGGCTAGAGGAAGTTATTATCCCATTATTCTTGTTACTGATGAAACTGTTCTGAGAATATTTGTATCTTTGGGTTCTCCAGTTCTGAAAGCATGTGTAGAAAGTGGAGAAGGGGCAGCAGAGGGTTATGAAGGTCAGGGACTTGGATCACTTGCCTTTCAAGGAGAGGCTGAGAAGGCTGGTCTTTAACTTAAAAAAAAAATATGATAGCATCCTTAAACTGCTTGCAGAAGATTTGTAGAAATGATGGAATCAAGCCCAATTTTGATATCTAGTAAAAAAAAAAAAAAAAAAAAGCAATGGCCTACTAGTAACCCATGTATGCTGTAACAAAAATTTCAGGAATGTCCAGCTGTGCATCTGAATGCATGCTGTGCTCAAGATCATATTGGGATGGAAATGGTGAAGAAAGCATGCTCCTCTTACAACATTTCCTCCCTGTGTTTATCCTTAGGCCCATCTTCCCCAATCTCTGTGGGAGAGAGGTCTGAATTAAAAGAGGAAAAGGCAGCCACAGCATCTGGGCAACAAGTGGCCAGGATTGCGGGTGACATGGCTGTTTTGCTAAGTCTCAGAGGGATGAAGTTTTAGTACTCTTGGATGTACTGGAAAGCCTTCAACAGTGCTAGAACTGCTAAGGTACAGTGATGGTGTAACATGTATTGCCTTACCAAAAAACCCTGTAACATATATTCTCACTGATACCAGTAGTACTATGAGCGGTTTGAAGCACAGTATGGACCAGCTATTAGCATTTTGAAATTCACCTTGTTCCCAATGAATTTAGAAAATATCTAATACACACTTATATAAGCCAATGATTTTCAGTGCCTATTTATTTACATTGCTCACATTAGCTATGGGGATCTACTCAAGGCAAAGGATACTACATTTATTTTTCCAAGTGTGACAAAGCTATCAAATAGAGAAATCAAAGGATCAAGTGATTTGCAGCAGGTGCACCTACAAATTCAAATTTGTAATAATTTGTAAGCGCAGTACAGGTTATGTACTATGTTTTATTTGAGCAACTGAAGTGATTTTCCATTCTCTTCATATTTACTTGTTTTCATGTAGTTCTGGGATTAGCTGAGCTCCTTGTATCTAAGAAGGACTGACTGTGCTAGAACCTTCAGAGCGTTGACATTTAATGAGTTTATCTTAGCAATTAATTTCTTTTGCAGAAATTGTATTTGCTGCCAACATCTGAAAATAATTAACTATCTAATTTCTTTTAGTATAGGTATTGAGAATTGAATAAGAAGTAAAATAGATTTTAAAGTGTAAATCCAGGTTACAAAGGTACACACTGGTTGTAATAAGTAACACAGAATGGTTGTTTAATATAACTGTAGTTAGTATATTGTTACTTCTAGGAAGTTTGCCTTTAGTTACAACTATCATGCCTCTTGATGCAGTGTGAATCCCTTTTACCCTGAAACCTAAAATTGTTTTCAAGTCTTTATAGTTCCATACTGGAATAGTTCAAAAAAGATAGTGGCTGTTTTCTGCTTCCATTAATTACCAATGGTTTATTTACAAGACAATAATTAATTATACTTCTGGGATGCTCAAGAGTCTAACATAAATCAAAGCAGACTTGATAAGAAGCGATGAAAGTCTCACATAATTAAACAGGGCACTAGAGACCAATTGTTTATAGAATTATTTGCTTGGGCTAATTGACACTAATTATTTAATCTGATTTTCTTCTTCCCAGTAATGCTTCTACCAATTCTCTGTTCTCGGCTGATGGCACAAGCATATTTCACTTTATCAAGGTGTTCTCACTGTATCAATACAAAGGCTTTTCAGCTGTTAGCTTCACTAGACTATTTTTGTAGCAATGCAAGAGGGAAACTGATGATCATTAAGTTTTGGTAATAATTTCCTAACTATACAAGGTATTGAATTGCAATATTGGTTGCAAATGCTAAGCAAGACAATGACTTAGTTGATGATAAAAGTTAATTCTGCAGTAGAAGCAGCCTTAGGAACACAAACATGAAACATATTTGCAAGCCAACTGATAGTATAGCTCACTTGCTACAGCTCCCTAGCTACTATAAAAATTCTAATAACAACTTTATTTCTAGGTGAGATCAATAATATTTCCCTGATGATGCATTATCTCATATTTTATAAATATCAATATGTGGTACAAGAAACTGTTCATGGATTTTTTTAAATTTTTACCAGGAACTGAATTGAAGGCCCAGTGATGTTACTGAATCTAGTGCTGTTTTATTGAATCACCCCTCACATGTTGGAGCAGCACATCAGCATGTCATGCAATTCTGCCATGTCCTGCAGCAAAACACAGAGACAACCAAATTAAATTTTCTGATCCTAATATATTGCATGTTGCATTCTATCTGGACATGCCATTTATTTTAGACTTTAGTGTCTTGGTCAGTAACACACTTGGAAAGATGTTTATGTGTAATTTTAACCTGCCTCCTTAAGGAAATGTGATACTTCTACCAGGATGCCCAGAGACTCCCTTTACCAAAGTTTTAACTCACTGATCAATTTGAAATGGATGTAACAATGAAAGATGTCTCAATTATATGAATTTCCAGCAGAATTCATGAAAATAGGTGTTTGTGTAGTGGAAAAAGATAAGTATTAGAATCCCCACAGAGAAAATGACTGTAGTATACATTGTATTATTAAATAACAGAGAAGTCATGTGGGGTATAGCCTATGCCTCGTTACAGAGCTGATGTTTCTTACACAGTGGTGAAGTACACAAAGGTTTTGGTCAACTGTTTGCAAGTGTCTGATTCCAAGTACATGAGTCTTTTTCTGCTCCTTAGTGCTTAAAGTTAAACACTGGTGAGAATTTTCAGCATGTAACTGTGTAATGCTCTAAGCCAAAGGATGACCAAGGTACACACACAGCCTTTTCAACTGCAGCACTTCCAATGCACATGCAGCTTGAAAGCTTCTTCGGTCTCTGCAGCTACACATCCACCTTCTCTACCCATTAAAATATTTAAGTAACTGAATAGCTTATAGAATTGTGAGTATGATCCAGTCCTCAAGAGCTCATGTCCTTCTCTGTTCCTACACATTGTAGATTCAGAATTAGCTTTGCATTCTAACAGTAGTAATTCAGATATCTTGATTGTGATTGCTACAATTATTTTTCTGACAGAACAGATAACATCCTCCTCCAAGGAGCTCTGTGTTTTGTATCTTCAAATTGCTTTTCAGGCTCTACTTCTGACTATAGCAAGGGTTTCAACAAGTGATAGCAGGTCAGGGTTGTGAAGTAACGTATTCAATCCTTCAGAGTGAGTGACTCAGGGAATATGAGTTACTAGTTGCTGCTGGAAGTAACTGCACAAGTCATGGATTATATGGACATTGATACTACAAATGTTATGTCACCTAGCTGCATACTGACTAGGTCATTACAAATATCTAACTAACTGTTTTTTATTAAATTACTTCATAACCAAAATCACAACTTATCATTTGGTTTTCCCATCTTGGGAAACATATGTAAGAACCCATATCCTGCAAAATCTCCAGTCCATGTTACCATTGTGATTTTTAATTTAATTTTATAAGTGCCTTAGGATTCTTGGATAAAAAAACCTCTACTGTATAAAGCTATATTCTTGAAAATATGAACAATAACAAGAAGCTTTTAGCAAAAATTATAAGTAGTGAATCGTGCCTTAATAAGGAAGGCATGAAAACTGGCTGTTTTCTTACATCATCTCAGAAGAAATCTGTCAAAGTTCTTGCTAACAGAAGCTTTATACAAAAAATATGCTGCATGAGACAGATGCTGGTAAGTGATCAAAACACAAGAGACCCTTCATGTCTCCCCAATGAGAACTAAACATCTGTGTGTCTGTATGTCTCTCTGTATATAGTTTCATAGATTTTGTGAATTTGCTGCTCATAGTAAGCTATAAGAATGCAACAGAAATAATTATTTTCTAAGTCCTTTTTTATCTTGGTCATGGTTTTAAACTAACTTAAAACAATTTCATTTGAGTTTGTTTGTATGCAACTTGTAGGGAGGATATAATCAGTCTTATAAAATTACATTTAATAGGCAAGGTAAAAGATGGTTTAGTGTTGGAATTTAATTATCGATGTATAAATGGGTCTTGTATAGAAAGGCAATAGAACAGTGTGATTTTGAGAATATCTCAGAGCTGTTCTTCAAAATTGAGAGAAAGCTATTGCATTTTAAATAATTGCTACTTTTTAAGTGGAGAAATTGAAAAAGTGAGGGGAAAATATATGAAGATGAAAACTATAATATGAAAATATGCATATGTAAGCATCTGAAAGTGAAAGAAGTGTTTAGGGCTAAAATGTAAAACCCAAGTTTATCAGAGAACATTCCTCTATCTATATTTTATTGTTTCAGTTATGAGTTTAATACAGAGAAAGGAGTTTTTAGATGGTTTTCCAAAATAATCAGGAGAGCTCATATTTGGACATTTAAAATACACGTCAAGACTTTTTGAACTGTGTCATCATTAGTCTAATTCTAAGACAAACCACTCTATGTACTCCCAGATTCAAGAGAATTCAAGGGATTTGAGGTGTTGACTTTCATCTCTATCCCCCTAACTGGCTGGGGTGCCAAAGTGGGGGTGCATCTTTTCCATGCCCAGGACAAACAACTGCAGCTGGAAAACAGTAGCTCAGCTTTCCAGGGACTGCCATGTGTCCTGGGGGAGGTACAGAAGAGCCACTGCTTGCTCCAAGCCTGAGTAGAGGTGCATATGCCCCGCTCACCTCCTTTCTAAGGCACATGAGGAACGCATCTGTATGGACGGATCTTTATATTAGCTGTGTGTGGGTCCCACAAATACTGAAACTCAGTTGGAAGACACAGAATATTTGGTTTTAACATAGTGCAAATGTTATAACCACACAGTCAATATGTTTTATCTAGAGCACAAGGTATTAATTTTGTTTCCAACATCTGGAAATAAATAACAAGGCTTTGCCATTGGTGTTTTATAGGTTTAAAAGCCAGGTTCACCCAGGTTCAAACTTCTGTGTGTCCACAGGTAGGTTCAATAATGTGATTTAGACTTGCTTAAAGCTGCTGTGACAGCCAGCCAAGTTTTTCCTAGGAATAATCCAACAAATTAGATACACCAAAGACAATGCATAGGCTTAGAGGCTGCAAGGGGACTAAATTCACTGGTAGCTGTTGTGTGTTTGCCAGCTTAATGGGAACACCAGGCTCAGAGCCTTTACTGGGTTCTTCCCATAACTAAAAGATCAAATTCAGAGGTTTCAACTTACATGAGTATTTTCCTAGGCCAGAAACTCATCTTTTATACCATCTCTAAAAAAACTTTCATGTATTTCTTGCTGATCATAACATGCCTCACCGCATTGTCTTTGATAAACAACTGATGTTTTATGATCTCTCATGCTCTCTTCTATTAACCTCACAGCATTAAAACACTTTGTTTTTTTTTAAACAGTGGTTTTGTCATGAAGATGCATAGAAGAACAAAAGTTTGCTGCTGAAAGGAGATGGGAACCTTGCTGCGTTTATTGCCATTGAAAAGGATGTTCACCATTCCCATCTTCCCTTCTCCCAATCTTCCCTCTTTGTGGATAAGTTCAACTTATCCACAAAATAAAAATCATATCCCCTCAAATACCAGTCTTAGTACTCATGACTCACTGACACCAGTATCTGATGGACTGATAACTTTTTGTCAGCAATTTGTATGTCCCACAACCATGGAGTTTTCAGTTCAAATATACTGCCTCTGGCACACATAAAATGAAATATATTATGTGGGGAGTTTTTCAGTATAATAAAACCTGTGATGAAGGAGTTATCAGACATATTTTTGTGCTGATGTCAATAGGAATTTGTATTCTCTGTAGATTTTATGAAGAACAACCTAGTGCTGTATGCCAAGCTGCCGCAACTACACCTCAGGACCAAGGATACAAGAGAACAATTTCTTTTTCCTCTCTTACATTGAGCCTGGTAATCAATGGGAAGCAAAGCAGAATCAATATTAATTGATCAGTTAGGTTTTTAAATAATTGGCATTCACTCCATTCACTAGACAAAATAACAACTGGCTTTCAGGGTTTGCCCTTTTCTAGCTCTTTTATCCAAGCTTATGCTGTGGCTGCTGTGATGCAGGAGATGCCCCCAGGGCTTCTGGCACTGCCCCCACAGACATCCCTGGTGCTGCAAACAGGAACTCAGACAGGTGGTACGGTGCAGTGCAGCACCAGAGAGTGTTTTCAGAGTGCTCTGCTCCTTGCATGGCAGTGGCCAGGCTCACCTTCCTTTGGTTTGCTCCTAGTAATTCCAGCACTGCAATGAAGCCAGCCTGGCAGCAGCACCAGGACTGCTGTGAATGTAGGGGCCAAATACATCAACAATGACATTGTAGTTTATCTCATGAAATCTACATTTTTGTAGAATCCTTTGGAGCACACTTAAGGTTAAATGCCAGTACCCAGTACTATGACAGCAATGAGATTATAACAGCAAAATATGGTTTATTGGTGTAGAAATATGGACTAAATAGTGCTGGAGGTACACATGCAAGGAGCAGAGGAGGCACTGATGGCATTTTGTACTCTATAAACCTATCTTCAGGCTTCTGGAGATGGATTTGGACAGAGGTACATCTGTCCTATTCCTGGCCTCTCTCTGCCTCTAATCACAACAGAGATGTACATTCAACATTGAATTGGGTAAAATTGCTGGTATATTTTTTCAAATAGCATTTTCTTTTAGATGACCTTCAATCCCTCAGCTAATCAGGGTGAATTTGGATCTTCTGAGACTCAAACCTTTGGCTGTCAGTGCTGCATGCTTCCCATAGAAATGTCTGTTTGGTTTCCCCTGTTCTTATGTGACAGTCAGCTGGGATCTCTAAACTGATCTTCATAAGATCTTTCTAGGATATAGTCCTTCATCTCTCTCTTTTGACTTCGCTACTCTGAGATAGCTAGAAAACCTCTGCTCTACAGAAGTGTTGTGACAAAAACGTTACAGATTGTGTGGTGCTCAAGTTTATCTGTGTCTCTGATCTATTACTGGCAGCATGAAGCTTTGGGGATTCTTCGTGCCGTTGCCTCTTAGAGAGCACAAAGAAGAGTATCTATGGAGGACCTGAAGTCTGTTTCTCTACTCAGCTCTGCTGTAAAGCTCAAATGTTCACTGGCTGCCTATTTACCCAAGAAAATGGAAAAAACATATAACTGAGATGTGTAATATTGGTAAGAAAGCATTTCAGAACTTGTCTTGTGGAAAGTGGTTTTCAATTGACTATCTGATACCATGCCTGAATTTATGTTGTTTGTTACTTGCTGTGTGTGTCATTTTTTAATTCTGTAAATATGACTGAAGCATTTTGATCACCTTCCCTAAGTGCTTAATCAAACTCTATTATCCTGCTAGCCATAAACTACCAAGAGAAAGTTACTGCCTCAAAGTGCCACTACCTATTGGCCAGCCTTAAATAAGGCAAGTAACGGCCTTTTTCTTGGGTGTGATAGAAGCCTCTGTTTCCTGGAACCAAAATATTTTTGTACTTTGCTATTAGGTTTCATTGAAGCTTTGTCTACTTTTATGTAAAGTATACTGATTTATTAGAAAGCTCACTCCACAGTAAACTGATAATTGGATGCTGTTGAAAGAATGAGTTTCATTGATCTAGTCAATGACCACAGACATTACTGAAGTAAACCTCTTAACAGTGCTGGGGCGTATTTTGGCCACAATCAATTTTTGTGAATCTTCCCTTGTAGTATTTTGTTTTATTTGACACTATCTGCATTGATCTAAACCTGGAGCACATTTAATGTGTAAAATTTATCTTGACAGAAAGTTTCATTACTTTTCAGTCAACACAAACTTCTCATTCTTTATTATAGATTAAAAATCTGCTGTGACAATCTGTGCAAGTAACCTGTAGATACCTGTTGCATCAGTATGCATGTGCCAGAGACAGAAAAAGGATTGCAGTTGAAGAGCTGGGCTTCAAATAAATGAGACATTCACTTGCTGATGTTGAACAGAATGTTTTTTAATATCTGGTGTGAGGAAGGTGTCAAATATAAAGATTTACTTCTCTACTTGCTGTTGCTGTTTTAATTGTTGAATTTTTTAACAGAGCCTGATTTTCCCTCTCCTCACAGCGCATTCATGGCTCAACAAAAATGCAGCCATTTTAGTGTTAAACTCTATGAACCCAAAGGCAAGAGAGGATCCACAGAAAGACAGGAACATCAGAAAAGCCTTTCTGACATTTTTTATGCTGTTTGCGTGCTAATGTTTAAAGCTAGATCGTCAGAATGTTTTACCTATGGGTAATGCTTAGAAATCCAAGTAAGTAATTATAATTTAATTTTAAACTAAAGCATCATTAATACTAATGTTTATAAAATAAGATAAACCTGTTTGATTCAGATGAGTTGTTTCAGTTACTTTCACCTTCAGGGATGTTTGCCCTCAGTGTGGAAGCATCCGTTTGCAGGCAAGCTCTTAAGATTCTGTATAAATAATATTGGAAATATTGTTGTGGTGAACTAGATATACTTTCTGGGTTCCTTGATTTTCTTTATGTTGAATAATTCAGTAAGTGAATTAATAAGATGTAATAAATGGTGAATAAGGCTTATCCTGACAGAGATCAGGTTCAAATTTTTTAACTGGTTGCACATTACCTAGTTTGTGTTTGTTTCACTTATGGTGGTAGCTGCTTCTCATCTTGTGACTCTTGGCTGGTGAAAAAGCATGGGTTTTTTGTAAATTTCATTTGCATGAAATTCATTCCTGGAAAAAAATCAATTGTCTTTAGGATTTATAAACCCCTCTTTTTAATGAAATGCAAATTAAGAAATATCTTTGATTAGACAGCCAGAGCTGTATTTTTCTATTTTTAAAATACTAGAAAGATGAAAAATTTCCAGGTTAGAAGTTCCAAAATAAAGGTAAGTGCACTATTATCTGAAGACAGTGACTCAGTGACATGAGAAGCTTTAAGCATCTTTCCTAGGTAGTCTGAATTACAATTATTTCTGGAGAGAATTTCTGCCATCTTGTTCTTGCTGATTTATGGGCTGACTCCGAAGGTGAACATCAGGCTGGCATGGGTTGTTTTGTTGTTCTTTTTTTTTAAGCCAAACCCAATTGTTTAAAAAACATAAAGCCACGTAAGCAGAGGCCTGAACATTGCAATGCAGGTGAGAATGACTTTGACTGATGCTGAAAATCTGTATGAGAACATGCATTATATGTCTGGGAGGTTTCACAGGAGGGGAAATCTTACCCTTCCTGACAAACAACAGTGCTTTGCATGAGCTGGATCACTCTGAACCACTTTGGGACCTTTCTGGGACTCATTTGTCTGAGCAGAGCAGTTAGAGCTGCTGACTCTGAATTCCTAACCCTGCCTACACTGGCACAAAATGAGACCTATTTAATTCTCTACTGCTGGCAGTGGTGAAAGAAGACTTCTGAGAAAACCTAGAATATTTGTAGCTTTTAAAGTTCTTTTTCTGTATAAAGGGCAACTGAAAGAGAGCAGAATAAAGCAGTGCTCAAACTTTTTTACATTCCAAAAGCAAAATTAATAAGAAAGGTCATTGAGTGGTTGTTCTAGGTGTCTACAGAAAAGACAGAATCAAAGGAGGTATAAGTATCCATTCAATGGGAGTGAACTTTGCAAGAGATTTGATAGTGGAAAAGTTAATTTCCCTGGTGACTTAAGCGAGATAACATAGTTCTATCTTTTTCAGAAAACTAAGAGTAAATTATCTGGTTCAGTAGCTCTCACTAACTACATTTAGATAGGCATTTTTTGTGTTTATTAAGTTGTTTATTTGTTATAATACTACTAGTCATCTAGTGCAGATAAGAATTTAAGTGGAAGTCAACAAACTTCCCTTTAAGCAGCTGGCTCATTTCAAGTACTGAGAATAAATTAAATGATAAAGCACACTCTTCTTTGATTAGAAGACCAAAATTAGTCGTTGTGGAAATGTTTCAAATTGTAGGAAGCATCTTTCATTCTTTGTGCAGAGATAGACATGTATGTGCAGTGAATGCTCTAACATTTCATTACACTGTTGTGTTATCTTTAAGGAAAGGAAGGACTGAAAACGCACATGTTTCACAAGTAAGATGGTAAATGGCTTATAATGAAAGATACACAATTCACTTGTGGGGAAGAATACTAGATAGAATAGCTACAGTTATACAGGGCAACCATTTATCTTACTGCAGAAAGACATCAGAAATTTCACACAGTAGAAATGGGAGAATTTTCCACTCTACTTTTGAATTCTGTATAGAATAAGTATCTGTTCATTATCTTCTATCTGTATGCACACACAGTGAACTCTGAAGCCTGACTGTCAGAGAAGAAGAGATTAGTCTGTGTCTGTTAAACAGTGAAGTCCTCTAAGTGCTTTTACATTCTTAAAAGCTCAATCTGCCCTTGTATATCATCAAAAGAAAAGCTACTGAGTTTGTGCATGCATGTGTAGTAATTGATTTCTTCCAAGGTACTTGCCTGGGTGAAGTATATTTGAGGGTAAGATCAAATCATGGTGTTGAGGAATAAGCCACTGCAAATATGATAGTGAAAACAACAGCACAGGTGGCAATCAGATTTGGAATGCAGACATCTTAAATCAGTGCCCTTTGAAGGAAATCAAAATAAATTTCCATGATAGCAAGGTCTGGGAAAACAATTGTTCCAGAAAACAAAAAGTCCTGGGTGTCTTTTTGTTTTAAACTATGATAGCTCTCAGAATGAAACCCTTTCCTCACCAGAGAGAGCTTCTTAGGACCTTGCTAGAATTTGATTGCTTGCTGCATCTCTGTCAGGATTACCCACTGTGATACATCTACTGGGACCCGTAACTTCAAACAGTGAAAATACTCCATTAAGATTTGACAGATTAGGAAAAAACAAACATTTGCATTCAGCAGATGACATATGAGAAGAATCTGAGAGAGCTGTATTTCTGCAGCCTGGAAAAGAGATGGCTAAAAAGTGATCAATTTTCTGTCTTCATCTATGTTATAGTAAAGATGAAGCCGGACTCTACTTGCAGGTGCACAGTAGAACAAGAGGCAGTGGATGCAAGCTGAAACACGGGAAATTCCTCTGAAGAAAAGTGATTCTTCCTAGGGAGGTTTATTTAACACTGGACAGGCTGCCCAGAAAGGTTGTACAATCTCCATCCTTTGGGGTATGAAAAACTCAGCTGGACAAGACCCTAGGAAATCAAATCTAGCTTTGAAGTTAGCCCTGCTTTAAGCAGTGTTTGAACTTAAAGACTTTCTATTTATGTCCCTTCTAACATAAACCACACTATCATTTAAAAAAAAAAAAAAAAGAATAAGAAAGAAGAAAAATAAAATAAAAAGCAAATGTAGAACTCTGCTTGGACAGTTGAATACTCCCTGAAAATGGGATACATTTACATCAACAGTGTTTGCTCTTTGGGGCAGGAATTCACTTTTGGATTCTGTTTGGAGAGGATAAGTAGCAGTGGGATTTCTATCCTTGGCCAGTGCTTTTCTAAGCTATAGCAATTGTGGTTTAAGCCCAGCTGGATATTAAGCATCCTGCAGCTGCTTGCTCAACTCCCCCACTCTTCCCCCCCCAAACCTGGTGGGATGGGGAGGAGAATCAAAGTAAAATTTGTAGTTGAGATAAGAACAGTTTAATAATTGAAAATAAAATAAAATACAGTAATAATGATAAATGATAATAATGATAATAGGGAAACCCAAGCGATGTGCAATACCATTGCTCACCACCTGCTGACTGATGCCAGACCCCCCATTTCTGAACCCAGATCACCCCTGCATCTTCCTCCTTTGTCCCCCCACTTTGTGTACAGAGCATGATGCCATATGGTCTGAAATATTCCTCTCGTCAATTTGGATCACCTGTCTCAGCTGTCTCTCCTCCCAACCTCACGTGCACCCCCAACTTCCTTTCCAGTGAGGCAGTACAAAAAGCAGAGCCTTTGGTCTGTGCAAGCCCTGCTCAGCAATAACAAAAGCATCTCTGTATTATCAGCACTGTTCAAAATATTGGCCCATACTAGCCACTGTGGAGACAATTAGTTCTACCCCAGCCCAAACCAGCAAGTTATACAAACACCAGAAAAGAAGGGTGGCTCCATAAGAAGAAAAAAATAATGAAGGTAAAGTTTAGCAAACATCTGAACTGAAGGAGATCTGATAATAAGAATGGCAATCCTATCAAAGCCATGCCCTTAGGAGGAGAAGGAAGTAAAATGACAAATCAAAAGATTGTGCTTTTTCAGACACAGGGCCAACCATGTGATGAGTCTGTGACTGTCTTGGATGGAGAACGAATGTGCTGACTGGACTGTGACAGGCAGTCTGGATATCTAGTGATGTGCTTTGACATCTTCTTTGTGATTTTGGTAGTGTAGATGGCTTTGATCAAAGCATATGGCCCTCCCATGCATCTTCAAAAGCAGTGGGATTGTCCCAGTTAAAATTTGGTTACTCTTGGAGTAAGGGAATGCTTGCTATGGAAACACAGCCAAGTGTTATCCATCTCACTACCAAACAAGTATCCTTGCCTGAGGAGAAGTGACAGATGGCTTACCATGCGTAACCCTGTAATTCACAACCTGCTTTATGTGGATCTTCTGGCTATTGCTTTCTTCTCTCCCTCATTTCCATTTCCATTCCCACTCCCACCATTCCTTGGGCTTTTGCCATTACCCTCCCACTCTCTCCCCATTCCTATATTGTTGCCTCTCTCCCACAGAACTGCTTCTGCTCCCTCCCTGCACTTTTCTTGTAGACACAAACTGAACTGCAGGTTTGAGGAGATGTCTGCCAGCACAAGGCAGTAGGGAAAGCCATTGTGGTACTGCTCTTCTTTATCCTCATTCTCCTTAGCGTTACATATTTCAGCTCGTGTAAAGGGCTCTTATAACTTGTTATGGTCTGATACTTGAAAAATTTTCGTCTCAAAACTTTTGAATTATTAAATGACAGGTAGAACAGAATGTGTAAAGGGCTTACTTTGTTTACACTGGCCTCTGTGGCGAAGTTTCACTCAGTTCCTCAGATGTGATTAATTTTGTTTGTTGTAATGCATAGCTTGACTGGGTGTACGTGCAAGTTAGAGTGTTGGAGTACATTTCAGAGGAGAAATCAGGTTCGGATACTTACAGAATCCTCCTGAATCTATATCTAAATGTGAAACTTTTCAAAGTTCATTAAAACTTGCTCAATTCTTGTGTTATTTAGTTGCAGTGGATGTCAGAAGTACTGAAGATGAGGCACCAGATAAATGAATCATGTGTCACTTCTGGAGTGACAGGAAGGAGGAAGTAAAGTCTCTCCCTCTCTTCTCCAACCTTCCCACCTAAGAGATACAGGTCACAAAGGTCACATAAAGTTCAAAGCAGATGTGTCTGAACTGGATTTTTGAGAGCAAATCACATTCAAATTGCACAATTCCCTGTTGGAGTGCTTTACACCTGCTTCCCTTAATTACTTTAGTGGCAGTTACTCACTGTCATTGTTGCTCTGCTTGCTTGTGAAAGGCCTGGGTAGGTTGGCGTGTGTGTTTCTGGACAGGGCTAGCAGCACTTTTCAATGGGTGCTGGCAGTGGCTTAAAAATTTTGCCACTCAGTTCAGTAGTAAATGTGAAATTCAGAGGGAACTGTGGCCTGCTGCCATTTGCAGGCTGTAAAGACAAGGGGTGTTGCAAAAGGACATGTTTCATGTAGAGGCTCAGACTGTAAAGTAAGTTTGGGAGAAAGTGCAGCTCCACTTTTATTTTCTGCTCCCACTGTGACACACAGTGAGCAGAAACCTTTAGTCTTTTGAAAGCCTCCTGCTTGCCTTTTTCCCTAGGTGGCCCTGCAAGGAGATAGAAACAGACTGACTCTATTACACAGATTGGGAGATCTGTTCAAGTTTTCCTTAAACTCTTATAAGTTTTAGTTTTATGAACTGCAGGAATGCTGCATTTGAAGACTTCAAGGTGACAGAACATTTGAAAAATTAGCTGCCAATAATCAAATTTAAAAGCTTTGAACCAAAACTGCACTATTTTTTTGGCTTTAAATGAAAGCAGATGATGCTCAAAACTTGCCCAGTATGTGATAAGCTTTGTATGTACCTTCCAGTCAGATATTTTACCAACAGTAACCTAGAAACATTAACAGAATTGCAATTAGAAAATGTTGGCAATGATTTAGAGACACATATGATTACAATACAAGCAGCGAGGGTGAAGAACCTCTCATGGTTTATATTGCTCTAATTGCCAGATTGCTACATTTTTTTTTTTTTTGAGATGAGGTCTGCAGATCAGGGGTAATTGCTCAAGATGTGTAAAATTTCTGAATAATTTAAATCAGGATAAACCCCAAACTTAATAAAATTAAGCCAGTCTTAAACAAAAAGCCCCAAAATCCAAATAACCCTAACATAAGTAATTAGTTTTAATTTCAGCTATTTATAACTTGTGTTCTCAAGGAAAAAACTCAATTTTGTTTAATTGTCAAGTAGAAACCTGTTGCTAAATAGAGAGAAAAGTTCTTACAATATTCGTGAAGGGGTTTTGGGTGTTGGGATAGTTTATTTACTTGGCTAATTATAAGCATGAATTAGAGATTTAGGAACCATCCCTGGAGAAAAGTTTAGAATTACATTTCTGAGAAGATACATTTTGGGGGAAAAATTCTCTTAACTTTGCTGTATGAAAAGATCTACTGATTCAGTTGGACTATTCATAAGAGAAAGACCCAAGAAGCTGAGGAGTAAGACTTTATAAATTACCTGAAATGACTTCTTTAAGTGTTTATGTAAAGGGAGGGAGAGGAGAACAGAGTATCAAAGTGTGGTGGGGCTGGTAGAAAAGAAGCAGCATGTTATGGAGCAAAGTAAGACTAATCAGAGAAGGTCATAATCATAAGAAGATCAGCCTATGGCTAGAAGAAAGGAGGAAGCATTGAAAGAAATTTTACTGAAGAATTAGATGAGAAGGAGCATTTGAAAGGAAAGAATTAAGGAACATGGAGTGCCATAGAAGGCACCACTATCTGAATGCTTTTTGCTGGAAAAGCAAAATTTTACTTTTAGAAAGATCATGGTTTCTGATCAGTCTGTGGCAACACAACTGCAGCAACAACTGCAGAAAGCAGTGATAAAAAGAATATTGTGTCCAGTTTGTATAAATTGTTCCAGGTGAAATTTGATTCAAGTGATGCTTATTCTGTCAGCCAGGTGCCATGAAGTAGGTTTGGGCTAGCAAGGGTCTGGGCTCTCCAGGGGGAAGCAGGAGCTGATACCATTAGCAAAATTTCAGGAACAATTTGTGGAAAATTTCTTCTTAATAATAAAATGCCAGAGTTGTGTGTCAAGTATTGTGGAAAAGGCCATACTTCAGGTTATATGTTTGCAACAAGAATTGGGGATTAGAAGTATTTAGTGCCACTGTAGAGAAAGACTTCTATACCAGACCTTGTAAAGTCACTTGCCACTGTTTGGTAAAGAAAAAATATATAAAGTATGACTGGTGATGTTTTTCTGAGGCTAAATTATGATTTAATTTCTCTTCTGCTTTTAGTTCTTGGCCCTAATACTTAACACTGCCATAATAATGAGCTTCCCAGGCCATTCATGTCTGCAACTTGGTCAGAGTGAACTGGAAAGAACTTTAGGTGTATATACATGAAGAGACTACATGTATATTTCTCAGAAAATATTTTATTATGGGTGGCTTCCTTGTAAAGTAATTTTTACCTGCTATTTTAGGTACAAAGTATTTTCATATTTGCCATCAGTTTTTAAACTGAAATAGTTCTAGTTCTAGATATGCTATCAAAAAGCAACAAGATTTTGTGGTTAAAAAAAAAATAATTATAAAGGTAAGGATTTCAGCAGTAATTCTTATTAATTTGTTAGTAGATAAATTCTTGCACAGTTTATTGAAAGTGATTCAATACCAGAAACCATTTTTTGAAATATATTACATAAAAATAATCCTCCTATTTGAACAGCAGGAAGGATTCATCTCCAGAAATGTTTGCCAGGATTGTGCATGTGTTGAAATTTGTCACAGAAGAGATCAATAAGTGGGCACTGCTTGAAAAGTAAATCACCTGGGGAGAGCCAGGGAATTGTCATTGTAGTGGAAGTATCTCAGTAGAAAGAGGTATCTGTCCCTGTTCATTAGAAAGGAAAATGAAGAGGGACGGAGGGAATGAGGAGGGTGGATTGACTAATATAAAGAATAACTGTGGGGGGTTAACTCTTCCTGTTTGTGCTGTCAGAACTCGTGCTTTGAGTTAATTGATGTCTTTGGGGACCCCAGAAGGAGGCAACAAATTGTCTCCTCGTTGTACCAAATTCACTGACTTGACAAAGTGGTCTGCTCAAATGCAGAGGCAAAACATTAAATGGATCTAAAAAAAAGATATCTGCATTTGTAGCAAATGCACTGCATTGGAATTTGAGGAAATGTAGAGAGCAGTGAAAGGTAAAAATTGCTCATATTATGCCAAGGAATTATGTATGAATACAGCAAAGAAAAACAGAATAAATCCAGCTGATAAGAAAACACTGAAATCCCCTACTCAAAGCCTATTTAAAAACTACAGGCCTCTTTCCACTAATTTCAGTCGATTTGCACTGGGGAACTTTATTGGTGGGAAGGGGGAAGACCTCTTATATATCATGAACAAAGGCCTGCCATTCTGGGCAGTATATCTAGCTGATTCAAGAAACTCACCAAATATTCTTTTTATCTTGTTACTCTATTTTGTTATCATTAGGGAAAAATAGAACAACATGTAAAGGTGGAAAGGAATGGAAATGACCTTTGTGAAATCTAGAAGAATTTAGCTTATTGAATGTAACAGGGATTATCAATTTTATCTGGATTTTCAGAGAATTTAATTTAAAAAATGTTTGTTATTCATAACTTCTTTGGAGTTGGTGTGTGTGAAACTGCACATGCAATAAAACATTTTATGACTGCTGGGCAATAAAATTCCACTAGTTCTATACAAATGCAGTGTTTGGTGAAATACAGCCTGTGGAGAGCAGGAAATCCCAAAGACATGCAACTTTACAGCCGTAGAACTGGCATAACAAAGGCTTATAAATGGAACTAATTCTCAGAGTCTCGAGACATTGTCCAAAATGGGAGTTTGATTTCTGAAACTTGAACAACGTCACAGAAAGAATACTATTCTTTAGCAGTAACTTTGTTAACCATGACTCTGCCCTTGTGTTTCCCACATTCTTTTTACTCTCCAGCTTCTTCAACATGTGAGACAAGACTCTGATTGACAACAGCTTTATTCCCTGCACAGCCCCTGAAGTAGGTTAACCCTGCAAGTTACATTCATCTGCATGATGAGAAAAGTTTACTGTAATGTGATTGCACTTAAATGCCTCAAAGATGTTTATGGAAAATAATGCCTTAAGATGATTTATCATGGCTGAAGCCCATACTCCAGCAAGTTTCTTGCAGTTCCTGCCAGTCTTTAAGCCTACATTATAATTCAGGCACACTATGCTGTCTGTTCCAGAAACTGCAAAGTTTTAAGTATTTGTTTTTTAGAATCTTGTTACAGGAAGCATATCAACCACAACCAGTGCTTGTTTCTGTAACAAGAATTCCACATGGGCACTCATTTTTGAGTTCTATTTTGTTGAGCACTTAATGAAAATCTATCTATGCTCTGCCTTAATGATTTTGTCATTAGTTAAGAATTTCTAATAAAAGTAGAAGGAGTACTTCTTTCATTTTATATTTGACAACCTGAAGTCTTTCAGGGAATCAGGTACAAAAGCGTTTTCTGGAATATAGAGAGCAAATTTAACAATCTTTTTTTCTCTTTCCTTATACACATCCAGAGTAAAAGAAACAGCTATCCTGTGTGGGTTTTGTGCTACTGACACAGCCTGAGAAAAAAGCTTTTGCATGAATTCACTTTGTAAGAGTCATTATAAAAGAAAGTGTCTGTGTATAGACTATTGAAGACAAGGACTTTATCTGAACAGTGCTGATATCTCTGCTGATAAACTGATATTGCATTTCTTGCTACCACTTTCTCTTAAGAGCCATAATAGACCTGTACAATCACTAGGGAATAAAAATATCAGATAAACAGTTCTTAGTATCCATCTTAAATCTCTCTCTAATTGACCAAATACATTTCAGTACTAGTTTAATTAAGTGTCTGTCCAAAGAGAACCATCTATTCAAAGCCTCAAGCAGTTAAAATAGATCTAGAGTTTGGCAACCAGCAAATGCTCCCAGTCACAGAAGGTGCTGTGAGGTGTTGCCTGGTTTATGTTTGCCTTTTCCAAAAATTGGTACCCTCATGCAAGCAGCAACTCTATCTTCTCCCTCTGTATTGTCACCAGTGCCATATTTTATGTAAAGACAGGTATTACTGTGGTCTTGTTGCCAGCTCTGAAACCACTAACTAATACTTGCTTCACTGTTCAACATTTTGCTTGCTCAGGGATGAGTACAGTGATAGAGGAAGAAAGACAGGAATGGCTTCTTGGGCGAAACAAAGTTGATTTAAAATGAGCTAAACCTGATTTTGGTGGAATATACCTGGCACGGTGGAGAAATGAATAAGGCATGAGGCTCTGGTGACAGAAGTTCCACAAAATAAAACTGAGACCATGGTGGGGTGCAAGGGAAATGATTCTAGGTTTTTTGTTTTCCTCCCTGCAGTGCTGTCAGAGGATGCTTGACTGTAAGGTTTATTGGGTTGTCCCAACTTTGTCAACATTCTCACAAGCTTTCCTTCAAAAAAAAGGCTCAACAAGCAAGCAGGAAATAAAGAAGATAAGCAAAAAGAAAATGTGTCTTTACCCTTCAAATGATAAGCCATGTTGTCCTGAATGTTTACTTTGCAATCCTGATTATTAATTGCATCTGTCTGAATGGTTGTCTGTGGGTCCATTATGCATGCTCTGCTTAATATTCTTCTGAATGTCTTTGTGAAACTATTATCCTGTAGCATTCAAGTGTGTTTCTTTCCAGCAGTGCATTAAGTAACATGACTGACATCTGTCACATATTTGTTCTCTTCTCTCTGAAAACATACCTGTGTCTTGCTCTATAAACTCCCTTCAATCAAACAACTCATATCAAAGTTATTGTAAAAGGGAATTCATCTCTCCTACACAAGGATAGACTGATTATTAATGCAACCAACAATGATAGTGTTGTAATATCTGGAGGCTGCTTGACCTGTGAGCAATTGTTGGCCTTGCTGAAGATGATGGGTGGGATAGATTCTGGAATGAGTAGAAATGCCAAGCTATTTTGTGAAGTAAACTGTTTTAAGCAGGAGAAGCTTATGTATGAGGTTCACACTCACAGAAGTCCATGAGCTGCAATAGAGGAATATCCTCTTAGGCAAGTTTACTGTTGCTCCCTACACTTAACATGTAATGTGCACCATACAAAATTAAGATTTATTGCACAGTCACTCTGCATTTTATTTTTTTCTCTGGAACAGTGAGAAGGCTGTTGATGGGCCTGATGGAACTTGTAGGTGCTATGAATTTCATTGGTGGAGGTTTGCATAGAATTGAAATAGAAAGCCAAGATAAAGCCAAGAAACAGGAATGGTGCTGCCATGTGAGGAAACAGGGCTCTGATAAGGGAAACAGACTCAGGAAATGAAGCTGCAGGGGTAGTGAGGAAGAGTTTGCCTATAAGACAACAAAATATTTATGATGAAGCAGCTGAATCTGCCTTGGCTTAAGCTGATGAGCAGTGTTGTTAAATGACAACAGATACCAGCCACCAGTTCTATCTGGTCAGCATCCAGATAACTCATCTTCTGGGCTACAAAAAAGGTGTTCACAGCTTTTTTAATACCTCTCTGGCAACCCTGTCATTCTATCAAAGTATCAGCTGCCATATATATTTTGTGTGACTGTGTATTGTGTCAAGGTCTGTGACCTTGCTGTTCTCCAGTCTGCTGAGCTCCTCACTTTGTCCTTACTTTCACAGAAATGTGTCAAAAATCAAGACATACACCCAGCTGAAAAAGCTCTTATTGTTTTCTTATTTCAGCTTGTTTCCAACCACTTGTTTCCTATCCAGCCCCTGCCAATTGATACGTACCATGACTAATGAGCTACAAAGACATGCTATGAACTTGAGGACTCCTGTAATAAAAAATCAGTGGGATGAAAGGGATAGGCCACACCTCAGTCACATGAAAATCTGGCTTTTAATTCTATGTAACTCCTTGTTATATCAGTGATGGGCCTGAAGTCTCATTTTGGGTGGGACTGTCCAGGAGACTGGATAGCATTTCTGAGCCTACCAGCCAGTAAGGGACAGTTCACTTTGGCAATAATACATGTGAGCACAAAAAATAACAAGAACTGTATCTCAGAAAAAAATATTGTTTGGTGAGTATTGTCTGTTTCTAATAAGAATAATCTGTTAGTGAACTTGCTTACTGTATTCTTTTAATTCAAAATTAGATTAATATTAAGCTAATGAAATATGCATGCTCCTTGGACCTGAAGGCAAGCACTAAAGATGATTTAAAAGATAGTGTTTGATATAATTTAACACAATCACCGTAAGTCTTAAAAAATAAAATTAAAAAGAAGCCAAACTCCCCCCCCCCCCCCCCCAGCATACTAAATAGGAGGGGGGAATTTGTTGTGGGGATTTGTTTTGCATACACACCAGTTGCGTGGCTGCAGGATGGTTTTAGCAGGCCTTTCCCAGTGGTGGCCTCCAACTGTCAAACAACAATAGTTAGATACCAGTCTTCAGTGTGCTAGAGCCCTGTTTTAAAATCTCTGCTTATTCCCACCAGAAAAATGGAGAGCTGATTTTTCCTTTCACTGCCTTAGAGCTGTTGCAGCAGTTAAAGAAAAACGTGTTTCCTAGGAAGAGTGCATTGTGGGCAGAAAGGTGAGGTACAGAAATCTACTGCAGACCCTGGTTCTGACTTTACATACCAAGACTCAGTAGGACACCTTCTCCATGCTGTGACAAGCCTCAGACCAAGTCCTGAGGACTCTCAATAACTTTGTGCTCAGCCTATTGCCAAAAGTGCAAGAACACCAGCATTTGCAGGAGCTGTGGTGCATGTGCCCTGCATGTTCCCTTGCAGTTCAAAGCATGAATGAAATGCTCTGCGTCTCTGACACTATTATTCATGGAACTACCTCAGCAGTGTGACAATCCTGTAGCACTTAAAAGTGGCCTGTGTATAAAGGCTGTGTTTTGGGTCACAGATTTTATCACAGTACACCTAGTAAGCAGATTGTAGCTAAGACATTTATCCCTTTGAGGCACAGAGTATGTCTTGTCTGGTGAGTCTGATACTGAGTTCCCTGTGACCTACAACCACTCATCCATTAAATCTAATTTCTATTAGATTAAATCAGGCCCTGTGGTCTACTCAGCGCTAAAAAATTTCTCAAGTACTTTTATTCCTTAGCAATTGTTTGACTGTTGCAAAGTCTAATTCAAAATAATGTAGACACTTGCAGGATCTGCCTACAGCAATCTGATTAAATTCAACATCACTGCGTGCATAGTCCTTCTTCTATGGTTCACCATAAGCTTAACTTTAGGCATAAAGCAGTTCTTACCCCAAAGGGGAAAATTCTAAGTGATATCCCTGCTGATTAACTAAGGACACAAAACATATAGATGAATATAAGTAGAGAAATCAAATGGACACCTACTGCAAAAGCAGGCTGTTTGCATGATAAATAGTTGAATATATGAATAGCAGTAATTGCAGACTAATAGGCCTATCATAAGACTTTCAAAAAGGAGATATTACAACTCTAGCCCTAAAAAATAAAATAAATGCTATTAAAGAGAATTCTAATCTTAAAAATTATTTAGACTGAAGAGAGAAAGAAGGCTTTTGGGTGAATTTTGGCTTCTTTGTAACTAAAAAATAATGCTGTATTCTGTAGCAGTACGGAAGTGTTTAACAACTAGAGCACAGTCCTTAGAATTGCTAGCTGCTTCCTGTTCCCATTTCAGTGGGAGTGTACAATATTCAGAAGGAAAAAATTTATTTCATATCTTTCAAAAACAAAATATGTCCTGGTGAAGCTTTTCTGTTGTGCTCAGCCCAGAGATGCAGGAACATAACCAAGACATGGCTAAGAGGTGTGAGAGGAATCAAAATCATGTGGCTGGTTGGCAATGCCTGTACAGGCTGAAAATCCAGCTTGTTAGCTTTCTCTAAAGGTCTGTATGAAGAATTCTTGTTCTAGTTATGTGACTGGGAAGATAAATGACTTCTAAAGCACTATCCATATTTTAAAAGCAACTCAGAGAGTGCAAATATTGTGTCTGATACGTTGTTCCAGTGCGTGCCTCTTAACAGTTACTATAATTTTCATGCCAGCAAAAAACATGTATTAATTACTGTTGAAACTAGTGATCCCACAGTTTTAATATCACTTTAAATGCTTCATAAATAGTAAGTATTGAAGTTTTTATAGAACTTCACATGACAACAGGCTTTCAGTTGTTAATGTGCATTTAAATGAACTCCTAATTCTGCATCAAAGCCTGCTGGAGGATGGGAATGCCAAGGGAATGGAGATGGTGTCATGACTCAGCTATTCAGCCAATCAGTATAATTTTTTTAAAAATCCCACCCCAAGCTTCTAAAGATTCCATGTACTGTTGGAAGAACAAATAAACACAATCACTTCTGTCATAAACGAAGCATATTAAAAGGTGGTGGTGGGGGTGAGGGTGGTGGAAGCTGACTTGCAAAAATAGAGACAATAAAGTCAGTAAATGAATTCTTGCATGAGAGCTGGAGGTTCTGGTCAAAAGCATGAAGATCTCCCACCAAAATTTTCACTAGTCTTATGCAGAAAATAAGGCTTTAATTGTGTTCTAAAAATAACTGTCATGAGGTCAAGTGAGATCTCAAAAAGTGATTGGTAGGTTTAAGTCACTTAATATCAAAATTCCTTATAATGTTTTGATTTCAGTAGAATATATATATTCTACTATATATATTCTATAATATTTTCTCTATAAAACATATATTCTATATATATTCTATAATATATATATTCTACTATATCAATATATAGAACATATAACTGTAATTGTTTGTTTCGTATTATATTTTGCATTAATTATTGACACAGTTTAGAAAAAAATGGGTAAAAATTTTTTATATATACAGAATTAGATGATTTTATAGTAAGCTATATATATATTTTATAGTAAGCTAAGGGGATATTGCCACTTTCACATTTTAGAAGCTATGCTTGTATTTGCTTTTTCTGAACTTTTCAAAGCTGAATTGCAGAGGCATGTGGGACTTCCTATGACAGTTGGAACTGCTAAGGATTCCCCAAAATTGGAAAATACACAACAGAGCATAGGGCTCGTATTTCTTTTCACCCTTACTGTCTGGCATAGTACAGCATGCTCTTGAGTGTAAGTAAATTACATGAATAGTCAAAACCATTCCTAAAAGTATAGACTGGCTGACAGAAACTGTGCAAGTAAAGTTTACCCATCACACTGGCTGCTTGTCAGTCTGTTAGAAAATCTTTCTGGGTAAATCTCATCTGCAGGTTTTGAGCCTTAAAAAGTTAGTTCACTCCCTTCAAAATTTAAAAAGAGATACACCTGTCCAACTTGGATAATGGCAATCCAACTTCTCCAGTTTATCCAGCATTTTCATTTCTTCTATATGTCTATGGATGGAAGTGTCCTGCATGTACTAATTGATGTTTCTCCATCATTCTTATTAGAAAAAGTGCAATTTAAGAAAATCATCAAGCTTTTTAAAAGTAATTCTCCTTATCTGGTGTGCTTGGGCAAATAAAGCACATTTTCTATTGATCAGCTGGTACTTCAGAATACCAGACAATTTCTTACTATTTTACTGACATTCAAGTTACTTTATTCCTCAGATTTCTTGTTTGTGTCTGTAATTTCTTTCACAGATTTATTGTGCTAAGGTTTTCTCCCTTTCATTAGAGTCACTTAAGCTGTTAAAGGGACACAAATTAAAGTAAAAATGTGAAGCTGATGAATATGTGATTATTGTTGCTAGGCATTACCCTTAATATTACTGTATATGAAAGTGGGGAGATGCAGTGAATAGGATACAGAAGTACTTCAAACTCATTAAACTACTGTGCAGGACTTCAAGGGTAAAATAGTTGTAGCTTACAGCTGTTAATTTTTGTTCCTTTGCGAAGCTTTTTGCACAAGCACAAAGACACTGTAGCCTTGGAGTACTGTAATTGCAGATCTATTGACAGTATTTTAAAACCTCGAGGTTATTCATGCTGGCTTCCTCACCTGAAGTAAGTTCCAAAGTCTTAGAACAAGCAGAGCTAAAGTATTAATCAAAGCAGGGGTTTGTATACATAAAGCATTTTAATTCTCTGGAATAGCTCGTTCAATAAGTCTTTTCAACTTGAGATTTTATTTACTGTGTGACTGGGATCTAAGAACTGAGGACAGAAAAGTGGCTTTGTAAGCAACACAATTTTCCTGTGGTCTACAGATTTCTGCTGTGCTGGTGAGGGGTTACAGCAATTCTGCAGTGTGAAAGTAGTAGCAAACTTAGCTTTGATATCACACTGGGTTTACACAGATGTAAGTGCTTTCGTTAGTTCATCCGTTGTGTGTTTCATGATGGTGTTGTCACTGTGTTCCTACATCACAATTTGATTGAGCACTGCTACTTTATCATAGAAGAAACTGTAAGGTTCAGCGATCCACTGCACCACCACTTCCATTTTCTCATTACAAAAATTGACCTTCTAGCTGTGGTTTGAAAGGGCTCAGACCACTGTCATTCAGGCTTCAAGACTGGTGAGCAGTAATAATAGTATAGGAAGTAGGAGCAATAGTTAAAACAGCCTGGCATTGTGCTCCCTTCCTGGAATCCATTTTGAATTTCACAGTACAGGCAGCGGGTGTCCTTTGCTACCTCCAGTGTGCATTGTGTTTTCCTGTAATCCCCTACTTGTCATTAAATCATTTAAATGTATTAAGGCAACACACTGCAGGAACATTTTGCCATGTTCCTTGTGCTTTGTGGGTGATTTTCCTCAGCCTGCTTCAACAGCCCAGAAATAGCACAGCACTTTAAAAAAAAAAAAAAATTTGGTGACATTTGTTTAAAATGAACTGACCTGCTGAATCCATTCCCAAGCATGTTATACACCATGCCGCAGGGAATTCTTGGATGTGGGTGCCTAAATATACAGGCAAGAATATAGACCCTGCTACAAAAGCGTCAGCAACCTTGGCCACGGGTTTAAGAGGGTAAATTTGCATTCCCCAGTCTGGAAATTTTTCATTCCGTCTTTTGCAAATTGACAGACCTTGGATATGAATGCTGTGTTCTTGGGCCATACATAGCACATGAGCCTCACTTAGTTTGCTCCCCGATATTTCACATTTTCCACTAAAGCCCTTCTGCAGTATCAGGGGAATGTGTACCCTGTCCACTGCACTATAGCTACATCAGATTTGGATAGTTCTACATGGCAAAACAGGTGCAGAAACATATTGTGAAAGAAGAAGTTTGGTCAGAGTTTGGGTAATAAAAATCAAGGACTATCCACAGAATAATATTTTAAATTTTTTTGAGCAACTAGTGTCACTTAAATGGAAGCAGCTAAAACACATGATTTGGCAAAGAGGGGGGATTGCTTTGGGCCCCCTTTCCCTTTCCCTTTCCCTTTCCCTTTCCCTTTCCCTTTCCCTTTCCCTTTCCCTTTCCCTTTCCCTTTCCCTTTCCCTTTCCCTTTCCCTTTCCTTTCCCTTTCCCTTTCCCTTCCCCTTCCCCTTCCCCTTCCCCTTCCCCTTCCCCTTCCCTTTCTTCAGCCACAAATTCTTTAGTTGTAACTCCCATAGCTGGCAGAAGATACAGCAGATATTTTTCCTACACACTGAATGTATGCCTGTTCATAGATGCCAAATAGGAAAGAAAAATAAGTTTGGATGTTGTCATCTAGATTAAGCCATTGGAGTTTTTTTAAAAACCTCTTTTTTTCTCTCCTTAAAATTACTTAATAATGCACAGTGGTTAATAATAAACCAATTTTGCCAATAGTATTTGCTTGGGCAAGCTTCTTACTGAAACCTCTGATTAAATACTGTAAAATATTGTACTGTAAGTACTACATCAAATGCTCAATAAAATCAAGAACTATTATTTATTCATTTTTGTTATATTTTGGGTTTGCTGGGTTTCATTATATCTGAGACATCACCTTCATTAATGTTTTTATAAAAATATTGCTTTTATAGCATGAATCTTTTTAGCGCAGTCTTGAAGTCCTACAGGGACAAACATCATACTAATACAGATGGATTCAAAACAAGGCTCTGGTTCTACCAACTTTGGGGTTTCTATGACTTTAGGATCCAAACCTAGTTCAGATTTCAGTAAATAATTTCAGTAAATGATTACTGTCTTACAATACAGCAAAACAAAACAATCCGCATTCAAAGCATTCAATAATTTTGCGATGGAAAGTCTCAGGCTTTGTCTATAAACTCTGGGGTTGAGCCTGGTCACCAAGGTCTAAAGTCTTCATTTTCTCATCAAGATAATAGCACTGATTAAGCATAGGAACTGTAAATTGAATGTAGGATGACATGAGTTCTCAGAAAACCAGTTCAGCAAATATTTGCTAACAATTTTGGATTTATGATGAATTTAAGTATTTGATCTCATGCTTTCCCAAATGTGGACCCTTGCTGCTGGTCAAATAGGAGTTCTATAAATATGGGAAGCTTATAGTGATTTCAATAAATTTTCAGATGTCTAAAATAATCCTAAAACTGTAACAAGACATGCCCTAGCATATAAAAATCTGCTTTTTGCTAGGAAAATTTGAGCAATGTCCCATACTTTTTACCTATTTATTTAAACTGTCACATGGCCTGCAGTGTGACTATAATCTAGCAGTCGTTACTATATTCATGTGTTTTAGCCCCTCTCTTCCAATCCCTTCCACACGCCCAGTGCTAGGGACATTCTCTCAGTCTACTCCCACATCTTATCACCTCTGCCCTCCCCAAGACAGAGGCCCCTGGCTGTGGGTCTTCAGCCATAGCACTGGAAATTTTGCTAGATTTTTCGGGTTATTTTTACAATATTTCTGTGTCTGTCTTTGGGGCAGACATAGGTGTAGCATAGAGCTACCTGAACTAGCTGGGTGTTCTCAAGGCTGGATTAGAATCTACTATTTTTTTTACTCAGTAAAAAAGCAAAATTAATTGTATTATTTAGAAAGGAGGTGGTAAATTAGTGGATCAAGAGTAAAACTTTTCAAAACATGAAGTTATTTGAATGAAAGTAATTAATTTTTAGCATCATTTAAGGTGAACTATTTGAAATCACCCTGCTGCATATTTGCAAAAGTAGAATAATAAAATATTATTCTTAAAAAATATTTGTTAAATGAAGCTGGTTGAATAGGAAAATAATATGATTTCCTGAAGATGAACCTGTTATCATAGTCATCTTTTTTGTAAATTCTTTTCCTTCTGGGATTATTAAAATATCTCCAGAATTTAGAGAAAGAAGTGATGAACCCAGAAGATGTCATAAATTTCAACTTGATTAAATATTCACTTGGAACCCTTATCAGACACTAGTTGTTCTTATTTATAGTTTTGTTGGTTGCCAGATTCAGATACTCAAAGTCCCAAGTCAATCCTTCAAAACATCGATAAAGTTAAAAAATGTTAAAGAGCTTAGGTACTTTGAACTTGCTTTCCGGTTTAGAAGTTCATTGTTTGCAGTCTAATAATGTTTTCAAATTTTCTCCACAAGTATGAGAAGTAAAAATTACTTTCTGCTAGGAAAGTGTATTTTCTTAAGAAATCATTTAACTTTGAGAGGTGAAGCTCAAAGAATTGCTAGAGAAACCCAAGAGAGAAATCCTTTTGGTGAAATTATTGCTATTCTGTTTAGAAATGTTGTCATCCAGGCAAGGAGCAATACTAATTCTTTGTGATTATTTTACTGAGTTGTCATCTAAAACAGTCTGCAATTAATGCAGTTGTTGAGAAAGATTTGTGCAAATTACTTGATGAATTAAGACTGATAAAGCATACGTCTTTCCTAATGTGTTGTTCCGTAGTTAGTGGGTATTTGCAGGCTTTACAAATGACACTGTCACTTTTTCCACTGAAGGTTGTTCTGTTTAAAATACTCCTGACAGGAGCAACACAGGCAGAATTTGCAATTTGCCACCTGACAAGACTGTCAGTATCAAGGGCCTTGTCTTGGGGCCTGACATGAATGTAAGAATATTATCTAGTGAGAACTGTGAACTTTGTTGAACTGATCTATCTCCATTATATCTTGTTGTATCCCAAACTTGGCATGTTGTCTGCTGAGAAAAGCATCTAGCTTTTGCATGACTGACTGCATGTAGCATTTATCCACATCTCTTGTCTTCCCTGTGGGCTGATATATCAACAAATGAATAAAGAAGTAACAAAAAAGGGGAAAAACACAATGGTCACTCTGAATTAAAGAGTCCTTCATGAACTCATAGGTCTTGTGCTTGTCCTGCACCCACAAGAGTCTACTATGGCTAATGCCTGACTGGAACAGAGGTTGCGTGTATCTGAATATTTCATGTTCGGTTGAAAGCCTGTGGAAGTCGTCAGGAAGTCACTCATGGGATTTATTGGGATGTATTGATCCTCTTTTGATAATTGGTAAGGAATCTGGAAACAGTGGGTCAAAATCAGAGTCTCATGATATATTCATAGCCAGATGTGAATCTGTGTGAGAATTTATTTCTTGTTATTGCTCCTCTTTATGTTTCTTGTTTCATCTGCTCCCCTTCAGGATAGCTACCAAAGAGTCACATTGGAACAGAGAGTCTCTCCCTCTGCTGATTTTGCAAACAAGAGGAAAAAACATCTGAAAATGCCAACACCTTTCATACCTACAAGTCAGGCTGACTGCTGACTGGTTGTTATCTTTCCATGGAAGTCAGTGATGCTGAATGTACTTGCTCTCAACCCAAATTTGGCTCACTTTGATATTAAGGCACCTTTTCCTCTTCCCTGAGAAATTTGTAATTTTCCCCCACCTGTAAGAAGGTCCCACTGTACTTTACTCTGGAGAACTGGGTGAGTCCATGGCAAATACAGTCAGCAGCAAATGTGTTCACATTTTGCTATAAAGAACATATGAACTCTTTGTACCCAACACTTTACACAATATGCTCCCTGGCTATAAGAAAACATTGTTTCATGTTCTAACTCTAATCAGCCTTTTCTGCCTGCTCAGAGAACAGAGAAGTTCATTGTTATATGCAGCTGTCATTTGTTCCATCTCCTTGCTCTTTCTGACTTCAATATCTTTGTGGTATTTAGTGAAAGTAATTTCAGTTAGAAATCTTCTGCCCTTTCAGTAAGTGCAAGTATAGCACTTCATCAATGGCCAGAGAATTCCAAGCTATCTGGGATGTATCAGGACAGTTGATAAAACCTCACAGAGCAACCTATGATAGTACATCCCATCATAAATAATAAAAAAAAAAAAAACAGAAAGGGCCTTTGTCAGTGTTTATCTGTAGCGCTTTTATTCTTTGCCCTTGATTTCCTCTTCAGAAAATTGATGCAACCTTAAATTGAAGCAGGAGGCTTGACAGGTGATGGTTAGTGTGATAACTGCTCAGATTTCATCAGCCAGTGTTTTTCTGGTGGTGCAATTGTAGGAACTTTCAGCTAGATTACCTGTCATCCACTACATCAGATAAAAGAGGGAGAGTTGAAAGATGTGGTTTTGCCACTGTACCTTATAGGAAATGAAAAGTGTGGGTGAGGTAACAGTAGCTGAAAAGAAGTACAATTATTTTCTAATCAGGCTATTCCATCAAGAATGTCACTGCTGAAATTTGCAATCATTGGGCAGAATCCATTGTTAAATTTGCATTGTTAAATTCAAAGGAGGGAAAATCCTAAAAGACATAGTCATTCTTACTGTAGGTATTATCTCAAGCACTACTTTTGACTATCCATTTAATTCTTCTGTACATGAAAAGCAAAGTACAATCTATATTTAGACAGAAGGAATTGTTCCTATTTTGAGTATATGTGTATATTCTTATTTCATTCTACCTTTTCTGATGCTAGGTTGTTGGTTGTTATTTTATTTCCTAAGCTTCTGATAGCTCAATTGCTTTGTAAAAAGTTTTACTTATTTTGAGTTCATCCAGGCAACATTTTTATTTAGCAACTAATGCATGCTACCACTACCTAATATTAAAAATATATAGTTTTGTCAGTACTTCTGTAATTTGAAAAAAAATCAGAATGTTTTTTGGCCACCTGAAACCATTGAATTTATAAAGACAATCTGAGTTTAACTAAGTTTAATTGCACTTGGTAAATTTTATATTTTAATTTTCTATACTGACTTAATTCTGTGCTTTAGCAATTACTTTCCTATGCTGAATTTCCTACATATAGAGCATCTTGAATATATTTTGTGTTATCTATACTCTGACTTATCTTGGTTGTCCTCCATAACCTATTCTTCTAGGTAGCTGATGTCTGTTGTGAGTTTTATTGAAAATTATTAAGTATACAAACTCTAAAAAAGAATTTAAAAACCCAACATAACCTCCAGTTTGTTAAATATCACTATTCCAAATACAGCAATTGGAAGTCTGTCAGTAATTCTATTATAAATGCTTATTTTTCTTAGGATTAGGCAGTTTAGCTATGAAAATTCTCTCTCGGTTGAGACTTGGCAGCTGAAAGTTCATCATGTGACTGCAGCAATTTGTTGCTATTGTTTTAGCAAATATTCTCAATTTGTTAGAGATTTGTTGTCAAAGTTATAAGTAGAAAGCAATTCTGGAAAATGCAGAAGACTAAATCTACCGTCTCATACTATTTTGTTTGTGTCCTTGTTAGTAATAATTTCACATTTTAAAATGATTCTGAGAGGGTTGTATTTTTATTCCTTCCACCTAGGTGGATAGCCAAGGACACTGGGAGATCAAATGGATTGGAAAAAGCCATCATTGGGAAGAAGTAGTATTTTTCTTAGTTTCTTTGTCACTATTTCATCCTCTATAAAGGAATGTTCACCCAATATGCCATTGCTCATACTAGAAACTGATAAAAATAAAATCCATAGAAGAAAATAACGTCTTTTTTACATATCCAGACTTGAAATATACACATTTGCACTTTGGGTGTGATGAATGAAGTGTCACAGTGTCTTTTAATGCAATGGTGAAGAAACTTCCTGAGAACTGTGGCTGTTCCTGACCATTGCAGAAAACTTCTCATGCAACCCCTTTTCAGGCAAATCCAGTTCAAAGGGGTGCTTTGTGTGCACAGGGGGAATTCTTTCTTGAGAGGCAATTGCAGCTACTCAGATCTCAGAGCAGGCAGTCAGCTGAACATAAGCTTGCACTGTAAAAAAATGATGATAAAAACTAGGAGAGGACTTGCAGGACAAATGAGAAAGGTTAAAAGTGTGGAAAGTTTCCTTGAGAGAGACAAAGGATACTCACAGAGCCAAGTCTGTCTATTGAGGAAAAAATTAAGATGTCAGTTGGTCACCACTGTAAGGTTTTTATACAAAGAAGAGATTTTAATAACAGGATTTTATAGATAACATAACATCTTGTTATGCAGATTTTTTTTGTCATTTAAAAAAAAAATTGTGGTGAGCTCTGCTATTTTGGAACATCAAAAATTGATTTTGTTTCCTTCATTAAAAAAAACACGCAATAAAATAGCTAAAACCAGAGGAGATGTAGGCTACAATTTTTCTCTGTGTGCAGAGTGCTTCTACACATAGAAGATGTTTTAATGAATTTCTGCTGGCTTTTACTCCTTGAGATAGTAGAGTCAGCAGCTGGGTCAAAGTTTTTCTCGCCTGTATGTAAAGAAGGTGGGATATTTCATTTTCCATACACATCCTTAATATTGTTAAGACCAGATGTAGTCATGGCCCTGAACCTCAAGTACAGCAGCTGTCAGACCAGACAGGGAAACTTATTTTCCCTATACTTGACAGTAATCTTCTGTTCATTTGAAAACAAGCAAGATTTTCATAGTTTTCTCTACTGGACATCTGTGTATCAAATTAGCACAGCCTGATCTTTTGACTCAGCATGAAAACATCATCAATATCAAAAATAGTTGTGTAATTTTTCAACTGAATCTATTTTCAGCTACCTGGAAATATAAGGAGGCAATAAAAAGTGGATATAAATAATACAGAAAGTTTGATGCTCTGCAACAGGCAGTTTCCAGAAGAGTTTAAGTTCTAGAACTGGGACCAATGTTGTCTCAGAGAAGGCAGTTTAGCTGAGACCACATCTCTGCAGGACTTGAAGATGCATGCAGTCTTTTGGAGAGATAAAGTATCCAAAATTGAATAAGTCAAAAACCCCACCTACAAAAATAGTGGTGATCCATGAGTTCATCTATTGTTAAGTAGATCAAGTGGAACCATCCAGGCAGACTACAGCTTCCAATTCATGTTGCCTTTTTACCCCTCCTCCTCCCAATAAATTCAGCCACTGGAAAGGACTGCTCGTTTATCCCATGTTATATTTGTATATAATTATTAATAATCATGATGATGATGATGATGATAAAAAGTGTAAGAGAAATACATCAAAGATACAGTACAGCTCTAGTAGCACATCCCAATTTTGGCAAGCTGCTTATTCAGATAGCTAACTCTGAGTGCAGTGAAGACCAAAAAGGTAAATAGATGGCAGAGGGAGAAGAGCTGCTGGAGATAAAGTTGTTTGTCTGAGTTCATGGAGAGGGACAGTGACTCACCTAGGTGTTTGCCTCGTCAATCACTGATCACATCCAGGCATTGCACCTTCCAGTTGATAAAATGTCTGCTGATTAAGCAAGATATCAAACAAATAATTGATTAAAATTACTGAATTCAGTCCGTTTTTTTCCTTGTGTCAGATTTTTAACTAAGATGCATGGTATAAAAAGAGAGATTTACTCACACTGACAAGATAAAACAAACTTTCATGAACAGTAGTAGCTAGGAAAAGGATAAAGCAGTAACAACACAATGAGTAGCTTGCAGGGATGCAAATAAAGCACTGCTGTGCTGAGTAGCAGCATAGCAGAGCTTTTGCTGAAAGAACAGACTGGAATGCCTCCTGTTTTGCATAGTTACAGTGCAGCAGTATGTACTTATACATGCCATTAATTTATGCAATCTTTTTGGCCCCCAAAAAGCCAAATGTTAGAATAAGCTATCTACTCACTCTGTCCATAAATTGAAAAGTGACTGAAATGATTACTCTTGATCTGCAGCCATATTCCACTGGAAATCTATTGGCTTGCAGAGGCTGTCAGAGCACATTAACCACAGAACTCTCTCCCAAGCTGGATATACTTAGTTGCCATTTCTGTGCCTCATATTTTTAGTAGTTTGGTCTTAAAATAAGGTGTCATTAGGCAGAGAGTCCAGTAGCTTCATATTTCAACAATGATACAGAGAAAAAATTAAACAACTGCAAACTCATTTTCTGCTGTATTAGGGGCAATTCAAGAGGAGTGAGGGGATAGCACAGCATTTGCACTTTCATATGAAGCATTAGAGTCTAAAACGTAAAGTCTAGTCTTAGGATTTCTATCCTGGAAATATTTAAATCTAGTGATTTTACCAAAATTTTTGAACCAGAATATTCACTTGACAATGTTTTTTGTTAAACAACGTTAAAATGCAGTGTTTGAAATGCCCAGTGGGAAAAATCCAAATATACTTGATCAGTGTTTGAAGCAAATGTGTCACTTCAGACATTCAGTAAATAACAAACAAGTTGGGAAAAGAAAGCATGGGAGTACCATAAAGTTTTGGGTTTGAAAATGGTTGTTGGTTTTTAGCTTCTCATAGATATTTTACTTGATCTTGTCTTTCACTGATAACACTAATGTGTTATCATATATTAACTGATCTCCTCTACACATTGTTATATATAAAAACTTACTCAGATGTTCCAAATTTCACAGAAAGCCTACAAGATCAGAGCTAAAGACTGAGACATCTGAATGGGCACAGAATCCAATATTGTCCTTTGGTTAAATGCCTATGAATTTCGAGAACTTGACATCAATTGTTTTTAATGCAGCAGACTGAATTCTCCAAACTGAGGTCAAATCTGTTTTAAAATGTTAGGTTAAAGAAGTGTAATATTGTTGAATTTTTATATTTTAAGCTTTTTCTACTTTAATGATTGCAAAAATATTTTCACTGAAATCTAGAAATCTCTGCCACTAGTGTGTGGCTCACAAAATGAGTCCTATTTTCTGAATTTTTATAGCCAAGTCCTCATGAGTCATTTCCAAACAATCATGGACGTGTATATTTTCTACACATAAAAGGTCTTTTGTGTGTGGTCATGGAAAAATTGCCACTTTCTGCACATGAGCACACCAGTGTGGTTAGGCAAGCAGTACAGCACAGGAGCATGGCCCTGCCATATATTTGTACTGAGAGAAACAAACAGCTTTCACTTTTCCAGAACTCAGCTTTATATATAATGCTTTTGGTACTTCTAATTGTGGCCTAATTGGAATTTTTGCTGATAAGGTTGACATCTAAGTTTGGGGTCTTGATTAAAAATAGTTGAGGTGTGACCCCAAGCTGGTTCTATTGCTCTGTACATGAGGCTGATTCCATTTGTAGAAGAAAGGACATTGCTCCGAGAATTCCAGCTCACACTTCTCATGCAGTTTGGAAACCTCTTTTACAATAATTGGTAGTTTTATTATTTGTAAGTATTTCCTTGTTATTAGAAATTACATCAATTACTAGGAAGACATAGATACACAATTTCCTCAACTCTGGTCAGGGTTGTGCAACATTGGCTTGATAAAGGACCACAGAAGGTTGGAGGTAATCTGTCAGATTTTTGTTTTTGCTAGCGGAGCTGTGTTTGTTTTGAGCAGTGAGAGAATTTTGCTTCATAGTCATATTAATTCTTTTCTTGAGCCATTTTTTACAATTTTGTTTTATTATGAAATTAGTAGGTTAGAGTGAAAATGGCTTTATTTTGAGATTCTGAGTCAGTACAGATTCTACAAAGAAATGGCAGAGTATAGAACCCCTATAGTAGTTCATGTTAGCCATATGTATGCATTTGTGTTCACAGTAATAATTTTAGCTAGTCTGTGCAGTAGTTGAGCAGGTATATGAGCTCTCCTGCGTGTTCATTGCCATTCTAGACTCTTAAACATCCTTTGCAAAAACTTTACAATTCCTACTCTAGCATGTGACAATATGAGCTGTAACAGGCTTCAAGATTTAACAGAGCTGCACATAAAAAATTACTTAATCAGCCCTTATCCTACATTTTCCATTTATAGAGGAATATCTTAGATGCTGAACATGGAAAAATTGCCACTCTCTTCACAGAAGTACACCAGTGTGGTTAGAAAAGCAGCATAGCACATGACTACAGCCCTGCCATACATTTGTACTGAGAGCAGCAAACAGCTTTCACTTTTCCAGACTTCCTTGGGCTCCCAGGGAGTCTCTGTCCCCACATACTTCTCAGTGCTTTTGTAGAGGGTATGAGGCCAGCTTGGGTGTCTCTGTGCCCAGGCAATAGGCACCCTAAATATAAGATGAGAAACAACAGATGGCTACAAACAGATGGGGGAACCTAAGTAACAATTAGATGCTATTGATCAGTATGATGACAGTTCTCACAACACAGTGATATTCTAGGGTTCTGTCCAATCTGCTTTAAATATGGTTCAAACATTCACTGCTTCTTTTAAGCTGTTATTCCAGTGATGAGTTTGCTGGGGTGAAGATGGAAAGAAGAGTTAGATGTATTTTGGCCTTATCCTGAGCACTGGAAGTAGTGTAGCACATATTTTTACATCCTGAAATGGACACACTCACAGTCCCATTCACAGCTTCAGTGAAAGAGGATACATGTGAAGCTGGCAAAAAATGAATAGCAGAAAAGTTGCTGCTGAGGAGCGGATCAGATGTTACCATAAAATCAGATATGTTGTTGACTTGTATCTTGTTGGTACCTTTGTCATCCTTTAGTGAAAGTGAATGTACATATGTCTTTGTTCCTGAAACTGTGTACAGATGATTTTGTTGCTGCCCCATAATTCATACCCCACCATCTCATGGGTACTTTTCTGGTAACATAGTGCCTATAACATGATAAGGCCTCAGTTGGTTGTCTATTTCGAAGTTCTGGAAGGTTGGGGGTTTTTTTGTTTTATTTTATTTTGTTTCAAGTGCTCAAAAGTTTCTAATGAGTAAAGGGAAGAATAAGAGCCACCTCCCCTGAATGCCTGCAGTTAGAAAAGAGAATCAATTATGTTCTTATTACTGTTGTGATAAACACCAAGTGTTTCTTGAAAGGGATGTTACTATTCACAATCAGGTGTAGGATAGTGCAATGGCTGGCCGGCCTGGGCCAGGCTGGTAATTCCTCTCTTATGTTCATCAGCAAGGTAGAAAAGGCTGATTCCTAACTTCCCATGCTCTGAAGCTGATGCATGGGCAGCATGAAATGCGCTGTTGGTTTTTGGGTTTTTTTCAGCCATTTTGCATTGCCAATTAGTGTCTGACTCTGTCATTGAATATTCATGCTTTGGATTGTTTTTCAACAAATGCATTGGGAATTGTGTCTTTCCAGTCCAAACCTCATTTAGTTACAGTATTTTTGCCTATGCTTTTAATCTCTCAGGGTGCCTTTGTATTATTTGTCTTTGTTCTTTCTGGTACTTTCAGCTCCTCCTAAATTACCATTGTTAGCTCATTAAGATAGTGAATTCATTAAGATCATTACTTCTTTCAGATTATTACTGAAGATGTTAAGAAAGACAAAACTATTCTCTCTCTATGGGTAAACCTCCCACAACACCTCTCATCAATGCAATGCATTGCCTCTTCCTTGCAATTTCTTTCCAGCCTACTAAATCCTCTTCAGGATTATACCAACCCATTTTAAAACTCAAAGGTTGTGAGATGCAGCTTCAAGGCTATAATGAAATCCACATAGGTTGGCTGCATTCTTTATGTTCCACTGTCCCAACAGTTTCATCCAATAAACATATATGTGTTAACTTGAAGTTGAGTGGATTCCTTAAGTGAATAGTGAATAATAATAATAATAATAATAATAATAATAATAATAATAATAATATAATGAATAAGTGAAGAGAGTTAAACATATATATGTAGGGTTAAAATCTTAGAGCTCTTTTTAATTTTCTCTTTTTTTTTAAAGGAGATCCAATAAATCCAGGATAAGGTGCTCTCAATAAACCAAAGTCAAAGAGTTTGCATCTTTTATATATCTGGTAATTTTCATAACATTTCTCACTGTTGGTCATTATTTTACTTAGGTTAGCTTTTTATTGGTCAGATCATTCTTCTACTCTGCATCATTTCAGTGATTTTGGTTCCTTATCCTGTAGATGTCATTAAAACCCAAAAATCCAGGTCTTTATTGAGAAGAAAATTCTCATTATAACAAAGGATATGTAGTGTCTTTAGATGGTTTAAAAGTTTCAGAATGTCACAAGTAATTTATTTCAAACTTTTTATTGTTGTTGTTATCTGTAAAAGAGTTTCCCTTATTTTATTTTATATAGTAACTTTCCTTTTTTAAAAAAATATTAGCAATAGTCTTATTGAATCATCATTCATTTGGAGTCACTAATTTTGTATCCATGTTAATTTCTGTCTCTGTTTATGTTTTTGAAAACTCTTAAAATTGTGCTTGACTCTATGGACATTTCCTCTTCACTGAATGTCCTTATCAATCCCAGTATTTTGGTACAATCAATACCCACTGTTTATTTAAGATTGCTTTTGTCTTTGACTCTTAGAAGCGCTTAACATCTCTTTTCTTCATCAATTTTCCTTATAAAATTCACATTAGGGTTTGGTTTTTTTTTTGGGGGGGGGACATATTGTGGCGTTTTTTGGAGTTTTTTTTGGTTTGGTTTGGTGTTTTTGGGGAGGGTGTTGGTGGTGGCTTTTTTGATTTTGTTTTTGTTTTGTTTTTTTTTTTGGGGGGGGGGGGGGTGGTTTTTTGGTTTGGTTTGGTTTTATTTTTTAGCAGATTGTGGCCAGATTTCCAGAGCAACGATGGTAAGAATGGCATCATTCAAAGTTTTGGACTTGAGGACTCAAGAAAGGATGATCCTTTGCCTCAGTCTTCTCTCTAAAGAACCAGACTGTTGTCTCTTGTTCACTTGTATTGTAACTCCATCTAGTCTGTACTACTTATTAAAGATGAGGTTGCAAGTAGAGCCCAGATTCATGAGAACAGGCTTCAGACTTTGTCCTTTAAGAGGTGTTAAATGACAGCAGTGCTGGGTTTTACACATACATCTTTGCCAGGCTTGATAGCTTTGTTATCTTGTGACCTTCAAACCCAACTGACTTCACCGGGAACTGCTTTGTGCAGTATCACAAGGACAGCAGACTCTTTCCAGTTCTGTGCTCTATCTCATACTGCTAGAATTTTCTGATTACACAACATTTGTCCAAACTTTTCCAGCAGTCTATAAAATGTTGCATCACTTCATACTTCTCATGGTTGAAAAACTGTCAAAAAACTGCAAAGACCAGGCCATTAAAAAGAAACTGTGTTAGTCAGATGATGATGATATGTCTTAAATTTAGACACAAAATTCAAGACCCTTAGCTTTCAGTAAATTGACATAGAACCTCTAATTTATCTCCAGATCTGATCTGTGAAATTCACATGCAAGAATAAAAATCTCATATACCCTTTCCTTGGTCACCTAAGTAATGGTCTATATGAATCCATATAACCTGTGGACACTTTACGTCTGACTTTTCTATCATGTGATTTATTTCTCATGAAGAGAAGCGAGACCATGCCCATCATTTTAGTACAGCATATTTTATGTTTATGATTTTCTTGCAAATAAAATAAATATACACTATAGCTAAAAGATATTTCAGCTTTACTCCCTAGTCAGAAGGTAAACTTGTATATTTTGTTATTGATGTAACTTGAAAGATACATGTTAAGCCTTTTGTTTAAAGTACATTTAGAATTAAACAGGCCACATTCAAAGTAAATTATCTAAATAGATTTTGGAAAGAGAAAGGAGTCTGTTCATTTTAATATACCTTCAGAAATATTTTACTTCTTGATGATGACAGCAGCTCTTACTGACAACTATTAATACATTATAAACACCCCATCAGAGTTATATAAAAACATGTCAGTTTTAAAGAGAACATCTTTGACAGCAAATTTTCTGATTGTGAAACAGCTGTGCCTCCAGTACAATGCATTAAGTAGTTTATTCCTTTTAGATAGTTAAATTGTGCATGAAATGTTGCTGGCGCAAGGGCTCCAAATCTGGCCTGATTAGCGAACATCTGTTACATTGGAAAAATTCATGTCTACCCTAATTAGCTGTCAGGCTGATGTACATCAGCCCTGATGGTGAGGGATCCTGTGCTGTTTAAGTCAAACAGGTTTCTCTCCTATCCCATCACCTGCCCTTTCAAATCTTTTCCTCTGGTGTGTTGCTGTAATTAGAGATTGTTGGAAATACAATAGAGCAGGTTATGGTCAGTTATAGTCCCATCTGTGCAATTTTTTTATTCCCACAAAACTTACAAACTGACATAAAGCAGTCCTAGCACTCAGGCTGAGGTCTACATATTTTTCTAAACCTAACCCACTCACTAAACATGAAGACTTTGCATTCTGCTAAAGCCAACACTTTGGGGTGACTGAAAGAAAATTAATAATGGGCTGATATTTGTCTTTCTTTTTTTTTTTTTAATATTATTTTTAAAATAAAGATATTTTGGGTTAAGTATGAAATGTAGCAAAGACTTTAAGAAATCTCATGAAAACAGTGTTTCCTGCTATTGATATTTCGGGATCTGTTTGCTGGGACAAGTATAGACACAATACACCTCATGTACTTACACGCATGCATATAGTAAAAGTTACTTACTAGATGGACATCCTTTAGCTTGAGATTCCAAAATTTTTTATTATATTTGCATGGGTTTGTTAATTTCTTTTAGTGATGCTTTATTTTGTATAGATAACGAGATCTTATTACTATTAATGGTAGAAATATTCATTAAGGGTGCTAAGTTTCTTTATTTTATGCAGCAGTCCTAATACATAGGTATCAACTGAATACAAAAAAAGCAATTCCTCAGATGGAAAAATTTTTGTGACTCTATTAAAGAAGGTTCACAGGCTTAACATTGATTAAGAACCTAGTCTTATTCAATGAAAATAAATTGTGTTTTCATTACTGACTTTTCCCTGTGTCCCAACAGCAAGGATTAAAGCCAAACTGAGAAACTCATATTTGTTAAATTAATTTCTTTGGCTTTTTTAGTACACAATTTCCAAAACCTTGTTCAGTCCTCCGTTGAAGATCATGGTTATCTTCATCCCCAAATGTTGCCAGGCATGAAGAAACAAAGTATTAAAATGTGTGATTGATTAGTAAAAGAGTAATTAATTCTCATTCATATAATTTCAGATTAGGATGAATGCTTTTAATTTCAATTGTGAATGTTTAGATTGTTATCTCACTGGCAACTGTTCCATAAGGGTTATTTTCAAATATTGTGAAAGGAATTATCTTCTTTATTATGTAGTCAAGAGACTGAAAGGTGAAAATTCAGAGTTGCATAACTTCTAACCAGCCATCCCTATGGGGTAGAAATGTGCCATCACCTCTCACTTCTGTATCATCTGAAAAAAAGAAATATCTCTGCTGCTTTGCACCAAAAGAATTGGTGTGGAGCCCTTCAGCTGGATTAATGAGTATACTGGTAGTACAGATCTGCTCTTGTCTCTCCCTTCTTGGTTTGTCTCAGAGCCCTAGAAGAGACCAGCTAGAGTACAGATAATTATGAATGGAGGGCTGTAAAAGATGTGAGAATCGCCTCCACACTTCAGCTTATGTCTGTTTAAAATGGGCTCCAGGTATTTGTTTCATGTGTTGCTTCAAATCTTGCCACAGTGGAATCTCACTGATCTTTAAATTATTGCGGAACATTGGCACTCGCATTAAATGTGTCTATAAGAACAGTTATTAAAGGAAGTTTCTAAGCATAACTGAGATGCAGTTAAAGTTAGTTGTAAGTGTTTTAACTTTTGAATTTGTAGCTAAAGAAAGAGCAGTTCTTTGCAAAACTTCCAGTGAAAAATGCATCTCCAGGCATGGATATATATATATATATATATACACACACATATATATATATGTATATATATATACATATATACATATATATACATACACACACACACATATATATCACATATATATATATATACACATGTATTATTATGGTGGTCAGTATTGTTGTCCTGTTGAAGGATTAGAAAAGAACACACTGTTCAAAAGGAACAATCCAACTAGTAATTGATGATGTACATTAAAAATGCAGACAAATAAATGTGATAATGTTCATGTGAACAAGTACCAGTCATCCAGGGATGGTAAAGCAGCAGATCAAATAGTAATGAAGGTGCAGCTTATATTCAGATAATAACTGCAGTTAGGATTTTCTTCCCAGTACCATTCCTGTAGCTGGAAGTGACACTTTATTGCCCTTAGTGGAGCAGACTTGACAATGAGGTGTGTTGAACACTCACAAAGTTTTTGAAGTTAGGATGCTGAGGTACATGAAAGATAGGGAATAGTGCAAAAAGGAAAGTGCTGAGATTGATTGTCATAGGCTGAGTTACTGTCACATTGAGTGCATGGCACTAAGCCAGTAAAGGAGAATATTGCAAAAGGTAAACAAATAGGAAATTAAAAGATTGGGCCAAAATGAATGTAGAGGAGTCCCTCCTCAAAGCAGCAATGGATTAAAATTAAACTGCTTTAGAACTACAATTGTATCTGTAGCCTTGGTGAGGGATTGACACTGAGGGAAGCCTGTAAAAAAAAGATGCAGCTGAAAGGCCTTTGGAATAGCAGAACCCTTTGAGTAATTGAAATATGTATTTATTCTGTTGCCCTTATCTGTTACTTATTATTCTACAGAAACCAATAGGTTTGCATGCATTTCTGACTGCAGAATTAATCTGCTTTCTTTTTGTCAAAATATTAGTCAAATTGTAGTTAAAAAAATTGTGGATGTCTGGTGGACATTTGAAACACATCAAAGGAGAAGTAGGGAACTCTCACATTGCTTACCTAATGTTTGCATTTCTGTTACATTTAACCAAGTACCTAATGCCATTCAGAACTGCACAAGGCATTCCTCTTCCTCTTGATAGAGGCTACAAAAGATTGGTGACCGCAGTTCACTGGAGGTGTTGCACCACTGAAGATGCTGTGAAATGCTTTATAATTTTTCTAGTGCTACCAATCCTTATAAACTGAGTGGCGCTGTTCAAGACCAATCATTTAAATGAATATAAACTATGCAGTTGATGGATCTACTGCAGCTCAGGATGCAGCATGGCAATGGCCCAGTCAGTGGAACAGCAATGCCCATGGTAGTTCATAGGATCAGCCATTCCTGACTGCATGCATGATGTAAAACACATGACACCAGGACCTAACCACACTTGAGCCATCATCATTTGCTGGGGAAAAATAAAATGTGTTCAGATTCTCAATCTTGATGATTTTCAGAATAACGAAGGCCTAAATGTCTGAACTTCCACTGACCTGACTACATTTTGAATCAGATCATAAATGAGTCTCTTAATAAAGTTTTGGGATCAAAAATCTGACAAAGAAGATGCATTTTTTTTGGCATGTGATGTCACAGAAAAAGTTGTTACTCTCTTGTGATCTCAGAGAGAGAGAACAGCTGTTTTATTTGGTGCTGCAGCCAGCTAAAAAAGAATAAATCATTAAATATATGCCATGTCAACTCTCCCTCACAAATTGACAAATTTATATCTGTCTTTAACATGGGAGCCATTACATGGGATTTCAATTACTTCAAAAGTCATCTTTCACGTATGTTTGGCTTACATTGATAGATATGTATAAAGGTATTCTGTGCTTACATTGATAGATATGTATAAAGGTATTCTGTGTTCTTCACCAAAACCTGAGGGAATACCTAAAGTTACCTTTTGGGGCTCCCTTCCCTAAACTATAAACCAAACCCTAATCATGAATGCATCATCTCATGCAGCAAACACATTTTGATATAAATCTTGAGTCTAATTTACATTGAAAAATAATGGATCAATATTTGAGTTTTATCATTTTGGATCCAATTTCCTGAAACATAAAGTTTTTTAGAACATCAAAACATGTGAAGAGCACTCTCAAGTTCAAAACAGTTATGTTGAAGGAAGAGTTAGAAAAAAATTAAATATAAGTTTTGGGTTGATATAATCCAGGTTAAATTTGAAAAAGAAAAATACTCTTGTAAAACGAAAGGCTATTTTATCACTCAGAGAATGTCACATCAATTGTAAAGCCATCAGCCTCAAGGCTTGTTGGTGATTGCTTCATATTTACTGTTAGTCCAGCAATGGAGATGGTACTTTTACAGTCTTTGGACAGACTAGTGAGTGTGACATTTAAAGTGTTGATTTTTGCAGCACTTATGTTAATTGTTGTAATTTTCCTGATGAACCACCATTCTGGTTCCCTGATGCAGCCAAGATAGTTTTACATTTTCTATGCAGGCCTCTTTGCCATTTGGTCTGTGTAGTGTCAGCTTCGAGTGCTACTGAAAGCAGACAAAATTGCAAGCAAATTGCATCAGATTGCCAACATTGTGAAAAGGTAAATTGCTTGCAAATCTATTTAAACCACTGCCCTATTTTCATCAGCTTCAGTACTTGGTATTCATGATTGCTTAATTGGCGACCTTTCCTATTGTGTAGTGCTTTATGGTGTAATGGAAAGCGATCTTTACCAAACCAATTACCCTTTTTTTCTCAGCACTACATTATTGCTGTGATTGCAACTGCCAGTCCTTTGTAAATGAACTTTCTGATTTCAATGATGTTTTTAAAATGTAAGATAGAAAAAAGTGGCATTCATATTGTGTGATGTTCTATTTTGAAGCCTTTTTGTAGTCACCATTGTCTGGGAAAATGGACTGAAGGGTTACACAGTACCTACAAATATCCATGTAACTATTATTAATATTATCATAATGTCTCCCTTTGTACAGCAGCTCAATTAGGAAAGGATAGGAGAAATATTTTGTCACCCTGTCAAGTGCACAGGAAGTGCTTTTGATGCCTCTTTTTTGACACATACATTATCTTCACTAATAATATGAGATTCCTTTTTAAGACATGGAAATAAATATACAAAATCTTAGCTGCTATGATAATTCAAATCACCATAACTTTACAAAATGTATTTTTAAAGAGACTTAGCTTTTCCAGACATTTAGGCATAAAATATTTTGAGATACTGTGGGCAGTATAAATGAAAGTAAATGTTACTGTTTCCTTGTACTAGAACAGGGATTGTGGCTGTTTGTCTGATAAATACAGAGATAGTGAAAGAACACATTTCACAAGGTGCACATTAACTAGTTTAGTTTTGGTTTCAGCAGTAACAAGATGCAAAGGTTTGAACGTGCTCCGGTACTGACAAAAAAATTGAATTCTATAAAAATGACCATTTTCATTTATTTTTGTAACTCAGGATAAAAACACCACAGAATTCCAAGAGCTTACTTTGTGTATTTATTTATGTGATTTAGGAAATTATATCGTTACTCATAAGTGGCGACACGGAAAGGGCTCTAAAGTAATTTAGTCATTCCCTAATATGGTACTGTAAGTGCAAATGGATGCATCATTCTACCCCCTACAGTTAAGAATTCTGTTGCAATGACAAAAAAATTGAAAGGATTTATTTTACTCTTTGTTCTTTATTCTTTTGCCAATTAAAAAAAAAATCTTCTGGTTAAGGTTTCTGATGATTTTAGTATTTTCGTTGTGGTTCAATCATTTATTTACAGCTGTGCACTTCAGTAAAGCAAGACTTTCCCCAGCTGTATAGTCTTCTTTTTTATGTGTAAGAGAAAATTATCACTGAAATCTACTGTATGGAAGTGTGATTCTATTTCAGAGCAGTGAAAAACTCCCTTTTCTCTACTTTAGAAAATGGCAGAAGTCACACATTTGAGTTTCTCTTTTGTACCCATAGCATGTAAGCCAGCATGAAATACTATTGATCTCGAGTATGTCATTAAATGTATAAACACAGTGTGTGTGTACATGCACAGATGTTCTCCCAGCTCTAATTTACTTATAGTTTTTGTGGGAAGAGAGAAAGGAAAGTATCCATATCTCCACCTTTGTACAGGGTATGAATTACTCCAATATAAAATTAAAGAGCTTTTTAATCAGAAAACCTTAGATGGGGAATTGAATGAAAGAGACAAACCCAGGAATGAAATATTTGGAACTTCTTCCCATATAAGTGTTTATGGAACACCCAAATAGTTAAGCATATTTTGTTATCCCTCAAGTTACTCTGTGAGCATCATGCAAGCACCCTAAGTACCAGTAGCAAGGATCAAGGCTTCACCTCAGAATGGAGTTCTGTTCTTCAGAAAGCAACTCCATGATGTGGCAGCAGTGAATAACTGGACATTCAAACCTGGTATTACTGATGCACAGAAACAAATCAGTAGCTGAAGAAAGCTGGCATTGATGGAGACCAAAGGTGAGGGGGGACTTTTTACTTGGCACAGTGAGAAGAGTGTATCTGCAAGGGGAGGTCATGGCTTTGTGATGGGGCAGTGTAGCTTCAGTAAGGCAGCAAAATAGCAGAAATGCTAGCTAATTCAGTGGGAAGCACAGTGAGGAATGTGTTGAAGGGTTTTGAGAGTTATAATGGACATATAAAAAATGACAGAAAATTCCAGGGGCTTACTGTAGACATTTTGCATTGATGGTGAAACGTGATCTGTGCGGCCAAAAATGTTTCGTGACACAAAATGACCCTTGCATCCATATTGTAAAATGGAAAATTCTAGATAGTATAAAGTAGAAGAACAGAAACAAGGAAGTACTGTGTTATGTTGTCTACAGTTCCCTGTTAGTTGAAAGTGTTTCTTAAGGCTTAGTTGTTGCATTGATTTCAGTGTTGACTCTTTGCCTTCGGTGCTATAAATGGAATAATGTTAACATAGTCACTGCAAGCTCATATTGTAATCTGTGACCACACGGTTGTCCTGAATAAAATTTTTAATCAATACATTCATTGTTGAACTACCAGGAACCATTTCCCAGCTGCAATGGTATGTTGTCAATAGGATTTTTAATCCTATAGAAAAATACTGGTTACTTAGTCTCCTTTACTGTCTATAAATATCATAAAATAAGTGTAAAATAAGGGGACAGAATTTTGCTTCTGGTTTGAAAGCTACAGAAATCCATGGGGCTTGCAAAGTAAGCATATGAATGCATTCAGAGAAGAATACCTACTAATATCTCTTCAGCTATTCTTTGGTGGAATGTCATTAAGTCTTGATGAGCTTATAAATGAAGGCCTGATGAAATTCATCCATTTTTGAAATACCTCTGTATGTGTGTGTCTGTATATACGTATGTCCTGTTTTTCAGGTATCTGACAATGAGTGGAAATTTAGGAGCATGGGCTCTGTGATGAAGGTTTCTAAGCTGACTTTAGCAGAAAGGTCTGGAAGTGCCCTGTCCTCAGTTGTTCACCACTCAAAATCATAAGTGAACACATCATTGAAGTTTGAACATGTGTGGGTGGCTAGAGTCAAACAACAACTTGTATTCAGAATTTTTCTTGTGTCTAAATAATGTAATCAGAAGAAAATTCTTTGATGGTGGTGAGGCACTGGAACAGGTTGCCCCAAGAAGCTGTGAATACCCCATCCCTGGAAGTGTTCAAAACATGCTGGGTGGGGCTCTGAGCAACCTGATCTAATGAAAGGTGTCCCTGTCTTTGGTGGGAGCAGGCTGGAGAGCTATCTGATCTGTAAGGTCCCTTCCAACCCAAACCATTGCTATGACTCTATGATTATTGTATTCAGAGTAAGACTGTACCTCAGCATGACAGAGAATATCTGCATGCTAATTTTTATGAATTAATATGGGATTTTTTTACATGGGTATGTATTTACCAGTTATTTCATGCAAATGGAAGTTTCTTCTAAATTTGGCTGATACAGAGGCTGGAGGGACTTTATTTTCCTAAGAAAAGTTAATGTTAAAAAAGACAACCACTACGCAAATTCTGTCATGCCATCAGCGACTGGATAAAACTTTGGCTAATCAAAAACTTGGCGACTGTTGGGAAGTCTATTCAGGTGCAGGTTAGAGGCTGATAATAAGCATGGAGACATTGCTTTGTATGTGTCTTTAAGTTTGCAAAGGTCTTTGATATCCCTTGGAGTAAAAATGATATGTGGATATAAGATATCATTTATACTAATTTACAATTCACATAGCAATATGTAATCTCTCCTGAACTTTATCAGTATGACACGACAGCAAAGTCTATCACAAAATTTCTACATGTTTTTCTAAATGAAGAGGGTGTTTCTCTATGACAATATTTGGTTTTATTCCCTCACATTTATGCCCTAGACTAAATTATAGTATTTTGTTTGCAATTTTTTTGTCATATCATGTTAGCCTAATATACCACTAATACCATTTTAATACAGAAATTTTAGTATTCCTACTCATCAGATGATACTGTATGCTATAACATTAGCCTGCTGTGACTTCTTTTTGTTTGTTCTATTACTACTCTATAATTACATTCCTACCTTATTTTATGTCTGATAGGTATCACCATTGTCCACACTTCTGTATTTGAACTTCATAAACTGCATGTTACAAAGTTCTACAGCTGAAGAGGTAACATTGATCTAGTTAAAAATATTTGGTAGTGTTTTTGCAGATATCTGTGAGTTCAGTCTGCTATGGTGCAACAGCTATGCCTGAAAATTGAAGTTTTGTTTTCTAACTTAGAAAATAAGACAAAAGAAAAATATGATTATTGTAAAGCAAACAAACAAACAAAAAACCCAACCAAAACCATGCTTATACAGAGTATCTGGAGTTTCTGCAGCAAAAGAAAGAGGAATCCTTTCTCAAAAGCAATATTAAAAACTCCTTTGTTTCCCTACAGTTTGTTTTTTCCTGTAATGTTCTATTCACCTATTGAAATAGATTTATAAACTTTCAAAGGAAAGGGAAAAGCAAGAAAAAGTCTCTGTATATGTGTTGACAACTCAGTGCCTGTAGCTTCCCTGCAAGATGCTGTTTGGCGACACTTCTTTCCATGGAAGGAAAGAAGTCCTGGACTTTACTGTCCTGGACCAGGCAACATCTCGTGCTCATTATGACCAAACTGATGGAAGCAATTCTTTCTCACTGCTTCTTTTTTTTTTCTTTTTACCTTATCTCAGATAGAATTTTATTTCTTGGCTTAGCTAGAATGGTAAGAGACCTGCTGTAGTAAATACATGAAATGATGAAATGTGCAGCTGTCTGGTTCTTTGAGCTGGATTATTTCCCATCCCTGTGTGCCCAGATTTGCCTCAGGTCTGCAGTAATGTCTTAGATTCACAGTATTGAAACACCTACTCATTCCAATCTTGCAGTTATAGCAGTGGGAGTCAAGGAAGAAAATTAAATACCTAAATATATTGTGTCTTGCTTAGAAATATAATCAAGTATACTTTAGAAATGCTTTAATAGTACACTGTTGTCCTTAACAGGCCATCTTGAAATGATTTCTTACTCCAGTTAACCTATCCATATAATTGTATACCTGCCCTTTGTACATGGGCTTTTTCACATGTCTTTTTGGGGTTGGCCTTCTTAAAGCAGCCACCCCCTGAGAGCTGATTCTGTGTGGGTTTTCATTTAGACATGGCTGCTGTTTTGCCTCCCCCCTCTCCCCTTCCCATTCTTTCTAGGAATCTTTTCCTGCTTACATTTGCTTCCACTATGTTCATACATCACAGTTGTAATCCAAGGTCAGAAGCTAGCTGATTTTTTTTTTTTTTTCTTTTTCCAGATTTCTAAGAGCATTCAATATGCCTATGTGTGATTTCACCCAAGTTTGGTTTTCAAACCAGTTGATTTCCAACCATTTCTCAAATATTTTCTTGAGGTTCCTCTCCTGTAAGATGTGACTGGATGTCTTTGAACCTTTTCTCTAGCTGAGCAGGAAAGATGTATCTTTGACCAAAATAAAGTTGCAATAGGACATCCAGAGGTGCTCAGTTTAACACAGTTGGAAGAAGACTGGAAGAAAATCTTCACATCTGAATAAGACCTGAAGTATCTAGGAAGTATGTTTTGGTCCTTGGTTTTTGAAAGGCGCTTTCTTTGCTTCAGATTCTGATGTTACTGATTGTTCTTCAGGTTCTGTGCATAAATGATGAACAGATTATGGTTGATAGGTGGGCAGATTTGCAAAGTGTTGGGAAACCAAGAAATTAGTTATTGATTCTCTGCCTTTCTACTTACTGGCCATAGTACCTTTCCCTTTGCTGCAGCGTGGGTCTACAGGAACAAAGGCAGAACTTTCTCTTTGTTTAAGCAAACCACTGTGGTCAGTCCATCAGTGTCCCCTGTCACAAGAATATCTGTTCCTTTGAGTGGTATTCTGCAATGTCATAAATACTCTTTCAGTAAAGTCTTCTGACCTTTCAGTGCTCTTTGGGGAGTTGCCACATTGTTCTGTCAATGTACATGTTCATCCTTTTAAAGGGGAAGTATCATATGAGCTAGAGCAGCCATGCTGGTAAAGGCTTCTCAGCCCTTTCAGCGCATAAACTATCTGTAGAAATGAAATAGTATGTCTCCTGTTGCATGAAAGTTTCTATTTCAAAATCAAATAATGCTGTAATTAACCTGACATCCACTGATTCCTGAAATTCACGGAATTTTGCTATTATTGTTTTTATGATTCAGTTTTAGTAGTGCTAAATTTGTTGCCCATATTCAGGTTGTAAGTATTTTCCTCAGATTTATGGACTAAATATTCATGATGATACATAGTTTGTTTGCAACCCCCTACTTGTGAATGAGCACTTCTGTTGTTGTTCACAGTTTCAGAGGAGCAGGTCCAGGTCAGAGTAGATGAGTCTGATGGGACACATTCCACTCCAAAAATTATCAGGAATTGTCCATTCCTACCGTTAACAAATATTAATATTGATATTACTAAGTGTTCAACTGTAATGATTTTGCTTTCTTAACTGACCTTCAGCATCCCTCTTTGTAATAGATAGCTAAAGGTTTGTAGAATATACAATATCTTTATTCAGAACTCTCAAATTATTCATGAAGCTAGTAATACACTTTAATTTCTTTGTGTTGCTGCATTGTGGTTTTATAGATTGACTGTAATTTTGCCTACATATGCCCTCAGGATACTCAGAAACTGAGCTTCATTATTTCAATGAATTTACACTAAATATATCTTGGTCACTTAAACTGCATTTCAGTTAAGAGATTATAGGAGGTCAACAGATGAAAGTATACATTTTTAAAACATGGTACAATTTTCTTTGGACGATTTTCCTGGGTTTTGAATTGCTAAGGAGTACTCATGTTCCATTATTTCTGAACAAAAAAAAAAAAAAAAAAGAAAAAAAAAAAACAGAAAAAAAAAAAAAAAAAAAAAAAAGTGCTAAGGAACAAGAATTCCTGGCATTTAATGGGAATTCTAGTGCAAATCTTCATGATGTACTTAGCATACAATCCCAGCAGTAGTGGTGATTAGCGCCCTGGTCTGAAAAGCTGGTGATTTGAAGTCTCTTCCCCCTTGTTGAGTAGTTGCTGCAGGGCATGGCAAACTCCTGGTGAGCTGTGACCTTTCTTGAAAGTACAATAAGCTTCATGGGAAACTACTCCAGTGCTCCTGTCTCTGACCTTGTGCTTTGGGGATGCTGAGATTTCTCCAGAATGAGTAAATTCTGAGATACTTTTTCAGAATTCTCTCTCTTTTGATCTGGTTGATGTGATGTATCTCATGTGTGCTCTACAGCCAGTTCAGGTGTATGGAATAGGATGTGTGTGATGCTGCACTTACTGCAACTCAGCCAGAAATATTCATTTGTTGCAGGTGGCAGGTGAAATTCGCTGGGGTATTAAGGAAAAGTTTTGATGAATAGCTGCACATTCTCTCTGCCTAAGGTCTGTTGTTGCATTTGAACTGTAAACTGAAATGACAGTCTCTTGCATGGCAGAGCACCCAGGAGAGCACAGCAACAGCAATACCACCTGTTATTTATTATGTGACTGGTGAAAAGACACAGGGTTCTACCTGGTATGAGAAGATATGAGAAGATATGATCTATTTCTTGCTTAACTAGTGAAGAGATTCTGACACAGATTATGTGTACATTGAAAGCCAAACATTTCCATTCTGTGTTTTACATGCTGTAGCAGTAATGATTATTTCCCTCAGGACCTTATCATATTTAGCAGTATTTAAATTTTATGAAGTATTGAATTACATTACATCTTCATTATTCCTTCCTTGAGCACCATCAGTATACAAAAAAGGTGAGATGTATTAATGTGTGAGAAATTTTAAAAGGTGCATAAAATCTTATAGTCTATTCTTGACCAAGTTGTATAGCATACATGATGCTTTCCCAACAACATATTTCTTTAAATGCTAAGGAAAAAGCTTTTTACTTTAGAAAATTAGATCAGCTTGAAAAATATACAAAAAAAAATTAAAGAAAGTAGAAACACCAAATATTATATCTGTAAAGGGAGAAAGGTATAGTAGGTTTTCTGGTTTACTAGAAATAGTATAGCTTTAAAACTTCACGAAGAATATCATCTGATGCTTAGGAGGATGTCTCTAGAAATACAAAGAATTCTAAATTTTATAACTAGCTGTGAAAATGAATCTTCCAAAAACAGATGAAATTTTTATGGTTTCCTTTGCTGCCCCAGGTTGTACCTATGAATCTTGGATACAGGGATTTAAAAGATCCTGTGAGGCTGGATTTCCAGTGAATACATTTCCCTCGCCTGACTCAAGCTGTAGGAGCACTGCATCGCCAGAGAGCTCTGCTCTATCTGCCAGGACAGGCCTGTTATCACTCCCATTGAACAGGCTGGAAGCTGAACAATTGCCTTTAGCAAGGGATGTATTGGTCTAGAAGGTCAAAAATAATGTTGGGATGAACTCCCTACCAGAGTCCAACATTCCTCTCCACAGGCTGCTGAGGAAGGTCAGCTAGGACAGGTAATTTTTAGAGCTCAAAAGTTAAGCAGTGGATTGTCTGCTGACACACTAACAAGTCTGCAGTAGTCAGAGGTAAGTACTGAGCCCTGAGACCCAGTGGGAGACCTGTGCTCTGGACAGTTTACACCATCTTTAAACAGTCCAGATTTTCTATGCTTTCATACTCAACTTTGTCTGAGATTAACTTCCTTCAAGAAATTTCAGATCCATTTGGCAGAAGCAGACATATCCTAGATTACTAGTTGTATTTGAAATGTTTACCTTCAACCCAGACTTCGTTGGCAGAGTTATTCAGTATTTTTCTGTATTAAAAACCAGGCCCTTGGTTTTAGTCAGAGCTTGTGGTCTCTTGGAAGACCAGACCAGTTCAGCGTCCATTTCTACAAGGTAATCTTCTGGTCCATGTTAGTGTCTGTGAACACAGAAGTGAAAAAACCCGACTTAATTTAGAACTTGTCTTTATCCTCATGCTGGGAGAAAATACTGATTCCTTTTCAAGCTTATGCTGGGAGCAGCCAGGTGCTCAGGCAGCTTAAGACTATCCCATGAGATAACCAGAGGCTAAAAGAGACAGTATCAGGGAAAAAGACACCTGCAGGGAAAATAAGTGCAATATCCCTCAAAAGATGATATCTTTCTAATTTCTTGAGGGCTGGTCCTACTGTGTCAGACAATCACAAATGAAGGGAAAGGAGAATATGTAAAATAAATCAGTGTTCGTCATACTGGTTTTTGAAACTGTTGTAATTTACTATCATAGTGCTTGAGGGCAAATCATACTGAGGTGTCATAAATAAACCATGTAACATTTGATTTTCTGCATGTAGCCACATTTCTATGTATCAGAGTTTCAATTGTAAGTCAGCTCTCATTATATCTGGCTAACAATTTGGTAGCAGTTTTGTTTCTTCAATCTTGTTTCAAGTAAAACAATTGCATGTTTTTATTTCTGCTAGCATGAAGAATTGGGACGTGGGGAAACAGCAGAATCCTCTGCTACAATGAGTGTTTGTAAATCTTTGGCTATAGCTGTTCTGCCTTCACAAATAAGAAGAGTTTATATATCTTTTTGTTTAGTTTTTAACCAAATGAAATGTGAGCAGGACCCTTTAATGAACCAGGATGTAATAAGAGCAGTTCAAAGTATTGAAATTGTAGGCTGTGACATGGGTTTGTTCCAAGAGAGAAGAATGTTTTGTGTTATACTGTCCAGCATCCCAGTTAGTACCATTAATACTAACTTGTTGAACCCTGTGATATGCTTAACTTCCCAAAAAGTCGAGAGAACAGAGGGTTCTGATATACATTGAAAATATGTAATGTCTAAAGGGAACTGTGCTCCCCTCCACCCTGTATTTTGTCAGATGATCAAAGATTTAAAAAACAACAAAGACGCCCCCAAAAATGCTGGGTTTAGGATAATCCCTAAACATTTTAGTTCTTGGTCCCTCAATGCTTCTTATAGTTACTGAAGTGAAAAATAAATCACTGCCTGAAGGAGATGATAGACTTAAATTTAGAAAAACCTGCTGATCCTCAATCATTCTCAGATATGAGTTAGTTCTTTCTCAGCTCTGGTCTTGAAGTGAAATACAGCTAATATTTTGTAGAACAGATATCCTTTGAGCTCAGAAGGGACTCTCTGGTCTTGAGGTCTGCAGTGCAGAAGAGACCTCTCTTCCTTTAGTATAAAAAGTCAGCTGGGAGGCAATCCCCTAGGTACAAGATGAATTGCAGTGCAGGAGTAAGATACCTTAGCCAACTACTGCCTAAGCATCCCAGCCTGTGACTTTTCTGTAATTATTGCATTTTATACAGCTAGTTACTTGCACAAAAGAGCTTCCGGATACAGCAATTTCCACGGAGGGTTGTTTGGGAATGTAGAGGCCCATCATTTAGCTCCGATATTGTTGGGTTGTCAGAATTGATCATAGCTCTTGACGGAACACCTCTAGGTTTTTTTATGGAGTGCATCAGAGTGACATTTCACATTGTTTAAGTAGGAGTGATCTGTTAGTTTATATTTTATCTAAAACTGCAGAGCAGATGACCTCCCTCAGGGTCTAAATACATGAATCCTATGTGCATGTTATAATTAATAGTAGAGCCAGGAGAGAAATTCATAACAAGGGGCCGAAGAGCTGGGCAGAACAACTTGTCAAAAAGAAGGAAATTCCACTACAGATTAGCTTATTTTTAAGCATGTCAAGCTCTACATACAAACATGATATATTGCTTCCTTGTAATGTCTGTTTAGGCCCAGATGCTCGAGGCAGTGTCAGGGAGTGCTGTAAATTTTGTCTGAGTCAGGGCAATTCTGATTGATCTCTGAGTGTAAAATCGATAAGAAGACACTGTCATTTTCTTAAAGGATGAGCTAGAAAAGGAAAATAAATTAAGACTCCACTGAATGTCTATCTCCAGTGCTCATTAATTCAGTGTGGTCTGTACTTTGTTAATGTTATGTCCACAGCTTTAATCTTCCAGGTGCTCTTCCTGCAGATAGTCGACAGCAGCCCTTTATTATGTTATGTATATTTCATCTACACGTGGTGGAAATAAAATGTCTGCCGTCTTCTTTCCCCTAGATCCTGATTAATCCATTTTATTATTTTTCAGAAATGCATCACATGGGTACTGATTAACTTAAAAATGGAAAGCCATTGTCTTTCTTGCATGTCCTTCATCAGACCTAACACACTGGCTGCTCATTTGTCTTGGGTTGTTACAGCAAATAACGACTACCAGGCATTTCCCCTTATGTAATATACTTCAGGAAGATTAATTTACTTCTGTTCTTTTTCTCTGTTTCTTTTTTGTCTACTAAGAGTTTTTCGACATATTTTGAACTCCCTCCCAGCTCCCACTCTCCTGCTTCCTCTAACATTTTGCAGCCTGCACCAGAGCAGCAGTGTTAAGACTGACTATTATAGTCTTCAGTTGAAGTCAATCAGTGCTGCTGCAGATATGGCTCTGTTCTGGGCTGACTTGCCTTGCTCTGTGCTGGTGAATATGGGCTCAGGGGGATGTCCCTTAAGAATAATTATGCATTGTCACCAATGTCCCACAACCTTCTCATGCACAAGAAGTCATCTTGAAGTTAGTAGGTCTGCTAAGGGGAGCATAGTCTAGGTCATTTTATGCTTCTGTTTCTACTTCACAATGTTAATATCAGGGCCCAAACAACACATTGACTATCAGTGATGAAGTCCAGAAAAAAACCTAACAAAACAAAAACCATGTAAATACTTTTTGGCAAGAAAAAGAATATTTTCCATACTCCACCCCCCAACCCCAGCTATTCCTAATAACTGAAGTGCTATTTACTTACAACTTCATTATGTACCTCTAGGGTATGTTGATTGGGAAAACAGAGGTAGTTGAAAAAGAAGACCTCTTGACTTCAACAAGCATTTAATGCATATTCATGATGCATCTTATTCCCATTCCTTAAAAAAGTACAGTACATGCCAATTAATTAATTTTCATGGTGAGGCTGTTAGTGAGACTAGACCTTGTACCATCTGTTTTCTAGCTGAGCAGGCTTCACCTGAGCTAAAGGAGTAGTTTCAGTGAACTCATCGGGCAGTATGTAACATCCTATCTGAAAATCATCCTTCAGGACTTTTTCCTGTATTCACTGAATTTTGAATTTCAGAGAAGCTCAGAAAAACTTTTAAATGTTGCATTTACTGTATTAAGAAATATAAAATATATTCAGCTAAACTAAAATGCTATGTGCTTCTATGTTTATCCCTGAAAAGGGCATAAGTCAACTCCTAGTCTTCTCCTGGTTATATGTCAAAAAATGTATGCTTTGAGGATAGCTCACTAGCAGTAGTAGCACTCCAGAAGAGGCTGAGCTTTTGTCCAAATCTACTGTTTTATACCACAAGGCTACAACCAGTAACATCCAAAGCATGAAAATTGCTTCTCTGGCACAACCTATCAAAATGTCTTTTGTAGTATTTAGGTAAAATTGTGGGTCATATCATCCTTGTGTATTAGGAGAGAACAAGATGCCTGATTTGCACTTGACATGCAAGGCCTGATCCTAGGAAGCTTCCTTCCAGGTTCCTAGGAAGTTCTGATTCCATGATGTGAGCAGAGATACTGACTTTGATATATCTGAGAAAACAGGAAAAGATGAGGTCGTGGCCAAAAACCCTTCAGAGCAGAGACAGGAAAAGTGGTATTCTGCTTCATCTTCCAAGCCACCCATCAAGGTAATCTGGATTTTTAAACAGAAAAAGTAGTAAACTTCCTCCAGACAATGGCATTCCACGTTAGGAGAAAAATTATGATGAACTCAATGCAGAGAGTAGCCCAGATACAGAATAGCCTCTGGGTTAGATAAACACTGATCTGATTGTTGTCTGAATTACAAATCTGTAAACCCTCTGACAGCCAGCTATTTGAAAGGCAATAAGCATTTGTGATAGGGAAGGATTTCATAGTGGTTATGCTGCCTAGCCACCTATCTAGATCAGCTGAATTTGGAAGTCAAGTTAAAAAATCTCCATCAAAATGGATTTGCTCAACTAAACATTATTGAGCAAGTATATTTTTCAAACACATTTTGAATGTGACTGAAATGCAGCAATAAGTTTATAAACTGTATCATAGTAGACATTTTTATACTGTCCTTGAAAAATGCACTTATAGTTGAGTGGATGGAATGGATTTAGTAGTAATATATAATCTAAATACATGTAGTAAATATATAATGCTATGTATATAATGCACATACCAAATGACAGTGCATGTATATTCCAGATTGCCTGCTCTCCAGAGCTTCTGCGATGTGTATACTTCCAACAGTCAGACAATCAAACCTGTGCAAATTTATTTACTCACAGCAGGTTCAGTGTAGGATTTGACATCCTTTAACAAAGTTTTTAAAACCATACCTGTAAGTGGTTGAAGGACTTAGCATGAATTTTTGTGAGCTTACTTTGCTAGAGAGGATCGGTTCTAACTTTAGATCTAAATGTTTAGTGTATAAACAAAAAAAAAAAATATTTATAGGTTTTTTATGGAGAAAAAATCCACCACAAACAGCCACACTTCTACAACAAAACCCCATTCACCTTATTTAAGTTAAACTTGTTCTTACTTTAATATTTGAATTAACATTTCCACTGATTTTGGTGGATGAAGGTAATAATTCCTCTTCTGTTCTTCCATCATGTGACTCAGCTAGTCACTGATCCAAAAGCTGATACTGAAATTCTGAATGTAGTAAGTAGGGTGATAGTAATATAGGCTTTGGGTCAAGACACTTAACCAGTCTGTATTTCCTCTGGGAATAGTAAGATGTTTATTAAAAAGTATCAAAATGATGGCTAGCTGCTTTTAAACAAAAATTCTTGACAGGGTTAACTACATCCTTAAATACAAAAGAAGAGATGCTTTTACAGCTATACCAAGAATTTGTTTATGAGACCCTTAACTTTTTCTTCAGTTAGACTTCCATTGACTCCATGGAAACAGAAAATCTAGTTGGATCAAGCTAATTTAAGCACTATAAAAAGAGGTTAGATGCACAGAAGGTATCGATATGGATCTGTTTATAAAGGGATAATAATTTAAGAGGCCTAATGTGCTTAACACAGCCATGTCTATGGTTGCTTAAAGGTTTAGGATTTTTGTCAGTGTAACCATGTCCTGCTTTTTTGAGCAAAATTATTTAGATAGGGATTGCACTTGATTTTGAAAATAGAGTAGTGTTATACAACTTTAGAATGAGATGTTAGTTATTGATAGAATGTAACACATTCCTTGAGGTTGTTTAACCATGTTTAGATTTCTATCAAATAGATTTGGGATTGATCTCTGAAAAGAAAAATGACACACCTGTTGCTCTGTGATGGAGGAATAGAGATCCAAAAGAAGAGCTACAAGAAATTGATATCCAAATGATTTCAAACTGAGGCCTTGGCCCCAGTAGCAAAAGCTCAAAGAGAAATAAGAAAATCAGAAATTTACATCAAAATAGTGAGCTTAGAAAAATCTGAACTTTGACATGGTCCTTTCAACCGGGTCTGTCATATTGATTTTTGAGATTTATTGTCACAATTAAAAATCTGCATAGAAAGGGTTTTTGTAGTTTATGGTAATATTAATTATATATCTTGTTACTGTACTGAACAATATAATATTTCTCAATCTAATTTTACACTTTGGTTATTAAACATCTGGGAATAAATTTTCCAAGCTGTGAAATTTATCCCCATCTGTTCTGTGAACAGTAGTGGAAATAGGTGTAGCAATCCCAACATTTCACAACACTCAGCAGACAGATGTAAGGGACTCACTGCTCTTTCTGAGCAGTAATTCTTTGCTTCTTACAATGAATTCATGCTTTTTACATATAAATGCCTGCCAATTTATAAAAGGCTGGGTACTATTGAAACCAACAGGTTAGTTTCCTTTGACTTCAGTGGGGGGCAGGATTGATCTGAGAATGTAACCAGATTGATGTTCTTTATGATTGTGCATACTGAGGAGTACTAATGAGAACAGGTTTTATAGTATGTGTTTTACAGTATGTGTGCTGTATGTGCTTCCCATCCCAAGAAACCTCAGAACTTCTGTAAGGTTTTATATCTATGGTGTGGCTGGAACCCATATCCTTTTGGATATGAATAGCAGCAGTAAATCAATGTATGTTTTTATACCGTATCAGGAATCTCCCTTTCTACTAGAATATTTGAAACAGCAGCAGATGACTTGAATGTGTGAATTCAAAAGCAGTGCTTGATATAACAGGGGGGCATTTGGAAAGGGGGCTGCTGTTATGAGGGACTTGGTTTAGTGGCTTAGTGAAGGCATCATAACATCCTTGCCACCTTTGCAGTTTTCTCTTAAAAAACTTGCTTTTATTTTAGACACTCCTTGGCAAACAGTTCAGTCCCTGGCTCCCAGCAGATTTCACCATAAATTTATCGTTCAAATCAAGGTACCAAAAGAGGAAAAATTGCTTCTTTGTAAATCAGCAGTATTAATAATATTTTACATATTTGAATCACCTGCTCCTTCATATGGTACCCTTTTGAGACAGCACTTTTTTCTATAACATTGTCAAAATAAATTGTAGTCTTGCTTTGTAATACAGGGGTTGAATATTCACCTCACATATGCTGAAATAGCAACCACAGGCATTTTTCTGTCTCTTCTGGGAATCATCAACATTTGAAAGCACAACTGTTGCTTCAGGTACTTATTTTGTCAGTCCTTAATAAAAATAGAAAATCACTAAGAAAAGGACAACAATGAAAGAAAGTATGGATGTTGCAATATGTAAAGAGGCTTACAAGAAGAATGGAGAGGAAATTTTCACAGGGGCATGTAGGACAAGGGGTAAGTGCCTGTAGCTGAAGGAGGGTAGGTTTAGATTAAAAATTTCTTACACTGGGTGTGGTGAGACACTGGAACAGGCTGCCCAGAGAAGTTGTGGATGCCCCATCCTTGGAGGTGTTTAAAACCAGGCTGGATGGGGCTCTGAGTAACCTGGTCTAGTAAAAGGTGTACTCACCCTTGGCACCCTTGGCAGGGGGTTGGAGCTAAAGGGTCTTTAAGGTCCCTTCCAACCCAAACCAGAGTCTGTTTCTGTGAAAATAGAAACAACTTGATGGCGGAATAAATTTCTCTGTCAAGCACTCTATTGAAGGGTCTATTATGAGGAGGAAAGAGACTTGGAAAATTATTTTTGCTCAGGCTTTTTCCTTGTTGCCTGGGCCCTTTTTAATGCATTATTGGTTGGTGCCAGAATGTTTGTCTGAAATGTGCTTTCCAGGACATCTGATTCTTTCTCTGTTGTATGAAATACATGAAAAAAAGAGAGAGCAGCTGCACTGCCCTCCTTCAAATGCATCTTCACAACAAATTTCTGATACTCATCTGCTCTCTTGCCATCACTTAGGCACCCAACACTACCTTACCTAGAACCCATCAGGAGACCCTTATTAATGAACCAAGCCCAGAGAGGGTACTTATGTAATTTAATGATTGCAAGTCCATCCACAAAATATCAAAACAGGGATAAAAATATATTACTGAGCAATTTCATTGCTCTGTCCTCATTTTGTTTCTTCTGTTATTTGTCTTGATGTTGATGTTGGAGTCCTAAAAGATTTATCTAGCAAAATTAGGCACTATAAAAACATATTGAGGCCCTGCCAATGTCTTCTTTGACCCATGCATTCTGCTCTTCCTTGCTGACAGGAACACTTTTTTTCCTAAGACAAGGTGCCTGCAATGGTGGCTGGAAGTTAGCTCCTATCCTTTCTACTCATGCACAAACTCAGAATTCTCCACCTTTGTAAAGCAGGACAGTAATCACAAGAGCAATCCTGCAATCCACCTTCTTTCTCAGGTAGAGCTGCCTGTACAAGAGACTACAGAATGTGTGACACTGCAGAGCCATTGCAGTATCATGTCCTGTCTCACCCCTGCCACAGCAATGGCCCATTTGTATTCCAGAAGTAGGGTCTCTGTGGAACTAGAACCATGCCATTATTTGTCTGACTGTTCAAGAGGTCTGCCTTTGCAGGTACAGGAAAAGATTTCAGGTAGTTAAATGCTCACAAATATATGAAAAGGCAAGAAAATCAGAAATACATGCTTTGAGTGAGCTTAAACTAAATCTTTTGAAAACCCTTTCTACGAAGTAGCAATAAAATCAAACAGGAAAGAAGTGGCATACCTGAAATATGACCAGTGACCCTTATCTCCTGTGAAGTGTTCATGACTTGTCTAGCTCCCACTTCACAAAAGTCGTGTTCCTACTCATCAGTATCAGTGCTAATTACGTCTTTTGGCATCCATTAAAAATGTATTTTTAAATCCCCTCCAGTCTACATAAAATTTATATTTTTTTCACAGATTTTACTTTTTTGCTTTTATGACTAGAAAAATCTCTCTTCTATGCAGAATCATTGTTCTCCAGTTCCAAGAATCTTCCCTACATTTACCCTTAAAGAAATCTTTTGATTCTTCACTACCTAATTTTCTCCTGAATTATTAAGGCTGTATGTGATATGTTATCAGTGTTACTAAGGTGCTTAATTTCCAGTTGATTCCAAAGAGCATGTGGTAGTACAAAAAAATATTTTTGGAAAAAGGAGTATGCCTTTTGTGCATTGTAAAGCCATTACAGGACCCCTCCTTCACCTTGGAGAAGTGAAGTGTTCCATCATATCTGAGGTACCCAAGCGACTTCACAGCAACTGCAGTTTTATGTTGGTGCTCAGTATGTGAGCAACCAGGCTTCTCTGGTTACTGTATTTATCAGCCTGGCTCCCACAGTCCTATTCCTACAGGTATGTCCTACCTCTGTGACATAAACTTACCCCATGCTGGCAAAAAATAGTATAAAACCTAGATCTACAATACTTTCATGTGATCAGAATCTTTTAATCAGGTCAAGGTATATAATAATTCATGCATGTAGCTAAAACAACCCTTCACTTTGCCTTCTGTAGCATTGGCTGATGCATAATAGGGCACTGTGAAAAAGTCTGGTAATGGTGGCCATTAAGTTAAGCCTGCTTCTTTTGATTGAAGAAGTCTCTTGATAGAACAGAGAGGCCTAGAACCCAACTTATTAATATATTCTGATAGATTCTGTCATTAGGAAATCACAAAAGACTAAGACGAATAAAGCTTCTCTTTAACATGCTTACAGCCTGTTAATTTGCCCATTTTTGAGCTAGGTGTGTATTCCTAGCTTTGAAAGGTATTAGAAGTCACCTCAGGCACCTTTCAGCCTGTTCAGTTACATTCCTAGCAAGAAAGGAAGCTATTCTCATCCCAGATGTGATCCCATTTAACCCTTGGATTGGATAATAATGAAATTTGCTGTCTTTATTATTAATTTACATTCTCTGTTTTTCCCCAGGGTGTCCTCTCTGAAGTACCTGTTGATTTGTATTATTTAGAGAAGCTGGTACTTCCAGTAAAATCACCTCGGGTCTAGCTGCTGGTCATCATTCCATTACCATGATTACATTGGTTATTGTATTGCCTAGACTATGACCATATAGAAACTCATTGAAGCAACGTATGTAATGAAAATGCTTCATCCTCCCATGGGCTCTTCAACTGAAGGTGCCTGAAGCTGTCTCATCAGTTGAAAACATCTCTAACAAATTAAAAATTTTATTTGTAATGTGAATGCATTCTTGTAAATTCATTAATTTTTTTGATAGAGCTCTAGCTTCCAAGAAAAATGAGCAAGCCCGTGCCTCAAGCACTTAAAGCAGCTGCACTGTAAGGATAATTTAGGCACCTGTATGAAAAAGACTTCCAGAAACCCTTGGACATTCACAGAATTCTGTAGAAAGGAGCAGATCTAGATATCTTTATTTACCTCGGTGCTCATCTTTTCTCTAAACCTGTTTGAAACTGAATTATTTTGCTTCCTGTCTTGGTTTGAATGACAGGTGTCTGCTAAGGAAGGCAGGAGCCTCCCTTGGAATGGAGAATTTAAACTCCCTCCCTCCGAATTATTATAACTTTGAAATTAAGGACCTCTCAGGCAAAGATATGAGAATAGAAATAACAGTTCTTTGTTATGGGAACTAATATAAAAAAAAACCAAAAACCCACACGCAGTAAGACAAACAAGTAAACAAACAAAACCCACTGACAGAGTCAGGATACAGCCTGACACCCTGTGGGTCAGGGTGTTGGTGGCAGTCCCATTCAATGGTGGCTGCAGTCCCAGTGGCAGATGTGGCTCTGTTGAAGTGATGCTCCTCTAGAAAGAGTGGAGTTCTTTCACTGAAGGTCCAGTGGTGATAGATGGGCCTGGTCTTCCTCTGAGAATCCAGTGGAAAAGGCTGCCTTGGTGTTCCAACTCCCAGATTTTTATCCAGGTAGGAATACTTGGCTCCTCCCCCTGGCTGTAGCATTTGCCAGTGGGATGATGGAATTCTGTCAGTGGGACTCACTGGCCCATCAGCAGAAGATCTCTCCCTGGAGGGAGGCTGGGTTGTGGAAGAGATAAGAAAACTGCCCCAGCAGGTTTATTGACAGTTGGCCATTGACAGACAATTACACCACCCCCACACCCCAGTTTCAACAGATGGTGATAGAATACAGAGTTTGGGTTACATTTTGCACTGCAACCCAAGACAGTTCCTTTACCAGTTCAAGCAGGAATGCTTCTTTTGCCTATTCTCTTTCCTTTTTTTCCCCTTTCACTATTGACTTTCTTATCCTTCTCCTCAAATAGCTCAGAGAGTAGTTTGACTATCAGTTGGCTTCTTGGGCAGTTTCATTGGTGCAGGAAATGAATTCGAGCTGGCTGGGATCTAGGATTTTCTTCCCTTGAAAGCACTCTAACCACTACAAAGTTTGCTTTTGCTAACCAGGTTGTGTTTTCCATAGAGAGTACCTGGATATCAGGATGGCAGGGGACTGTTCACTTGCAGCACTGTGCAACATGACTTCTCAAGAGCAGTACGGCCCCTGGATCTGTAGGAAACGTGGATTTTTTTGCTGGTTGCTTGTGCAGTGTTGTGGCATCTCCTGGATGCCCTCTTAAGAAACTGAGTCTCTGAAATCTGTCTTGTGTTTTCTGTTCCTGGCACAGAGCATTTTGAAGTGAGGAATAGTCAAGAGTCACCACATGCAAGTCCACTTAGAGCTGGATGAAAGGCATCCTTTATCCAGCAGATGAATTTCTCCTTTGCTATTTGAATATAAGGACTGCTAATAACAGTGCACCCCTTAACAAGGATTGATATTTCCAAAAGTCATCTCTTCTGGTTTCATGTGCACTTGTTGATTGTTCTAACATCTTAATTAAAAGTGTAACTCTAATAATGAACTTATTTTCAGCCTGCTTCTCTGAGTGGTGCATTGTATCAAAGGACAGGCAATTCAGAAAGCAGTTAGCTGTGGATCAACAGTGACACAGAGCACTTGTGTAGTCGCTGGGGGTCAGTCAGTACATTTCTTTCACACTGGTGCTAGTCAATCACTTTTGTTTTCCAGATTAATTATGTGTCCTTTCATTAAAAAACGAGGCACTCTGGTTTCTAGCCATTTTCATTTCACTTGTGTCTTTGCCTGGGTGAATTTTACACCAGGGCCTTCTCTACATTGTGCTTTTTCTCTTTTCCAGGCAAGAAAGTGAAAAGGGTTCAAATAATCTAAAAAACTAAGGGGATGAAAGGATGCTAGTTCACAATTTCTGTATATCTAAAAAGTAAGATAATATAAACTTCTCTTGCAGAGGTGAATATTTCACTGTGCTAATGTTATTGTCTCCTTTCTCTTCATGTTCTATAGTTTTCTGTAAAAGCTGAAGCAGTGACTATATTCAACACCTGCGTCTTTAACAGCCACTGCAGTATAATTACCTTTCTTGAATATTCTATAGAATTGTCAAACAGCAATTTTCTTTTTCAAGACAAGCTTTTGAATAATGCCGTTTACATACAGAGCTTAACTTCTCTTACGTTGAAAATCTAATTATAAGTATCCAAAATTTACTGCGTGTTTGCTGTTTTAGAATTCAGTCTACATAAAATTGCTAAAACACAGCACCTTTAACATTTATTCTAGAGCTGAATCAGCACACTTTTTATTGGACGCTTTTTCAGTCTTAAATGTAATTGATTCTGTAACAATATTTCTTGATTTTTCTTATTGTGTTTATCTTAAATTTCCATACAGAGGTACAGAGCAAGAGGAGAGGCTATTGATAGAGATGCCTAATGTTCTTTTACTGTTCTTTCATTCAGTGAATATTTATCTTGTGTTGGAAGAAGAATATCTCAGCATTTCACTGAGACAATCTAAGAAAAAACACTTCAGCATGTCTTACTCTGTTCAGTGTATTAGTCACTGGATATTTAATGCTGATGTTGATTGATTAGACCAGCCTCAGATAATTAGCCAGGAAATCTTAGGGCAAATCGTGGCTTGAATTGTGCAATGTACCATCCTAGCCAGGTTACTTTTGCAGTCTTTGTGATACAAACATCGATAGACAACCACCTTGACTATCTCAAGCAGCACAACTTCAGTATTCTATTAGGAAGGTGACATTAGAATAGAAAATTAACATAACATTGTATTATTTCTTACTGGTGCAAGCTATAAATTAATGTTATGAAATGTTATGAGCGTATCTGCAAAACTACCTCTTACAAGAATTAAAGAGTATCTCTATAATCTTCCAATTGTCACTCTGGGAATTCCTGTGTTGTCACACATTATTCTCAGGGTATGGTAAGCTACATTTTCCTCCTCAGCCGCTCTTCCGGATTTCGGTTCTCATTGCCAATTTCTGTCCAAGGTTTCTGTAAATCTTTTGTGTCCTTTTTCTAAACATGTCCTATTCTTTAAAAAAGAATGCCTCAGCTATTCACTCTGCAGCTTGCAGTGAAACCTTCTTCAGCTTTTCTTTTCAAATACCATAATCTAAGAATGCATACAATAAGCAAAGTGAAAAAATAATTTTAAAGACTATTACACATCCTGCTGATATCAATGTAATATGAGACAATTGCTCTGTTTATTATTCTCTTTTACTTTCTGCAGGTAAGTGTAAAAATAAACCTTTATTATTTTAGTCATATTAGTTTCATTCCTTTTTTATTTGATTTGGTTTAAAGATCTTAAATATGCCAACATCATCACAAATTCTTAGGGCTTTTGAACATATCCCCTTCACGTTGCATTGTATCATGTCGGGTTTAACTCTTCCCTGCCTTCTCCAGGAATGAAAAAATTCTCTGTGGGGGACAATACAAATGTATGTAAATACCATGCTTCTGTTAAAACGTGAATTTCAGGTTCACTACTGGGACTAAATTACAATGAATAAACCAAATTTTACAACAACTTTCTGAAATGGTTTCTTCGAAGTGATCCATTTTGAGTAAAATATGTTCATGTGCTGTCAGTAAAAAAAAAAAAAAAAAAAAAAAAAAAAAAAAAAAAAAAAAAAAATATATATATATATATTTGGAATCTGTTTCTTAGAAGAACACTGGATTTTAAAACAAGTTCAAAACAAAGAAGTAACAGTTTTTCACAGCAACAGCTTAAATTTTTATGTGGTTTACCTCATAAGATCTTTCATGGATTAAAGCGTAAGAACAAGTTTTCTCCATTACAAAATTCTCATTTAATCCTTATCCACACTTAGTTTATCAAATTAAATTGGACAAGATTGATGCAGGGGCTTTTTAAGCCGGACATCATGTGTAAAATCGCTAGACAACAGATTTTAAAGGGTGCCCACCATGACTTGTCACATCATCTTTCCTCAGCCTCAGCTGCCCTTGCATAGTCTTATGCAGGGTCAGGATTCTTCTTGGTGTTACACTATGGACCACTGCAGAG
>CM031858.1:30818801-30910202 GCA_018697195.1 Certhia americana
ATGAGCCCATGCAAAGCAGGCAGTTTAAAGAACTCCTGCTCAGGGAATCTTTCCGCTTGCCCTGCTATCTCTCTGCTTGCGGAGTACATTGGATGGGCAAAGGGAGCCCCCTTTGCTATAGGGGCAGAGATGATATGAATGTGGACAGCTAAGAGTCCCATAGCCTTCCCATATGGGAAAATATTCAAGCCTCACCTTATAAGAAAGTGTTGCTGGACAAAATAACGGCAGAAAAATCAAACAAGATAGATTCACGATCAGGAAGAAACAAGCCATGCAATGTTAGACTTTAAGCAGACAAAGAGGGGGGAAAAGCAGGCTGGTTGGTTGAGTGTGTGCTTAGCCTTGTGCAACACAGTCTGACCACAGAACCCAACCATACACACGCACAATCAGTGTGCTGAAAAACGCACGTCTCGTGTGTCGGCAGATGCATTCCAGAAATCTCCAATTTCAGAACTGTTCAGAGCTCAGACTCTTTTTTAGCAGAGGTTTTTCAGCAGAGGTAAATTGTTGAATGACTGCTAACATCTCTCAGATTCAGCAGTACAACTTCATGGCATTAAGACAGTGTAAACAGAAACTGAATTTGGCCTGCTACTTCGTGTGTGCTCAGAATGAATTATGATCAGCAGTGTAAGCATATATTTTTATTTGGTGCTCCTGATGACAAAAAAAAAAAAAAAGAAAAAAACAAAATCAACCAAAACCACCAACCAACCAACCTCCAAAAAACCAACCAAAAATAAAGAAAAAAAAAGAAAAAAAAATTCTGGCCTGGTAATGCAGTTACTAGAAAGTTCAGAAGTGGTGAAATTAACTCAGGGAAGTGGTGTTTTCATATTCTAAAATATTTTGAAAGGAGCATTTGAATTTTTCAAACCAGCCTTGTTAAGCATTTTAAAAATACAATCTTCATGGGCTTTGATTTGAAATATTAGCTACTTTAATACTTCAAATCTTGATGTCCCCAAATGAAAAGTCAAAATCAAAGTAAAATGTTTTGGATTTCTTAACACAGAGTGTTTAGTTCCAATGCACTTTAATTCTTTATAATATTTTTTGAACATTTGAAAATTTGTTTCTTTTAGTTTACAATGGAAACTTGTTTGAAATCCAAAATTCTCACAGGACAGGACAATAGCTGTCCACAATTAGAAATAGTTCCCAGGAGTTTATTGATGTCAGAATAAACTGAAAATAAAAAGATGGTTACTGGAAGCGCATTACTTTTAGAATATAACTGCTAACTATAACTATAAACTGTTAATGCTTAGCACAAAACAGAAAATTTAAGATCTGATTTATGAGAAAATTAGGTCCCCTGTTTATCATCTTGAACTTCTACTCAATTTGTTTTTCTAAATACATTTCACTTTAATATTTCACTAGAATACAAAATCTGGATATTTTGGAGTAGAGATTTGAAGAGTAAAGCAGTTGACCAAGAAGTTTTTAAAAAGGAATTTCAACTGTGAGTTCATTACCTGAAATAAACATTGCATAATAGTGTCACCATTTTAGCAAGTAAGATAATGCTACAAAAGACTGTAATCTATATATTCATTAAAGTCTATCAAGACCATGAGTGAGTGTGTGTGTGTGTGTGTGTGTGTGTGTGTGTAGTACCCTCTGTTGTTTTTCATATGGTTTTATTGACACATTAGAGAATGCTGTGTTGCTCATGAGTAGAAAGAACTGTATAATTCTTTTTTAGATAGCACCTAATGTGCCTGCATGTCTTGATCTGTTGCGCAAAACGAAATTTTTTATTTGACATTAACATTACAAAGGATATTTAAGGCATCTCTGAGGTCAGTTAGTCTCTAGATAGGACCTCAGCACTCAGAAATGAAACTTAAAGCTTGTTTTAAGTCTATTTCAAGCCTTTCCTAAGGAATGTGAACTACTTATTTCATAGTGAGCAATGGTAAAAACTACAATTTTATCTCCAGACCTTCTCCAAGTAGGAACTGCTTATTGTGTGGGGAGATTTCTTGTTGTGCTGTTTGAAAACCTCTGACTGTAAACTTCTGTTAGTACCAACTGCTGGTTCACGAATATCCAGCACATTATTATTAGTCTCCTGAGGATGTCAGGCTGTGAAGAGTTGCATGCATGGATTTGAAAGATGGCTCTCTAAAAGTGACAAATAGCAAAAAGTATGCAGAGATTTTAGGTAAGATTGTTAAGGATGAGAGTGTCAGTGCAGCAGTTTGAGATCCATAGTAAATTCAAATGATGTCTCTATAGATGGTATGTGGGTATTTCCTTTCAAGAAGAGATTTAAATATGATTTTGGGTTATTTTTAGAAGCATTTTAAAAGAAATAACGGCTGCAACAAGTTAGCACAGAGCACATCCACATTCTCCGAACTGATATAATAGATGAGGGTTGAATTTATGCTCAAGAGATGAGGTTAATAATGTATGTCACAGCTAGAAATTTTATCTATGATGTTAGCTTAGTGTTTGGAAAATATTTGATAGTACATTTCAATGACATTTTATATCATCAAGCAATACTCTGGGGACAAAAGTTCCCAGATCTGGACGCTACTCAAAGGATACTCTACCAGGAGTTGTGGCTTGATAGAAATTATTACTTAAAACACAGATACCAGGCCAGTAGCTAAAAAGCAGCCTTCTGGTTTACTACTTACTATTTTTAAACATGCAAAAGACAGATGAAATAACAGACTTCCTGATAGAAAACAGCATGGAGAGAATTTTGGGTTCTATGCATTTCTTTTTAAAGTCTCTCTATTTTCTTCAGCATCAAGTGACATTTAATGTCATCTTTCTAAGCCTCATGACTGAAAATCCATTAACATCCTCTGTTAAAATAAAAAAGGCACAGAAACACAATTTGAGTTCACATTTCTCCTGAAAATTCGACATGTCAGCATTTCATAAAACATTATTTTCTTGAATTGTTATATTTAAGGAAATGCTATGCTCCAAATAGCAGTCAGTAAAACAGAGCTGGGGAAGGGATGGCAGGATTTTTAAGAAGTCAGTTAGCCAATTCCATAACTACAGGAATAACCCTGTTGAAAAAGTGGCCAAGGCTTTCCTCCTCCTTCTGTTTCTATCTGAGGAAGCACAGTCAGGGGTTTTGCTAACAGCTAATTACAACTTCCTGAAGTGACCAACCCTTCCACCCCTCCTCATACCATGTGAGTGCTGCCACCTCAACAACCCAGACAGAAGTTAGGCAGACTCTAATTTTCATGACTCCTCCCTCACTTCTAGCCCATGTATTGATCATCCTAAGCTGTCATTGATCTGGTGGCAGCACATATCACTGTAATTTTTATTTGCCCTTGGACAGATCAGGCAAATCTAGTGCTTTCTTCAATGTGTTAGCTTCCAATATCCATTGATGATTTTGGCATAGCTTCTAAGGAAAGATCCCACCCATCCCATGCTCTCATACAGTACTGCAGCACACAGTTGAGAAAATACCTATCACCCAAACTGTTCATCCGAGGTATTCCTGAGAAAATCTTGTTCTTCTGAGCAGTGAGCTGGACGGTCACCCTTTTCCTCCCTTCCCACTCTTACTGCAGAACAGTAGCAGTAACCTGGGCAGCAATCCAAACACTTTGCAGGCATGAGATGAAATATCAGGGGAGGCAGCTGCAGGCAGACTTCAGAAGGGTGAAGAGTCAGGTAGCAAATAGCTGGTGCTCACCTGCTGCAGTGTAACAACTTCCTGTGCAAAGAATTGAATTCTGGACTACAGAAGGAAATAATAATCAAAGTCTGAGCCTCTGAGGCATGCAGTCATTTGGATCTTAAATTATGTAGTTGAGGAAATTCATACCTCAGAGCTGGAATTCCAAAGTAATTGAAGATAGATTATGTGTTACACATTATCCTGATAAAATAAGAACATGCAAAAAGTAACCCTAAGATTCTGACACAGAGATTTTCCTTGGTTTTTTTCCATAATTCTATCCCAGATTATATAATTTTCATTAAATATATAGCATAAAAAATATTTATAATAAATATAATAATAAATAAATAAATAAGTAAATATAATAATATAGCATAATATTGGTAAGTAATTCCAAAGGGATTGGAATGGTCTTTATTAAATTATTTGAATAAATTACCAAAGCAATAGTCTGTGCTATTTGCAGCACGTGAAGTGGAGATGAAGATAGCATGTGCACTGTCCGGTAGCATCATTACCTTACTGGGTATTTCTAGAGTAATGTTCCTCCCTTAGGGATGTGACATATTGGCATTGAGGACCTAGGAGTGGGACACTTGCTCTGAAAGTGAAGCCTTCCAAGCAAGACACATTCCCTCTGTGAGTCGCTATAGCCACGGGTGGAACAGAAGGTCCATTGCCATTTTTTGAATACTGATGAAATGAACTCCAGCTTCTTAGACAGGAAGTTAATGTTGTGATAAAATACCTATTATGAGAATGAATAAACAAGTTTTATCTTTGCAGATACTGGGTGGCAGCTTTATTTCAGATTTGTTGTTAATGGGTCAGCTCAAGACAGTTGAAATCAAGTCTCTTGGCAGTCAGAATCACCAACACTAAAAAGTACAGTCAATCATTTTCTTCCAAACAAGGGGACAGAATCTTCTGGTCTTCTTATATTTGACATGGGGACAGCTCTGGCCCATCTGAAACATGATTCATATTACAAATGACATTTGTCCTTAAAGAGAAATCTCAGGGCTCAATAAGACAGCCTATTTAACCAAGAAGAGATGCAGGACACACATTAGACGTTGAAAGACCCTGGGAGGAAGTTAATGCAGGAAGATTATAGACACACAGCTGGCATCTGAGTGTGGCCTAGTTGAGGAACATCGTTTATTTCAAACAGCAGAAAAAATTTCTTGTATGCCTCCAAAGCATCCCCTGAAGATCTGTCGTATAAACATAGACGCTCTCTCACTCCACTTAATGAATGAACATGATGAAAAAATAGTTTGAATAGGAATAGCCACAAGTAGATGAATCCTCATGTAGGATTGGTCTTCTGTATATTCTGGCATGACTTGGTGAAAGCTGTGTTTGGAGGCCTGCAACTACCATCTGATCTCCTTAATGGGCAACTTTAAACTTTCTGTGTTTTAACTATTTTCAAAATTAGCCAAGAGGCCTGTGTTTGTTTCAATGAATGTCTTTCTTTTCATGAAATACTTCACAAATACCATTTATTGCTATGTGTTTGATTCTTTGCAGGGTTTCAAGACTATGATTTAATATCTTAGATTGTCTAAACAAAGCCCTACTTAAAATTTGCTCAGGTTTGCTGAGAAGCCCAGAAACCCTGTAATTATAGGGAGAATTCGAAGGAGAAAGCAGTTTCATTAACACCAGAAACTACTGTTTATACCCATAAACTGTGTAAGACTGCAGTTTCATAAATCCTGCTGAAAATAACCCTTCAGTGTATGCAGTAAGCCAAAATAGTAAAGAAGCAGTACTTCCATGTGACTTCGAGGACTGGACCCAGTCTTGTTTTTACGTGTGATTCTGTCCAACCCTGTATTAATTGATTTACAGTGCCTGAAGTACAGCTGATGCAGCACAACCTTCCCTGTGTTGTCCTCTGCTCCAGCAAAGGAGCAGTAGTGTCAGAGCTCCTGCTGGTGCCATGAGATATCAGTGAGGGTTCAGTCTGTAGATGCAAGGCTGTGAATGGCCTTCAGTTTGAATTTATCTAACCTATGGTTTTCCTTCTATTAGGGGTATAAACTTACCTATCTAACGACAAATGTACCCTCTTTGGCACTGGCCTTTCTTCTTGCCAAGTACAGTAATTAAGGCTATGCTTTGTCTACTATTCTGTGTGGGGTTTTTATAGTGCCTTTGAAAGGTGCCAAATTAACAGTCGTGGGGCTTGGGGTCCTCTCTTAACCCACAAAGCCATTTCAGCCGTTTGGGTTCTGAGCAAGCATTATTTGCACATATTTAACTTCAATGAGACCAGTATCGTGCATGGCAGCTAATGTTGGGGAGAAACAATGAGCTGAATTTGTTTGTTTATTTGTGTTTGTGTTCATATTGAAGATGAGGAAAGTGCAACTTCATTAAATTAAATTAAATTTTATAACAATCAAATGATTTAGGTAATAAAGGGGGGCAAAGAAAGAAAATGTTCCATTTTAATAGCTATAACCTGTAAGCAGTGCTTTATCTTGCCGCTGCTGTTGTAAGGACTGGTAATTGCAGCCGTCTAGACACAGGAACAGATGCAAAGTAGAGCTTTATTATATCAGACATTTGCCCTGCTACGATACAGTCTAATTGCCCAGAAAATATATTTCTACATGAATTATTTCTAATTTGATTTGAACTAGACCAACTGTTGTATTTTGCTGAACTTTATCAGGTGATAAAATGGAGCACTACATTTCAAAAGAGTTTATATTATCAATCTTTTTAGAGAAAAAGATGAATTAATTGAAACATAAAATGGCATGTGATTCTCTAGCAAATAAAATAGTTTTCTTTCTTGCTAGTTACATGTTTTGTGATTTCATTCACCTGTGTGGTTCAAAAAGAAAAGCAGCATTAACACTAATTTGTGATTTAGGATGTCATGTCTATTAGTGTTGCATAAAAATATTTTAAATTGCAAGTTAAAATTCTGGTTAATAATGATGTCATTATGAGAAATGTAAGGACTTTTGTTTGGTTATCTGAAAATGCTGATAATTTTTAAAAATTTTTTTTTCCTTCCAATTGATTTTTTTTTTTTTCTTTTTGAGAGTACTAGCACAAAATTCTGAATTTTCTAATCAAACCTGATAAACATTTTGTGTATTTCAAGAGAGTCTGGATCATCAATCTACTGAAAATGGATAATCAATGTGAAAAAAGGTAAATGTTTGTATGGTTAGGTCCATGTTTTTAAAAATATTAGATTTTGTTGCTATGCATTTCTGTTCATTTGCAGCTGGTATTCATACATTTGTCCTATTTCTTTTCACATTTTAAGAAGCATTTAGGAAATGCAGGGGAATCTCTCAACAGCTTTTGCATAAAATGATAATAGTAACTTGCTTCCTCCTACTTCCCATCCCCCCAAAATAGAGCATACTACTGAAATTATTTAAATTGACTGAGCCTTTTAAGCAAGTAAACACATTTTAACTAGTTTTTTTTCCCAATCCTTCCATTCATGCCTACTATAGAAATTAGCCTTCACTCTTCCTTCACTTACACATGGATACACACACTTGCATGGACACAAGAAAAATTTCTTTTCTCCTGTCAGCATTCCTACCCAACAATAGTTAGATTAGTGGAAATGAGGGCCTCCGCAGAGAAAGGACATTCAGCCACAGAAGGCTCCCTGCAGGAACAGCTGGTAGGGGTTAATGGCTGCTGAACCTCACAGCCAGGGCCTATTCTCTATTGTGTGTTCAACTCCTGGGAAGGAGGGAGACTTGTGACAGCTTCTGGGGTGCATGGGATCAGAGGTACAGCAGCTAGGTCACAGAGGTAGTGTTCAGGGGGAAAAGGCTAGCCGGGAATTGCAATAAAAATGAACTCAGCGGCGGGGACAGCCGAGCCTTGAAATCTGCAAAAATTGGGCGCAAATTGCTACGGGGAAAACAGTAAAGGATTATTCAGTAACGTGGCTTCTAACCTTTTAACAACTGCGATATGAATTAAAAGAACAATTGGAGGGAGATGGGGGATGAATAATTCATATCTGAAAGTGGATGAAATCCAAGTCCGAGCTAAACATGCGCCGCTAATGTATGTTATTTACGTTGGTGCTCTAACCCCTCGGAGTCCAGCTCTCCGGCTGGCCGTGCGAGCGCCGTGCCGGGGTACCAGCGCTGCAGTCAGGAGTGAGCACTCGGCGTGCAGCATGTCTCAGTTTAAATAGAGAGTGATTAATAAGTTCATGTTTCCCCTCAGTGTAGGTGTGTTTGCCACAGCTAGCGGATGGAAGGAGCCCTCCTCGGAGGGCTGGCAGGGGATGTGCTGGGAGGTCACGTCTGTTTTGGGACTGGGCTCCTCTGCTGCCTGCCTGTACCCGGCACACACCAGGAAAAAGAATTCCAGCTGTCAAAAGAGTTGGGAAGAAACGCCTCGATGGGCTGAAACAATCACCTCTGGGAAAACACTAGGACGTTTCTGTCACCCCTGCCCCTCCTTGCTTCGGAATAGTTTGGCAGGATGCTGTGGTTTTAAAGGGACCTTAGAGGGAGCTGTACTTCCCTTCTGACAGAGGATTCCTCTTCATACAGTATCTGAAAAGTTTCAAAATGAAACGAAGTAGCATACCATTGCAAAAAAATATTATATTGATCAATCCTGTGTGGAAACCTCCTTTCCTTTCACCTATTATGGCAGCAACCTTTCTTTTTTTTTTTTTTTTTTTTTTTTTTTTTTTTTTTTTTTTTTTTTTTCTGCTTTTTTGGTACAGGAATTGCTTTCAGTCAGTAATATTAAATATTGAGAGTTTCTAGGAATGTTATACTTGCAAGCTATAGCTTAAGTGAAAGAATAGCAAGTTTGCCGGTAATGCAGCTCCTTTGCTCTAAATCTGATTCCCTGCTCCCATTATGCTTCTAGGTGAGACATGCAGGTCTTGGGAGACATCAGCACATATTTTACCCAATGCAGTTAGGGTGAAAAAGTTCAGCTGTAATTATCATTCCTTAGTTTTGTTTGTTTAATCTCAACTTTTTAAGCCACGTAAATCATTTTGCCTTATGGTTAGGGTTCTTGGGTTTGTTTTTCTTTTTTTTTTTTATTCTCTACATGAGTTTGTTAGAAAAAAAAAAAAGAGAGAGCAAGGGAAAAACACTATTCCATTGAAATCCTCACCTGCAGCAGAAGAATGAAAGATACTGTCAGTGAGCTCCCAGTGAGCCCTTTGTAAGCAATACAGATGCAATACACTCATTAAAGTTCTTTTATTTAGATTGTAATGGCTCAATGGAAGCGTATGAGCCAGACCCCTGAGGGCTTTCAAGAATATTTAAGATGCACTGAAGTGTGTCATGCCTTAGTACACCTTGACACAGTATTGCAGACCCCAGAATGAGGATTGACAAGTACAGGTAAAAACAACAACAGAGACATAACAGAACAATAAAAGAAATGCCTCCCTGAAGTACCAACACTGACAGCTTGATAGAATAAGCAAAAATATCGTGAAAATGACTTGCAGGCAGGAATAAATGAGGCTTCCAAACACTTGTGAGAGAGCGCTCAGAACACTTATCCTGCTTTACATTGTGGGTGCTGAAACACTGAGTGTAAGTGACTTCTGCTGAGGCAGTCAGCAAAGCAGAGCACCTGCTACCACAAGCCTTAGTCATGCTTTCTGCTGGGCTTGGCAGGTGTCCCTCGAACACAAAACCCCTGCTCTGAATATTCTGGTATGTCCTCTGCCCAAATGAAGGCCCTGAATCTACAAACAGCTCTGTGCATGAACAGATTTCACCGTGTACCTGAGTGACATTTTTGATCCTGGCTCCCTAAGGTCAATATCCACTTTTAGAGAATGTGCTCATCTTCATGCTGAAGGTCTTCACTCGGACTGGTGGAAACACAGGTCTACACTGAAATGTCTATGCTCTGGATGCCTGAATTCCTTAAAAACAGTGAGGATGGATGATAAATCTGGAAAGAAAAACAGGCAAATTGACTCACCTGGGCTAAGACTTCTGAAGGCATGATTTCAGTTCACAAACAATTTCTCACACTAAGTCTAAACATCCAAAAGCAAGACTGGCTTGATATAAATACAACTTAGCTGTTAGCAGGTGTGTTTCTAGTAAGTTGCATTCAAATTCCCATTTGTTTTAATAAATAAGAAAGTGAGAATAAGGGAGTTTGTTGACCTCTTGGCTATTCATATTGTCAGCATAAAGACAAAAAGGATATGAAATTAAGAAGTCAGGAGGGATTTATTGAGATGACAGACTCTCACATTGAAGGTTTGGTACATTTGGTAAATTCTTAGTCTCCTCAAAGTGAAGCAACCGATTCCAATAATTTGTTGACACATTTTTTAAGATACAGATAAATCAGTTTTGTGGAAAAAAAATTAAGAGAGGATGCTGTTTACAAAACCATGATGCTATTTCTATAGCTGCCAGTTCAAACATTATGTGTGATATGCTCTGCAGGATGTGCTATTGAAAGGGTTAAGCTTTTCTGACTTTCAGATACAATGAAATTATGACAGGAAGAAAATTGTGCCATTTTAGCATGAAAATGCTTGTACAAATACTGTCGTTCCTTCCTTCTTACTTTCTTTATAATGCCTCAACGATAGCTAAGATGACAGACATTTGACAGGTATCTGTAAGCATACAACCCAGGCAGCTCATTAAAGTTTTTCTTTCTATGCATCAGCTTTCACAAAGGCAAAAACCCATTAGCATTGACTATTTTGCAGATTAGAAGAATTAAGGGCTTCAAACGTTGGCTTATACCAAGCAATGTCATTTGTGAAGTGATGTTTGCTTTATTATTTCCCTTTCTCTCCCTCTGAAACCAGACTGACATGACTTTAGCTCAACGTAGGGCGTAATGTGCAAACCAAAGGACTGGCTCACCGATGAAAAGAAACACATTCCCTTTTATACATGACTGGAATGGCAAAAAGGGGAGACTTTACATGTACTATTTAGGCTCATTAGAGTACTGATTATGATAGTTCTCCGGTGTAATCTTTAATCGACTTTGACACTAGATTTGCCCCGTTACAAATCCTGTCATGCAAATTAAGTCATTTGTGTTGTTTGATATGGAAAGATCTGCTATGAAATGAAAGATTAGTTCACAGATGAGGCACCAGAGACTGCTGCCCTTGTGCACCATGCAACTGATTACAAGGATGAGAGCATCCATTTTTATACCGCTGTTAACATTTAGGAAAGAAGATTAAATTATCGTAGTTTGTTTCCTTTTTCCTGAATGCAGTTATTTTAAATAAGATTTCATAATCCTTATTTTAATAGTATGCAAAACTGGCAAAGCTGGTTAAATGCAAAACCACCATTTTAAAAAGGGGAACATATTTTTGGAGGCAATATGGATGATGCATTGGGCATTTTTGGAATGCCCTTGAATAAGAAACTGGATTTTTTTCAGTTTTTTGGTTAGTAATTGGATGGCAGAGTTTTTACCACCATGTACAAACCAGCAATGAAAAATTACTGTAAATTTTCATGTGCTAAAAATCTACCCTTTTGGCTCACAATGTATAGGATGCATTTTAATATTGCTGTTTTTATTTTCTATGGAGTAATCATGTCTTCCATTAATCATATGAGCTTGATAGGAAAGGTCTACTTAATGAATGAGGGCTTTTTCTACTTAGAAACATAGCTTAAGAAGAAATTGTTGGACCTAGATCCACTAAATATGCATTTAAGTAAAATTTGTATTGCTGATGAATGAGCTAGAGCTGTTTTAAGATTTTAGGATCTTCTCAGGCCCAAGCCACAGTGATAGCTGGGACTGTACATTTCATATACCTGGCCTTGATTCAGGTAGGCAATCCCTTCCTGGTGACAGAGAATGTCAAAGTCTTCATAAGGACCATTTGTTCTGTGCTCTTGAACCAGAGTGTTTTATCTGCTTGAAGAATTTGAGGTGCTTGGTTACTTTTAACCTTTCCCTCTTTAAAAAAAAAAAAAAAAAAATTAAAAATTGCATTTTAAGCAGATCACCTAGTTTCTCTGAGAGGGTGGGAACCATGGGTATCTACATAAGTTTAGACTGATCTAGCCAGAATGTTAACAAACCAAAATAGATGGCAAAATATTCATCATTTTCCGTTTTCATTAAGCATTGTCAGCAAAGAAACAGCTGTGCAATATTTTTGTATGCTTCTCTAGCTGTATGGGATGGACACACAGAACGTGCCTAACACCATGGTTGTGGATGGAATTCAAGAGGTTAGTAAGTACCACTGCTACATACTCTTTAAAGCAATGGATTATTAAGAGCCTCCAATTAAATGTGCTCTCATCTTGTCCTAACCATTCTTTCTACCTCTCATTTATAATCTATTTACTTTGCCCTTTATAAAACTATATGTTAAAAGAAATTACCACTACATTGGATCACTGTATTTTGGCATAGTATGAATATTTTACATTATTTGTGTCCCCTTATTGTTTGGATGAACATGAAAACTGCAGTTACCTGAAATTCCCTTAAATGACTGTGGCACAAGTTGGAATAATCCTTGGAAAGGCTATTTCACTTTTGGATAACATAAAAGGTATTTTAGCCTCTATTTCCCACTTAATCATTCCAAGATTCTGCATGATCATTTGTTTACAGATCAGTAGTGCTAGATATTTTTGAGTTACTGAAAAAAGCTCTAAATATTAAAAAATTATTCTTAGGAACCTTAAGGAAGAACCCATATAACACACAGTTGTAAAAAGTCAACAGGTGTTTCAAATTTCACACCACCAATGACTTAAAAAAGCAATTGAATATTTTACTTCCTCAACAATTTAAGAAGTAGGTACTAGACATATTTGTCAAAGATACATTTATTTGAATATGGTATGTTGAAGATTGCAGGGATGTCTTTGTCCCCTTACTGTTAGGTGACAGTCTTGAAGTGTGCAAAAAATAAATATCAATGATTCATCTGAAAATTCTAGTTTTAGAAAGCTTTTTAATCTCTTTTTTTCAATTAAATAATGATAAAATCTATACTTCATTAAAAGGCCAGGTTTTTAATGTGTTTATATTTAAAAGAAAAAAATTCTATATTTTAACATATAGACTGTGTTTGTAGAACTTAAAGGTAAGAGTTTCCAACCATTACATAATTTGGTTAACATTTGATAAGTGTAAACATGTGCTGTAAAATTTTTCTATTGGCATAAGTTAGGTTTGGACATGCTTTCATAAAGATACATAATATAAGTGTACAATGCTTTCACAAAGCAATCCCTGCAATTTAAAGGCATTAAGTGTACACTGACATATTTTAAGTATTGGATTTCTCTCTTAGACCTGTTTGAGAGCAATGTGTTGTTTTCTATTAGCCAAAATACCACAGCACTTATACAAGGGATTCAAATGTGTCATATACTTCTCCCCAGGCTCATTTGCTCTCACTGCTTGATGCTTCCTGCATTACAGTAATGGAGTCCATAAAATGTAATAAGAAAATGTGTACTTTAATTAGCCAAGTCACGCTATGAAGAAGCTCTGATATAAATCACTTCTCTGTATTTGCATGTACGAGTTGTGTAAAGTGACACTTATTTATTAAGTTTATTGAAGTGTCTTAAGGTGCTTTTATAGTATGCGTAAATACAAGCCTGGTCAGAAGAAACCTTGCAACACTAAAATATTCAGCTATTGCACTGGCTGGATGGATATAAAAATTAAGAAGAAGACTGCTAGCATACAAGAGTTTTATAAATCCCAACATAGAAATCAGAGTACATTAGTTAGATGTATTAAATTGTGTAGTAATTCTCTGAGAAAAATGCTGGAACCTCTATCAATTAAGTCTGTTTAGAAATAGTTTGGTTTAAATGGATTTCCCAGGTAAGGGAGTAAGTTAGGTAATTTCGTAATTTTTTTTCACTCTGTGACTATTACAATGCTTACTAGGAATTACAGCCCTTTTTTTTTTTTTTTCTTTCAAATTTATTCAGACTCTAAAGGACAAAATGTTTTTCAAATGCATAAAAATTGCTTAGATGCTTATTCTTTTAGTTTTGAGATAGGCCTTTGTGACTATAAAGTGTCTTTTTCTTGTTTATGTGTCTTTGGATGTGTGTATACATGTCCATGGCCAGGACACCACTAACCCTTTGTATGGGTAGATAACCAAAGTCTGTATAATTCTCAAAAGGTATTTTGATGTGTTGGTGTAAGAGCTCATATGCAAGTCTGTGGTTTGACCCATTCTGTACAAGCTCCCATACCCAGTGCATCAAATGAGATCTCAATCTCAACCTCAACTCAATTAATGATAGTAATATTTGTCTGCCATAATGGAATTATCTTGGCTGACCCATACTGTGATTGTATCTGCATTGCACTTGGTGACTTGGCTTTCCTGAAAAAGCCATGTCCTCCCCTTAAACACTCTTTGCCACCTGCACAGTGACATCTTTCTTTAATAGGCCACAAGTGCACACTGCACCAGTGAATTTGGCCTGTTCATTCAGCCCAGCTTGGTGGTTTCTGCATTATCCACCTTTGTATCCTACTATGTGTCTTAACCAATTCCATCAGCACTCTTTATTTTGTGTCAGTTTTCCAAAAAAGAATGTCAAAAAATTCTGTCCCATGATCCCCATCTTAAGAGTATGAACTGACCTGGAGGAACTCACTGTTAATTTCTTCCCAACATGTACTTTCCCTTCTAGTTCTACTCTCTGCCATCTTCCTCTCAACCATATCATTAAATATGCAAAGATCATTCCCCTTTGCTGGAAAAGAGGAAGCCTGTAAAGTTGTCAGGTTATTCTAGTACAATATAATAAACCTGTATCCAGTTCCCTTTTACCTTAAGTGCAATTAAAATTTCCCCAATTTGCACTCATGCACCTTACATTCTCACTTCAGAATAAAGTTCTCTTCCCCATCAAATAAAAGCTTCAAGTAGTATGATTTCTCTTGAAACCTGACAGGTTTCTTAAAACTTATTTCTTAAACGATGCTCAGCTGATGGGATCTTCTGGAATGAAAGTTACTCTAATGCTGTTCTACCTTTTCCCTCTATTTCTCATCATTTCCAGCAACACAGACTGAAATGCTTGGATTTTAGTCACAATCACAGTTACAGCGTGAATTCTGTTCTGTGTTTTGTCTCTAGTTTTATGGCCAGTTTCTAGCTTATGTTTGTGCAGAATAAAAGGCCATGAATGCACGCTTGTTCTGCAACTGGTCTCTAAATTTTTCTTATTATGGGTTTTCTTATTACGTCAGAGAAAGAGGAATGTTAGTATAAAGAACAGCAATAGGGAAGCACATGGTTGTCTACTTGTCTTCTATATTTTTTTGCCCTCTGTCTCTGTAATGCAATTAGGAATCTGTATTTAAAGGTGCTGTGAGTGTAACTGGTATAATACACTTGGAATTAGGGAAGAATTTTTTGTCTTGTGGCAAAATCATCATCAAGAACATGTGATTATTTTTTCCATCACACAGCTTAAAAAAGGCACTACAAGAGTACTTAGTAGAGGTAGGCAGTTTAAAACTCAGTAATTAATGGGAATGATCTGTGTTTCAAATCACAACCACTGTCTGCTGTGAATAAGTAGAAAATAGTTCAGCTCTCAGAAAAAAAAACCAGCATGGAGACCTATGATCTTGTTATTCAACTATTATCTGCAGGGAATAATGTAAACACTTTGAAGCCTTGACTTACCAGTCCCTTCATCTGCTTCCCTTTTCGCTTTCTTCTCCACTTTTCCATAAATAGGGAGTTTTTCACATAAGCCCTGTAACATTCCCACTGAGACCACTTCGGGAATGTTTGGTGTATTAACCAGTATAATGCCAACCTTCTGCCTGTAACTCAGAAACTGATACATTTACATTAAACATAGTGAGTCTCTGACCGAAATTTGGAGTAAACTTTCACATGAAGTACTCAGGAGTAAAATACTGACTCTAAATATTCAGTTCAGTAGGAAGAAAAAATTGAAAGGGAAAATTTGCCTTTTCACTGACTTGTCAGCCCTACAGCAAATAAGTAAGAAACAGGCAGGAAAGACACAGAAAATATTCTGTATCTATCTGATTATGTTTTCTATAATTAAAGGTCCTCCATAAATTTATGACATAAAAAATATATAATTTTTTAAAAATCTAAAAAATTAAGAACACTAGCTGTGTATACACAAATATAAGTGATAGTCTAAACAGCACTGAAGTTTTGATTTAAAAGTTCAGAAAATGGGTCCCCCAAAATGAGTCCTTACAGGTAGCAGGTCTACGATTAAAATAAAATATGAAATCATTAGACTCCCAAATATGAAGTATTTTAAAACATCTCACTTATTTGTGATGAAGATTATTATAATTAAAGGCTATCATGGTGGAAGTGTGCCACTGAATCGACAATGACTCCTTGAATGAATAAAACACAAGGATATATTTGGCTATTGAAGCATCTGTGAAACTCTGATTACCAGAGCTGTATGCCCAAAGTACAGCAAAGTGAACTCTGTTGCACTTATACATATATCTTAGGGAGCAAAAATGGTTTAGAAAAAAAAAAAAAGTAAACCAGGGTGGACTGAAATGCTATGGAAAATTATGGCACATGAGGGCTTCAGAAACCACAGGCACAATGATATTTCAGTGCTTCTCTGGTCACATGAGATATTCAGCTCACTGTGGCAGGAGGCAGGCTTATTCCCAGCTGGAGCCACCTTCCACGTTCTCTGCACTGCAGGGCTTCATGCCTCCATTGCCATCATTCACTTCAAAAGACACTTACGTGGCTTCTGTGTGAGGCAGTTCAAGAGGTGGCTGTTCTATGAGTTACTGAAACCACTTGATTTAAGACAAGAATTTTCCCCCTAAGTATAACAGATAATAAATATTTAGAGCAGAGGTGACATCTTTTATTTAGCATTATGTTTTGTGTAAGTGAAAAAAATGAAGCATAGAGGAGCAGGTCTTACTCCTGGAAAATCAACATATACATAAGAATTAGAATATATTTACCTTAGTGAAGTGGGTTATCATCTAAGATGATAATCTTTGACCATCTGGGAGCTGAGCTTGTGAAAAGTGGCTTCATTAAGATTGGACCTGAAAAGTGAAATGGTTTTGTTTTGGATCTGCCCCTTAAAGGAAACTGTTGGGTCAGGTTCAGCTCTAGTGATTTGAATGTGAACAATACTTACAAAGCCATGGCTACCTAGATTAGAAATTCCTGTTCAGGCCACTGTCCATACTGGGATTGAAAGGAAGTCAGTATTCTGATGACTTAGATATAGGTTTGATGAGGATCAGAGACCAATGGCATCACAGGACTTGACAGATGTTTAGATCAACCAGTAAGCAAGGGCTGTGTTTAGGATCTGTGTGCAGTAAGTTATGGGAAAGGCAGCAGGCAAAGCTGAAGGTGTTGAAAAGAAAAAGTGCATGTACAGCCACAAAGCACTGAAAAGAGAAAGTACATCTACAACCACAAAGTACAAATGTGTAAATATATGTGCTTCATACTTAAACAGAACTATAACAGTCTAAAAAGATGAAAAAGACAAAATCTTCATGAAATATTTGAATGGATGTGATGTCTGCTGATGACTCAAGCTAAAATTTCTTATGGGATGAGCACAGTCTCTCATATAGTGTCAAAAGCCTAAGGCTGAAATTATTTGTACACAATATAGATGGTTATACAAACATCCTAGACTGTGAGCCACAGCAGACCAAATCAAGGGTTCTTATGTAATATACTGTTTAATTGTCATTGAACCAAGAGCTCAATTCCTACATATCAAGGTCTGTTTTCTCCTTTCTAGGTCAGTCATTAGATGATGTCTTTTGCATATGAAATACTTTCTTTGAATATATAGTGACTTATAAATGTGTAATTCCAATGCTAAAATATCAGAACTTTTGAGTGATTAGTGGTGTGCCCATAAAACTTTAATCAGCACTCCATTTAATTACACTACCTTGTTAAAAAATACTTTTTGCCATTCTGAAAATTTTCTGATGCCTAGTATATGGAAAATGAGTTATTTCAGTTATGATGTCAAAAAAGCAGTTTATTACCAAGTAGAAGTTTCTTAATTGTATTTAACTTAAGTTGTTGAAGGCACTTTGCAGTGATTACTTTTTGAATTATAATTAGGCATAGCAATTGAAATTTTTTTAGTATCACACTGATTGCTCCTTAACTATGAATATGTTCACCGATAGATGATGTTATGCTTTTCTCATATATGGTGAACAAAGAGTATGGCTGGACAAAAACATTGATACACCTAAACACTTTTTAACAACAAATGCAAACATTCTCTTTAGAAACTGTGGAATCACTTATGCTGTGGCATTCTACTTTATCTCTGGTATTGGAAGTAGGTAAAAGTACTGTGAAATGGTAGTAGATGACAAAAGCAGACTACCTGATACCATATGGAGCAGGAGATGGAGCAGCATTTGAGGGCAAGACAGCATTTACATCCTGACACAAACACAACAAAAACTTTTACCAGCCTAAAACCAGCTCACCTTGAGGAAGGATGAGACAGAACTTTCTTGCTGTCAGTTTGTGTTGCCTTTTTGTCATTGCCGTCCTCGTTGGAGAATTCAAGGTTTTATTCTCATGATGTTTACTGAGGAGGCAATAGTGCTCTTTTCAATTGCAATGTTATTTTTTACATCAGGAAGCTTAGAACTGCTGAACTGGTAGTTACTTTTATCATTGTAGACAATTAATGAAAATGTGTATTTTATGGAAATGAATAAATAATTTTCTGTAGAATTATGGTTTTTGCACATTATAAGCAATACAGAAAAAAAATCTATGCAAATAACATATTTGCACTATACATTATTATATCTATATATATACATTATAGATATATATTTTTTTATATATATATATATATATGTAAAGGACTTAAGAGGAGGGTGTAATGAGGTAAATACCAAATAGAGCTGATGTGGGTGTGCATTATTAAGAGAAGAGATGAATTGAAGTTGGGACAGGGAATGTATCTTTACAAGTCACTCCTTTCCTGCAAGTACAGTGTTTTGAGAACTGCTGCTAAGTCTCCAAGGAAACCAATGCTATTTGTGACTCTGTTTAGTGGTGGAAAACTAATTTTTACCTTCTCTTCTAAGACTGACAAGTCATGACAGCTCTTAAAAGTCTGCAAATCGATTATTAGTCAAGCCTTGCTGTATTTTTAGTTACCTTTTTAGTGTACTTAGACTGAATCACTGAACTACACTGCAGATCAGAGGTGAAAAAGTCAGTCGTGATCTGAAAAAGTGGTACAAATCCTAATTTTCACAACAAAGCTTATAGTATAACAGTATTGTATTTAAAAATTGTGCCTCCTGTTTAAATCATTTATTGGTCTCCTGCATAAATATAATTATTTTTTAAACTGATTTTCTTGTAAGGCTGGAGGTATAGCTGTATACAAATACACACCTCAAGGATGGACTGAGGACCTATCAGATTGCTGCTATCAGTCAGAATCTTATCCTCACTGCCAACCTTGAATAAACAAAAATCTTTATTCTTAAATCAGATGCTGACAGCAAGAGCCAGACCTTTAGCAAGATATTTTATATATGCCATGTAGTGGATTGTCATGTCTTCTTCCTTTTCCCGTGTTTTTCTGACAGCAAAAGGAAGATGTTGACGCCCCCGAGTTTGGAAAGGCAGAGTTTGTTGTTTTCCTACATGACAGCAGATATGAGGTCAGAGCACGAAATGTCTGTACCAGATGACACCAAACCTAACCCACCTTGCCTCATCTTAACTCCAGCATCAGCTGAGAGCTGCTGACCATGGGGTTGTACGAGGCAATCCCACAATGAGACATCCACAGAATATCCCCTCAGCATCTGCTAAGAGGGACTGTCTATCACAAGCAGTGTCCTTATGTTCCATGGCACAGAATGGGCTTTTGCTCCATTAAATTGTTAAGTGATTTTTCAGAAAAGGGAAAACCTTTACCATTTTAAAGCTGTAATTCAGCTTTGAATTCAATTTTCAATTCAGATTGAAAAGAGGACTTGCCATGTAATTCAGGAGAAGCAGGGATGTGTAAGAGCAGTGACTAAAGAATTAGCATCTGGGTTTAACAGGAGACACTCATGAGAATGATGAAAAAGTAGTGACCAAGAAAGATAAGTATTCTGATTTCGTCAGATCTTTGCACATCTGTCATAAACTGCATAAAAGTGGAAGACAGATGTGGAGAAGAAGGAAGTGAGAAGCTACAGGGCTATTGAGAAAAGAAGCAACATTAAAAGGGGTGGAGATATGGGAAGTTATTCAGGTACTTGGGGTAAACACCTTTCTAACTTCTTTCTGTATTACCTGAGCACAGAAAAAATCAATCTTTCTTTTCTTTCTTTCTGTCTTTCTTTCTTTCTTTCTTTCTTTCTTTCTTTCTTTCTTTCTTTCTTTCTTTCTTTCTTTCTTTCTTTCTTTCTGTCTTTCTGTCTTTCTGTCTTTCTGTCTTTCTGTCTTTCTTTCTGTCTTTCTTTCTGTCTTTCTGTCTTTCTGTCTTTCTTTCTTTCTTTCTTTCTTTCTTTCTTTCTTTCTTTCTTTCTTTCTTTCTTTCTTTCTTTCTTTCTTTCTCTCTTTCTCTCTTTCTCTCTTTCTCTCTTTCTTTCTTTCTTTCTTTCTTTCTTTCTTTCTTTCTTTCTTTCTTTCTTTCTTTCTTTCTTTCTTTTACAAGCTTTGGATTATATATTTGAGACTGTGGTAATTTAATCTTTCTCAATCCTAGCAAATGCATAAAGTGATATTCTTTGTGATTTATTTTTACATTTTTCTTATGTAAGTGGGAAATCTAAAGTATATATTCAAGCCTGGTCAGATAGCCATAATAATATCCCATAAAAACTTTCAAATACAACAATAAAACTTCACTGTTATTTATCCAATTTGCTGGTTTTGTCAATGACAAGTACTTTAAAATTTTTCTCAAATGTGCTCATGCTGCATTCCAAAATCTTTAAAATTCAAATACATTTCAGTATACTTGAGGTCCTAAGACTTGCAGCTTTGTGGCATGTATGTTAACAGTAACTCTGTAAAATACTGGGGAAAAAAAATAGGATAAGGCCTACTTAAATCTCCAGGACATCAAAGAGCAATGAGAGACACTGTTTACTCAGGGTTTAGCTCATCTTCTCTCTTCTGTATTGCTCTCCCTCACTGTTCACACCAATCCCTCAGGAGACTTTTTAAACACTTTTTCAATCATTGGGTCTAGAACAAAAACATTAATTGATTTGAAAGCTGATGACAGAAATCTGAACCTGGCATGACCTCGTGCACCAGGTTTTGAAATAATCAAATGCCAAGTGGGTTTGAGAGTCAGGTGTTGTGAAAGGGTCTGTGCTAGAGGGAAGTGACTCCATGAGTCTGTTTGAATGTTCAAACCACAGTCATTGAATGCCCCTGAGGACAGGCCCCTTTTCTGCTGATGCCTTCTTTGGCAACAAACTACTTCATCTGGATGAGCTCTAAGAAAAATAAGCCCTTGGCTGAACTCCCAGGGATGCTTGAGTCTACAAAAGCATTTGGTTCCAAGTGGGATAGGATGCCCTGGCCTAGCAGTATATAGGACACAAATGATCCTCAGAAGCTGTACTGAATGAAATATATGGCCGATTTATTTACACAACTACATAAAGACATGAAAGAAATGACATCCAAAGTCTCAAGAAAAGCAATGGAAAATGTTAGATTTTTCCCTACACCATACCTAGAAATCTAAGTTTTGGCTCTGAGATATTTACACAATAATTTTAGACGCTATTTTTGCTGACTATCATGGAGCTATAAATTCAGCCAATTGACTTTAGTGTAAACGCATTTCTGAAAATATAGCCAGTAGCACTAGATGCTCTTAATGACACTGCTATCCACAGAGGTATTTCCACCACAAGAGATGTCAGAAAACCTTATTAAGACATCTAGTTCTGCCTCTCTGTTTCCTCTTTGTCTTAGTGTGTCCATCAATGCCAATGTAATGCACTGTAGGCTGCAGTGTCAGAAGCAAGGCAGCAATCTGGGTATTCTGTTCTTCTGTGGATGTTGGAGAAAAATCTGTGTTAGTGCCTTAACCTTATGAAAATGAAGGGGTTGCAATTGAGCAGCCCTTCTGTCCTTTGTAAATCTCATTTATTTTTATTGAAAATTCTTTTCTGGTTTGCTTCAACAAAATATTTTGGTCACTTGAAAAAAATAGCAATGAACAGGAAAGGGGGTGAAGGTGACCTTTGCAATCATTCTGGGAAGAATGAAGTCTTGCTCCTTGTTAGTCATTGCTGGCCTTGGATCTGATACAACTTTCTCAAACTTGATAGGTGATGAGGAATCTTCCATGTTGCAAGCTGTTGGAAGGCCATTTTTGGACTCTGAATGCCTTAATATGAATAACCCTCTGAGAGCACACATTTGTCCTAACAGGCCAAAGAATGCAGAGTCAAGAAGTTAAAAAATAAAATCAGGTGATGTAATGTCTCCATTCATTAAGGTACACACATATTATTTATTATCAAAGTTTTGTTCTTTAATTTTTATGTTCTGTAGGAGAAAGAAAAACAAGGAGTCTAATTCTTTTTCTGTTTATGTCTACTTCAAATACTTTTCTGAAGTGACGAGTTTTTTTCAAAACCGTTATAAAAAATTTCCAAATTAATATCTTGAATTCCTTTTCAAAATAATGTTCTTTGTACTTATAACTGCCTTCAAACCCTAAAATTTCTCACCCTTCTGATTCACCCTGACCTGATGTGAATCATTGCATGGTTATACCTGTAAAGTTGTTTTGGAGCATAGAGCTGCAGTCTTGCTATGTAACATTGACGCAGATCTTGCAGGATGTGTTTTCAAACATTGCTGCTTTGTAGATCCATAGGTATGGTTCTAATGTGGTTGGGGAAGAATATTATTTAGAAATATTGTTTCTGCAGCCGAGTAGATCTTTTTTGTCCTGTTAATACTTTGCTTTGGAAGCTAAAAGCTCCACTACTTATCCATTTATCATGCCCTTAACCCCTTCTAGGAGACAGACATCTAGCTGCTTTCAGATCCTTCTCATTGTGAATCCCAGACTTCCAGTGTGCTGCTTGTAAAAAACATCATTGTTTTCACTTGCCTGACATCCCCTTAGGTATACTAATTCCCCTCCTTCCTCCCACGTCTCAACAATCATCAACTACTGAGGCATCCAGCATACCTTTTTGTGACTATTTTCTTCCTACATTTCATTCAGATATAGCCAGAAAGATCACAAGCAGAAAGCTTGTAAAGTGATTAAACTCATTTTCTTCGTTTGCTGTGGCGCCAGCTTTCTAGGTCCTTTATAGAAACTAGCTCAGTCATGCGGCAGGTTGAGCCTGAGATTCCTGGTGCAGATCATTATTCTCCCATAAATTATCTCATATGTACCTGAGCCAGGGTTTGAACCAGACATTGAGAGGAGAGGTTTTTTCCTTTTGCTCTTCACTTTGCTTTGCTGTCCTGCACCACCTTTCACTTGCCTGTAGAATAGAGAAAAAATTCATTTTTCAAACAGTTGATTCTGTCTAATTCCACTGTCTTTGAAAGGTACTCTCTACTTTTCAGCCAAAATTATCTTCAACAAAATTCATGTGGTAGCCTAATCTTGTAAAGAGAAAGAAAGACATGTTTTCCAGTTTTAATTATTAATTAAATTAATCACAGTGTATTTTAATAAAGAATTAAAGTGGCCATATATATACAGTTAATATTCACTTCTGATGAGCCTATGCCTGTGTGGGTGTACAATTTATTAGCAACTGTCAATGGAACTGATCACTGAAACACAAAAAAATTCCTTGGATAAATTTTCTATTGATATATTTAGTACTCAAGTTTTAAACTGCATTCTTTGATAAATTTCTCATGTTATCTGGCTGAAAATCTTAATGAAATTTCCATTACAAGAATTAGTAATAATATACGATTATGTTATATACTGTGTTAAAAATGTACACAGTAGTAGATCTACCTCAAGTTATTTCTGGATTTTCAAAAGAAACCCAACAAACCAAACAATAAAACCAACACAACTTTTCAGATAAAAACAAAAATAAAAAATTAAAAAAAAAAGCCATTTTGAACTCTAGGCTATTTTCACATATTCCAGTTTTCAATTTTCCAAAAACAAGTTGCCCAACTTTCAGGGAAAACAAACGTTTTTCCAGGTATCTTTGAGTTCTGTTCACAGTTTTGTTCTAACTGAATTTTTGAGTTATTTTGGTTTCTAAACATTTTCAATCCTTATTTTGTTAAAGGATGTTGAAAAAGCTTTTCTACATAAATAAGACAAATGTCCAAAGAAGAACAAAGTTACTACAGTGATTCTTATGCTCCTGCAAAGTCACTGCCTTACTATGAGCAGGTTCAAAACTGTCTGCACCATCCATGAGTAAATGGCTCCCTATTATCCATGGAGATTAAAAATACACCAAGGTGAGCTTGGCTCCCTGGGGAGGGTGAAGTGGACATGGCCTTACACCTTCAATATGGATATGGAATCTGCTAATGTTCCTGGAAACACAGATGTTTCAGGCCACAGTTGATGCAGAGAAGTGAATTGGGTAAGCTGGGGCACACTGGAGAAGGATGTGCTGTTCTCACTGGCATGGGCGAGGGCAGGATACCTGATCTGAGAAACAGATCTGAACCCAGAATGAATCTGGGGTCCATTTGTAAAAACAACAAATTGAGCTCAATGGTTTCATAAACTGCAAGTGCACTAGCATGACAGCAAAGGGTTGATGGCCTAAAATGCTTTGTCAGAAGATTTTCCTCTCAGAATTGTCAGAGTTGTTGCCTGTAGAGAAATAAGTGCCCTTTAGGACATGGTTCAAGTAGAGGAGTAGTTTAGTCTGTCTTGCATCCAAGGGGACAGAGGAATTTTTCAAGAAAATCACAAAGGTTTTTATGGCTGACTGAAAAATCCTAGAATTGAAGGTAGAAAGTTGATGTTTTGACTCATGCAAAAAATGAACAGAGATGTTTCTGCTGTATATTAGAGCAGTGAGGTGAGTTTTCTTTCATATAAAACAACATTAGCCATGTATTTCTGAAAACAACATGCCTCACTGTCATTTTAGCCTGGGATTATCCATGTGTCCTGGAGACAGGCAGACACCTGGGAGACAATTTCAGTGAGCACAACATTCTCTAGTTGCAGGAGGTATTTATTACGCCAAATCATTGTTTCTCACTTCATTTCACATAATCATAACTTCTGTGGCATTTCCTTCTTTGACCTTCAGTATAGATCAGAGGACACAGCTGAAATCAAACACACTGTTTATGTGGGCTTGGTCCCTTCCAATTAAAGACATTTTTTTGTTGTTGCATATTTCCCCACTCTTTTTTCCTTCAGTATTTTGGTATTACCATTCCTTAAATTTCCATGGCCAATTTAGAACTGTGGTTTTACTGCTTAAAATACATTCCTCTTTCACAGATGTTAACAGAAAATCCTCTACAAGTGCAGAAAAGACTTCAGTAACATTCTCTCTTTTGCACAGGTACATGGCAGATATTTTATTACCCTTAGGCAAGAAATTCAAAAAGCAGCCAACTATTGCAATGCTCAAATTAGGAAAAAAAATCAGAAAAATCAGTCAAAATTGGCTGCATCCTTCTAAAAACAGCAAAAAAAGCTTTGTCTTTGCAGAAACAAAAGCTAAGAGAAGTATGTTTCATTGACATTTTTTTTCTCTGTTATTCACTCTTCTTATACCATTTTTGGCCTTCTGTTTCTTACTTAGCTACTATAGAGAAGCTACAAAAATTATTCTTATTTTACTGGTGTAATTTCTTCTTTCCTAAATCCCAAATAATCAGCTCTGACTGCAAAGAGTTGATTTGCCTGTTTTCATATCCTAGGTAAGGGCTTGCTCGCTTTGTCTGGGAAAGATGCTTGTGATATTTTATAGCTTGTACAGGACTCAATAATTAAAGTGTGTCTTTAGGCTTAAACTAAATACCACAACACATATGCTCCAGACAGAAGTTATACTTCATTCCCACTGTGGAGTAAAATTAAGCCAGATCCTGACCTTGAGCCTGTAGTTTGTAAAGGGCTTTAAATGCTGGGCTTGTGCACATTTAACCCCACTGTAAGAGTTGTAGGGTCACAGGGAGGTGACAGATGCTATCAGACACTTCCTACTGTAGATGATTAATTATAAAGAGATCTTTGCATAGACAATATTTGAAAATTTCAGCTGAGGCTCTTGGCAGACCTACAGAAGCATCTTTGTTGATTTAAGCCAGCTAGTGCCTGTTGTGTTTATCACAGATTTCCTCACAGAAGATAACCATCCAGGCTGATAAAAGCAATGAAATTTCAGTACAACACAACACTGGAAATTTGGATCACAAATAAACAAATATTGCCATCAGTATTCCTGGCATTATATAGCTGCTATTAATATCAGGCTTACATATTGTAATTTTGTTTCTTAAACCACACAGATAGAACTTAGATGTATGGATTTATTATCACATTTGGCATATTTTATTTATAGCATAAGAAAGGTGAAACATCTTGCAGCATGCATGTAAAGATTAGGATTTATTGTCCAGGAATCCTTGAACAATTTTATCAAAAGCCCATTTCTAGGTGGTGTTTTTCTGCAATAAATCATACAGCAGAAATCTATCAGTGGTCACCAGTAAGAGATAAATGAGAGCAGAGGAAAGAGGGTCATCACAGAATTTTTTTCTGTATCATGACCTGTCATTGGCAGAAATCCATTTATTATCGCCCACAACTGATTTTTTTCTCTCACTCACTGGGTTTGCTGTTCTGGCACTGTTATCAAAAATAAAATGAAAAACTTTGCAGAATGTAAGCTTTCAGGAGTCATGAAAACAGAGTTAACTTAAAGACCACAGGTACAAAGACTAGCACTGCTTTTACTCCCTCTCCTTGCCTCCTCCATCCCTCCTGCACTACACCTCTTTCTTTTCTCTTTCCTCCACCCTCTGCATAAGAATACACTGTTTTGAGGTTTTCATTATGGCCATAGGAGAGGAGAGGGAAAAGAGCATAAACCTGATGTCATGGCAGTACATACAGAATATATAGATATCAGCAACTCAATCGGTTGATATGTGAAGGAAGGAGGGAAAATCTGTATTGCCCTAGCAGAAGTGGGGGAGCACTTCTTGAGCTGCATTAACTAAAATTGAAATTCTCCAAGAACCTTTCTAGGTTTATTAATAAAGTGAAGTCACATTTTTTTCTTTAAGTAAGAAGGAAGAGGAGGGAAGAGCAATAAGGAGGAGGGCTGAAGTGTGACCTTTTTTGCAAGTTGAGATTAATCGCGGTAGGAAGGAGCAATATCATCTCACATATTTCAGTGAATATCACCACCCAGATTTCTAGAAGGTCTTCAAGAATGATCCACTCACACTCCAAGCAGATGATGTGGGATTTGTTTAGGTAATGGAGCCTTCACCTGAGAGAGAATTATGTTCATAGCAGTCAGAGAAGAGAGAAGGGTATATAGGTGACATTTTTATAAGAAAACAGCAAAATTTTTAAAACCATTTGACAGCTGGAGAGATTTATGTGTACTTCCTTTGCACTAGTGTATCACTGGGGCACACACTAAGATATCCAGATTGTGCTCCTTTTGGGATGCCTTGGTTATTCCTGCTTTATTAATTCAGGATTTTATCACAGTGCAAGAGTTTCATTTGATTCTTCATCTTTCTGATCAATGTATCTTTTGGACATACGCCAGAAATATTTTACTTTCCCTAAGCTAGGTAAAGAAGCCAAAATGCAGGGTCTACTTAGTCCTTTGAAAATAAATGAAATAATGAACTTATGACCATTCATTTATGAATTTAAGGTGCTCCTCCTCAACAGAGACAAGTGTGGGACTGTGTAAGATAAGACCAGCTATGTAAGTTTATATAAGTCACTGCTGGGAAGACCTAGATGTAAGTGAGTCACCAAACAATGGTCTCTCCTTCCCAACACTGGACTGCGAGCTCTACACCACAGGGAATGAGGTGCCATGCTTGTGGAACATGAGTCTCATTGCCAGAATCATCTGTGTGCTGCCCCAAAGAAAAGCTCCTTCTTCTACTGAAGTAATCCACACTTTTACAATTACTGATTGTAATATTTAGTTTATTAGGCTAATATTGTGTATTTAATTAATTTATTATTAATATATTATATAAAATATTTCCATAAACTGTTGCTATAAATTATTTATATATTATTATTTCTTTTATTTAAAGGATGGACTTGATGATCAAAGGTTGGACTCAATAATCTCAGGGGTCTCTTCTAACCTAATTGAGTCTGTGATTCTATAATTCATGGGGAGGAAAAAAGAGGAAAGGTTTGCAGTGAGCAATTCAGATTGTTGACAGGAATAATATTCAAAACCCAGTCAGAAGAAATCTTTATATCTATTTTAGCTACTATAGAGAAGCTACAAGTTTCAAAAAAGTTTTAGCTGTAAATACATTTTACATCAAGTACATGCAAATCATGTTTGTATAAAAATTACTTGTTTCCTCTGTGCAATCAGTTATAATCCTGCATTAAGGCTTGATTTTAACAGATTTTGGATCTTCATGGATTAAACTTTATTAAATTCTTTAATCTTTCAAACTCTTCTTCATATACTGTAAGTTTAGATAATTCTCCTTGTTGCTTGCATAAGATTTTCACAAAGAAATTTATTCACTCAAAGTAGGGAAACTGTAATGCAAATTCAGTAAAAGAAAAGAAGGAAAAGCTACCTAAAGCGTTAAGATACTACAAGAATCTAACTAAAATATTAAGATATCACAAGAATCTCTTATTTTTAATTTCATCTTGACTTCGCTATTTACTTTCAAAATGCAACGTAAACATCTTCAGAATTTTATTAAAAATTGAGTTGTACTTAAGAAAAGTTTTAAAAATCCCCTTTTTTAGATATAAGATCATTACCACTCTTTTTATTTGTCTGACATAATTTTCAACTAACTGGAAGATTTTATTCCTTGGAATCATAACAGGCACAGATATGAACAATAATTTATGGCTACCACATTAAAAGAACGGCTCAGCATAGTAACTCGCATTTCAACTTTACTGTAAAACTCAACTAAATAGCATAATGTACATGCAAAACAAGCTCCTCTAAATGACTATTACTATTTTTAAGCCATTAATATGCTCAATATTGCACATAGTATATTAGAATATAATTTTATGCTTATAAACCAGGAAAAAATAAAGACAAGCTACAGGGCAAATCACAAATTTTTAAGTTGTTAAGGCTTGAATTGGCCGTAAATCTATTAATTTCTTCTTCACTAAGCAGCAAAATAAGCAGTAGTTTACACTCTGCAGTCTAGGTCTTTTGGGAAAAGGCAGTTTGTATCTTTCTTTTTAGTATTTTGGTTGAAACCTTTAATTATAACCAATTGAATCTCCTTAAAGATTAGGGGGCCCACATAGACAGACTGTGCATACCCAGTCATTATCTAGAGCTCAACCATAGATTAATGTGGGTGAATTTTCTATGATATCATGCACTTTTACCTATTATCAAAAATTTAAGATATATGCCACATAACCTTTCATTTTAATATTCATGCTGGTTTTAAGTATCTTTTTCTTATAAATGCTACAATGAAATCTTCCCTTAAGGCAGTTTTTTTTCCGCTGGCTAAGTTGGATGCAGCAGAACTGGGGATTTTATTAATGAGGAGAAAGAAGTGTCTGTGATTATAGGACTTTGAGAGTCACAAGCATTATGGGAATTGCAAAACAATTACATGAAACCAGTTTAGCAGGGCTTTACAGAAACCCCAGTGTGGGTATCACTGACAGTGAAGCAGGGATACACTGGATGGATTTTGGATGTATTCACCAAAATGTGGATCACATTTTGATATCAAACCAAACACCACCTGCACAGAAATGGTGAGACACTTTTGCCTGCTCTGTGTCGGACATGGACAAGCAGCAGAAGAGTGGAAAGGAACAGAGAAGATAAATAAGAGGCAGAGACTTGAGACTCCTTATATTGGCACAGTAAGTGGCCTCAGCTGCCCCACCATTGTCTGTCTGGAGCTCACACTGGGAAAGAAGAAGTAAAAAGGTACTTCATGCAGAGCAAATACTCCATGCTCTTGCTGTGTGGGACAAGGAAGAAATGGCAGAGGACTTCCTTCTTCCCTTCATTTCTATAGGCAGGTCATGGTAAAAGCAGCTTCCAGGCCTTCTTCCAGGATAACACTATTGCCCTCCCTTTCCATTTTATCCTCTGAGCCTGTGTGCACTCACTTTGTAAATAATTTTGGCAGACAGAAAAGGCAGAATTAAGCATGGCTGTGCTTTGGAGTTCAATCCTATCAGGTTGATTAGAGTCAGCCCTTAGCCTCTTTTCTATCACAGCCACAGAAATTTGCTCAAAGGAAATATGACTCGTATCATCCCAGTAAGACTGTATTGGATCAGTTTTGCTCAGCTTCCTTCACGTGTGCAGGATTTTGTGGTCCTTATTCCCCCTTATTCTGTGAGTGCTTAAAACATCTGCAAGATTTCCACAAGTAAAGCAAGGTGTTAATGTAGTACAGGAGATTTAGGGCTCAAGTGAAAGATTTAAAAATTAGTTGTGAACTAGAAAACTCTTTGCCCTTTAGATATCTGGGACTCATATATGAATCCTCTGTAGCAAAATAACTTGATGTACATGGGAAGTGGAACACTGAGTAGTAAGAGCAAGGAAGTATGTGGGGCTTCAGCCACTTTCCTTTGTGCATCCATAGAATCCCAAATTGGAGAATGACTTTGCCTTTTGCTGCTCAGAAGCAACAAATTCTCCTGGGAAACCATAGGGCCAAGCAGCTAAATTATTGTTGTCCCTTCAGTGTCTATTTCTGAAACATCATGAGCAAGTTGGGAAGGATGCAGGATGCAATTCACTTTGTTTTTCAAGTAGGCTTACAAATGTTTTTAGATCAGTGCATTTTTAATGGGAGAATAAAGATGGAAATGTGAGTTTTAGCAACAAAAATGTTAGATACGTGAACTATGTTCCAATTTTATTTTTCCTTATAAATGAAAGGAAAAGTGACTGGAACAGACAAAATGCATCAGTGAAGATCAGAAGCTATTCTGAAAAGCTTAATGTAGTTGTTTAGTCATTTCCTATAGCAGCATTTGAATAATAAAAAAAAAGAGAGATGGAAATTTTCCATGTCAAATTCCTCAATAACCACAATACCCAGTGTTCTAAATTTCTTATATGTTTCTGTAAAGAGTTTTCCAGTTCTCTTGGCACCTCAGCAATAACTTAGTCAAACAGACCTTTAAATATGTCTCCTTTGAAATAGCCCATAGGGCTTGCAGATAGAATTTTTACAGTGAGGGGTAAAAAAAATTCCTTTATTAAAAAATGTATCACTGATTCTTCAGGAAAAAATAATGATGGGATTGTAATATTTGCATGTGATCTTATGAAAGAGAAAATGATAAATCTCCTAATGACTCAGACCTACGTAGAAGGGCACTAAACTCCGTCCCCTCTAACCTACACTGGAAGCATTAATGCAGAATCACTGCCATGATTTATTAAAAATATTTCTTGCAGCTTTTATTGTTATGGTGCGAGAGATCAAAAGGAATATACATGGTTAATCCATTTCTCCAAACTTCCTACCTCTGTGTTCTGGAGCAACACGACAGCAGTGTCCGTGTTTCCAGCATTTAGGGATCTAATTGGGATATTGTTCTGTACTTGCTGTTAGACAGTGCAGTGACAAGATGACTCTCAGCCAACACTGGCGGCCAGCCAGCGCATACCTTGCACAAACAAAGTGCAGGGCAATTAAAGACTAAGTGCCAAAGGAGCGCTGCTGAGAGAGAGCACAAAAATAGCCATCCAAGAAAGCACTTGGAAAATACATTTCTTTGGCTCATTGGAGGACTGCTGTTCCATCCATTTATTTCTTTCCCTTGATGTCTTCCCCTGAAGGGAATCTGTTTTCCCCTCTTCCATATTTTTATTCTTTAAAGAAGTTTGGGAAAGCCTTGGGGTGGAGGGGATTTTTGTCTATCAGGGCTGAGTAGACCGGATTTCTATTACGTGAATTGAGGCAAGAGAATATTAGAGAAGAAAGAGCTTTAAGAAGCAGATTATGAAATGGAGCTTTTTATAAAATACATGGATTGGATGTGCTATACAAATATTATGTGCTGCAGAAATATAGAACAATCATTTTGTACACAGCTATGTATAAATATTGAAACAAGACCTGTAATTCCACTTATCAAAATGAAAGCCCTTAAGGAGTCAGATGTTCCCCCCACTCCCTGCTATGCAAACAGGTCTGCATTACTAAACTGAATTCACAGTCACCTTATTTGAAATTCGTGCAATCTTTGTTGAACATCTAGTATCCTAAATGCTCTGCAAATGATTCCAACAGGGCATTTTGTGATGTTCAGCGACAAAACCTAACAGAACTGAAACATTTATTATTTGGAAGCCTGGTTGTTAATAGATGGGTAAAAAAACACTGTTGGGGAGGGAAAGGGAGAGTGGGCTGGGGAATTAGATAAAAGAGATAAAGGATACACAAATGTACAAACACAATTTCCATCCTCGTTCCCAAACAAAGCAGCTGGTCACAATATGCGTTTTTCTTTTCCTTCAAATCTGCTCTACTGTTCTTGTGCAGCAGGTGTGTATTTGTAAAGACCAAAACAATGGGTCTTACTAAATTTAATTGTTCTTTTGTGCATGTTTTGATTTCTATCCTTCTTTATTCAGGATAGTCTTGATGGTGTGCCTGGTGGTTTGTTTCTTTTCTCTCAGAATATATTTCTCTAATGAAGATTTCATGTCTACAAGATAATTTTTATTTCCCCTGTAGTTATACAGCATACATTTTTTTCAATAATTTCGTTGTTTGTGGGCAGATTTACTTATTGTGTCTAGCAACAGCAGAAGGAAATAAGTTCCTAAGCATATCAACAACTATGGATGTATTTATTAATCTGAGCCCCTCTAAATATAACATCTTCCCTAAAATGTATTTCTTTACATCATGTCTGTGTCAGGTCAGAAACAGGAGATACATGCTTTTTAACGTAGATTTGTTTTGGAAAACAATTATTTATTCTCTGGGAAGAAAAGGTTATTTTGCAGAGGTCAGACTTTTATCATTTTTTTTTTTTTTATGGAGCGAGCCTTTGGGATATTATAATGGTATGTCAGCTAAGCACCTAGATGGGTCTACAAGGTCAAACAGTTACAACAGGCATATTTTATGTATGTATCTTGCAAGTGTTGTCCCAGTACACTCCAACCCCACCAATAAACCATTTTATTGCTTTACAATAACACAGCTTTGTGTTTCACAGGATTTTTTTCCCCTTTGAATCAATGCTAAATTCATACAAATGTCAATAACACAAATTTGCCAAGTTCTTCCTGGGGTCACTTAATGACATTGTTAGGATTCTTAATGTAGCTACTAGGTGAAAGAGCTGCCAGTACTGCATAAAGAATGAGTTGTTCTACTCCTGCCACAGCCTCAGCTGATTTACAACCACTTTGCGTTTGATGTTGGACAGGATAATTTCATCAGTCTCCAGCCCTTGTGATCATGTCCCAAAATGACTAGTCAGGTGAAGCCCTAGCCAAGGATTGCTTGTCACCTGTAGGAAGTAGCTGTCTGCTATGAGTAGTTTTTACTCATAAATGTAATCATCAGTTAGCCATTCACTGAGCTATACTTCATGGTCTAGATGTAGTAGTGAGGATAATATACAAACACCTCACAGGGAAAATGCTTTGAAACAGCAGATGTGTCCACTAAAAAACTTGGGTTTTTACAGCAGGACAGCATTTTAAACGGAAGTAACTGGCTTCCAAGTTCATCTCTGAAGGTTACTTCAGAAAACCTGTCAAAACCTCTCCCCCTCCCTGAGTTATTCACTGAAGCAAATGGCTTGTAGAAAAAAACAATGATTTCCTAAAAGTCCAATGCCAGCATCGTCGTGGTGATTTAAGGCAGCCAGAGCAGGACAGGTATAAATATTTGGTGCACTATTGTTTTGAAAATATGTGATGTGGTGATAGAGCTATCTGAGACAACAGTATGCTAATGAAGCCACATCTCTGGGGGAAATTTCTTATTTATTTTGGTTACTTTCCTTGAAATTGTGGAGGATGTGTCTATTTCTACTACAAGTGATGCATTTCCATCATATCCAGACATATAATTTGGCATGAAGTGACTAACACTCATCCATTTTTTGCTATTCAGATGGGCTTAACCTGATATTTGTTCTCTTATTTTAAATAAATAAAAATCTTGTTTCAGAAATAGTGAAACTATTAAGAATTCTGCAGAAGCATTAAAAAATTGCCCAAGAGAAAAGCAGTGCTGTTATTAGGCCAATGCTGCTGTAAATGATAAATTAAAAAGGCAACATGAAGAGGCTGAAAAGTGGTGACAGCTACAATGAGCACATTTTCTCTTTTCTCAGTGTGAGATCACAGTGCAGGAATATGTGAACTTGGAATCCCTTTGTGAAAATTCTGCTCATTTTAGCTGTCACTGCTGCAGGTGATGAACACTCCCAACCTGTTGTTTCTCCTCTGTGTCTTTAAAAATGCATGGGATAAGTTCTAGTAGCAAAGGAGTAGATATGCTGACAAATACGGCCACATAGTTAATAGGGAGATCTGGATAAAAAATTAAATCTATTTTTGAATTTATCCAGAGGCTTGTGAGATTAAAGTCAGACAGATATTTAATTTCTAAAATTGTAGCTGGGAAAAAAGCATAGTATTTGATATGTTTTAGTTATATCTATTTTGTCAGGATACTTCCAAGGACTGAACGTACACTATTTTTCCTCCTCAGGTTTGCTCCTTGAGGTCTGTTTTCTCTCTTCATTTAACAAAAAAACTTATAGATTTAGCACCTGAAAAAAAAAATCTAAATTTAAACTACAGATTCAAACAACTCAAAATGCAGAAATACATGGACTGAGACTTCTAGTTTGTCTCATTAAGGAGAAAGAGGTCTTATGCAAATTATGCCTATAATATATATGAAACTTTAGATTTTGGACTCAGAGAATGTGCAGATGGCATATGGTGTGAGATAAGTTTTTTAATTTAAGTTTTTCTTTTCTTAAATAAAGAAGGATAGAAATCAAAACATGCACAAAAGAACAATTCAGCTTTTCTTCCACAGAACAATTTTTCAAACTATATTCTGTTTGTACAGCTCTTTATGTTTATAATTTTGACATCTCTTTGAAAGGACATGCATTTTGGAAATATATATATGGAGAGATTTTCTACTTGTTAAAATTCTCTTTATTTGATTTTATTCACTCTAAATTTTACTCCCATTCTTTGATATTTCTATCTTTTCTCTCGATGCCTGGAAGTGTCTGTGGTTTGTATCAGCTTTTGACATGATAGAGGACTTCTTAGAGAAAAGCTCTCTCATACCATGGCTGCTTTTTCATCCCTCCATGCTGCTAAACACACAACAGAGAGTTACTGTGCAGGAATAAATGATGTTTTTTTTCTTATTATTTTGGCTTAAAAATGAAAACAAGATATTATGCATGTTTTAATTACTAATGGAATATTTCCTGTTTTGTGGGTTTGCATTGCTCTGGTCAAAACAGGGACAAGTTTTTAATCTTCAAAGGCAGAAAGCCTTTACAAACAGGTAGCTTGCAGTAGCCACCCAATGACTGATTCTTCCCTGAGTACTATAGCTCTACTAAGCACCATAGTAATAAAGGTGTTATATTTAATAACGCTTTTCCATATATGACAAAAGAAAAAACCTTTGGCAATTGAACAACACTTTCTATCACCCAGTGTCATTTGTCTCCTGTAAGTTGTGTGCACAAACTGATCTGCAGCATGAATATTCTGTGCCTTTGCAAAGCATAGATTGACACAAGCCATACACAAAAATCAACATTTTCCCTCTACAGAGAGGTAAGGGAAATTACCCAAAAATGAGATCACCAAGGCTTACAGGAATGTGACATATTTACATCTCTAAAGTAGGTAAAAGCAAAATTTGCTTAAATTTAACAGAACCAGAACACCAAACCCCCACGTAATCTATAAATATTATAAAATATATAAATAATTTATAAACTATATAAATATAATTACAAATCTGTATCTTGAAATAGCATGACTGTTATTGTATTGGCAGGGATGACTATCACTGCCTTTGCAAGGTCTGTTGTGGCTATGTGACCATGGAAAGTGGCTGTTTGCCAATAGGGAGCCTCCAGAAATGTTCTGTCATGCTGCAATGACCATTGCTGGGGCAGAATGGCTTTCTAGGAGAACTTGTAACACTCAGTGTTATAACAGGGAACAACACTGGTGCATGTTCCACAGCCTCCACAAGTACTGGAGCTGGATCTTGTCCAGGAGCAGCACTGAAGGGTTAGGGCATCACTCCATCACTGGTGCAACTGAAAAACCCCCTTCTCTTCCCTCACATGGATTAATTTGTATTTCCATTTAAGACAAAACAACTGTGTTTTTACAGTCAGGATTCTTTTTCCAAATAGATTTTTTTTTTTCCCTGTGGATTTTTTTTAAAAGCTTGTTTCTTCTGTTATACATGATTGTATCTGGAATTCTTTCCCCTTTTTTCATTCTCTTCTTCACTCTCAATGAGAATGTACAGGCAACAATGTCCATCTTTCCAGGTTAATTTCACCAGCGTTTCCAGCTGTCTTCCTTTAATGTTTCAGACATTTGATCTTAGATTTTTAGTATCAGTGTAGGACAAAGAGCTAATTCTACCCCGAATCTGGAATTTCAATTTGGCAATACTGCTTTGCTGTATCTTGTGATTTTGTTCAGGATTCTGGAGATAGGTTTTGGGATTTTTTTCCTAAATATTGATTTAGATAATCCCAGGTGAAAAACTAGCATCATATAAAAATAATTATTATTTCTCTAACTATTCCAAATATCAGATACAAAAATCACCAGAAAAGTTCAAAACATAGAGGAAGGGAGACAAGTGGCCACCATAAAGATCTTAAATGAACTAAGATAAAACACTATTTGCATATGTCATGGATCAGTACTGAATTAGATATTTTTTTAAATTAATGCTAAGGCAAATGTCATGTAATACATACAGTAACCAGGATACTTTCTTTTCATTATCAAAATCTTCCTAAGGAAAAATCTTACTTTTCCTTCCTCTTGAATCACAGTGTGGTTCCCCTGTAAAAAATAATGTTGTAAAAAAGAGAGTATTTCCAATTCTAAACCTCACAGCAGTAGAGAAACAGTATCAGTGGACTTAAGAGAGCTCTTAGATTTTGTATTCCTAATTTTTAAACATTTAAAAGATAGATAGATTAGTATAAATTAGTCACCCTGGTCTCAGTTTATAGGAATCTATTTATAAGAACTATAAATCAATATATGGTGATTCACCACATCCTAAAATAGTCCAGATGAGTCATATTTTGGAGGCGTGCTCTGCTTTTGATGACTATAGCAGTAATGTAACATATTTAGCTCAGTCACAGGCACCTGCCTTTGCACTCACCAGGTGAGTGTGGCTGAGTTCCATCTTTTGTGCCTGCTTTCTCCACTTCCACATTTCCTGAGTGGAAATGGAGAGAAGTGGATACATCAGCCTGTGTGCCACATCTACAAGTCCTAGAATCTGTTGTAATACTTCTAGCAGAACAGCAAAAGGCAATGTCTTGTGTCATGTCAAAGGAGAATGTGCTCAATTATGGTATAACTTCCCATTCAGTCAGTTTGTGAGCTTAAAACACATTTTACCACTGAGATTTTGAGGTGACTCGAGTAATTTCAAATGCAGTTAGCATGCAAAGAAATCAACTTGTTTAGAATGTTTGAAGTGACGTTTAAACTGAAAAAAAATATGACTGAAATGAAAAATTAGTTTCTTAATGTGTGATATTATACAGCTGATGAAAACACTTCGAAAACATTGAAAAAATAATGGTATTAGTTTCTCCAATGTGAATGTGTGTTTTTGCAGTAAAACCTGCTTAAGAATTTTTACTACTTTTTACAAAGATTTAATAAGAAAGACTTTAAAAACTGTATGTTTGCCCGGACCTCTTCAGCAGCAGTTCAATAAAGCAATTGTATAATTCTGCAGAATAATTTTTTTTTTTTAACTTCCAAGTTAATGCAGTGCCAACCTTTTTTGGCTTGCTTTGAGCAACATAGGATGTTCCATATAATGAAAAGTTTAAAACGAAAAATCAAAAGCTTCAAAACTAACACACATTCAACTTATGATGTAAAAATATAGTTTTGTGCATGATGTTCATCTGTTTTGCCTCAGTGGGACATGTTGCCTTCTTATGCCTCCATTAGGATATTACTTCAGCACTCATTAACATACTCAGATTTGAACCTGTACTAATGCCAGCCTTGAATGCCAGCTAATATCACTGAGATTAAGATTTTTTTCCTAGTGCTGTGAAGGAGGCAAAAAAGATGGACATAATGTGCTTTCTTTCCAGGGAAGGCAAAAACAGGGGAAAAAATGGAGAGCCAGTCAGTTGCAGTGGACCACAGCTGCACGCATCAAATAAAGACAATTACAACAACACCACTCTTAAGACCAGATTTTATATTGGCATATTAAATAGATTTTTCTGAAAAGTTCTCTCTGAGGATAAGGGTTGAATGAATATTTTTTTTCCCAGGAAGCAAAACACTGTTATTGCAGAAACTGCTTCCCAGCTCTCATCATACTGTGATTATAAGCAATTTTCATAGCCATTGCACTTATATTGTATTTCAGGGCGTAAAGACAGTAATTTTTAAGTATTCCCTCTGTGGAAATGTCATTACCCTGTCCCTGTCATGATTTTGCTTTGCCATAACTTTCTCCTCAAATTCCCATCACACCAGTATGAGCAGCCCTTGCTGTCCGCTGCTTTGTGTCCAGAGGAGGAACAGACAAGGTCAGGAGCAGGTTCCTCTCCAGACATCTTCCGCTCAAGTAGGGCAGAACAGCCCTGGTTGCGCTGTGTGGTGCTCCTGTGGGAAGCCAGCAAAGCACTGAGCTGGCAGTCAGCAGGCACCTCTACTTCCTTCCTAAAACACTTAAGGAGCCCTAGGTGGTGACTTCAAAGTTTATTCACTGCTCAGAGGAATGGATATTTTGTAATACGAAATGAATCGAATTTCAAAGCTTGTAAAGGTCAAAAGCAGCCTCTGGCCAAACAAGAGGAAGAAGCCGATGGGAATTACACCTCTTCATGAGAGGCCACTTGAACACAAACAGCCCTTGTGAAGTTGCATATGCAAAGAGTTAAACCACAAACCTCCACAGAGCCTGATGGATGAGAAGTGATCACTCATCCCTAGGACAGGCAGAGACCAGAAATTCTGGGCTGGTGCAGTTTCACTTTGTTTTTATTGTTTCAGGTTTGGCGCTAACCTGTCTTGAGATGGGACTGTGAGCATCCATTTTCATCGGTGCATATGCTAGGTCAGACTCTGCAGGTGTGAAAAGCCCTGTGGTGATAGTACTCCCTCCCCTCAAATAAGTGCAGGTTATGGTGAGTCTGGGAGAACTAACATAAGAACTTGTCGCAGTTCAGAAGCCTCCCCCTCCTTCACAAAATTAGTCTCTTTGAATTACAGCTAATAATAATTCTGTTTTCTGTATGGAACAGTACAGACCTATGTGATTTTCCAAAGGAATTGATTAAAAAGTGCCCTGCTGTCACTGGTTTAAGCTCTTGCCACCCTGAGTGGAATTCAATGGGTAAGAATAAGGACAATCATGCAAATATTCAGAATAAAGTATTAAAGCAAGACATTATGTTGGCTGTCTTACTCAAGAGAAATATGGCACTAACTTGTATCTTATTGTATTTCTTACCTAATCATCAGATTTCTCGCCATTTCACACATTTCATGGGAAAAATATTCTTTGATGACTTTCTGTCTCATGGGGGTTTTTGTATCTTGCTAACAGATTAAAAAAACCCAAATAACAGCAAGCAAGTGAACAACCCCCCAAAAAAATGAAACAAAAATTAGGCTTCACAAGTTGTTGGTACAGGCCTCAGAAGAAAGACAAAATGGACTCATAAAAATTTTCTTATGTACATTGTTTGGCGTGAAAAGTGTGAATTTTAAAGCCTGCTAACTTACAGTTTATCCAATATTTAATGCCTTTTGATTATGTAGTCCTTTGTCTTTGAAAGCAGACCAGCCAGTTGTGGTAAGAACCACTAGATCCAGGGCCAGTAAGCTTGTTTGGAATCGGGAAGGATGAACCGGTGTCCTTGTTTTTCTGAGCACTGTAGTTCTGCAGCTGTGGGCCGCAGAACAAGACAATCTCTTTCTCTGAGGTTGCCGCTGTTTGGTGGCAGGTGCTCAGGGCTTTGCCTCCAAAAAATAGAACAGTAACCTCAAAATATCAGCAAGGAAAAATGCCAGGTCCTGCATCTGAGATGAATTAATCTATTGTGCTAATCCAGGCTGTGGTCTGCCTGGCTGGGGAGGCAGCACTGCTGAGAAGGCACATAAGATGTTGGTAAACTGTGGGCTGAACGTGAACCACACCAGGGTGTCTCATGTGATTTAGGAAGGTCAATGGCATGCTGGGGTCTATTAACAGGAGAAAAGCCAGTAGATTATATTCCCCCTTTACTTGGCACTACGTTTGGCCACATATACAAAACGGCATTCAGATTAGGGCCCCCACCACTCCTAAGACACGAATAACCTGCAACAAGTTCAGTGGGGTGCCCTCAAGACAGACATGACTGGAGAATTTGCCCAGGGCTGAGGGAGCTGGGCTTGTTTAGCCACTGAAGTGATGGCTCCAAGCTAACTTGCCAGTACCTGAGGAGAGGCTACTCATGAGTATGGAGGAGGGCCATGCTCCTCACAGTCATGTGTGCTGAGAGGATAAGGGGGAATAAGCTGAAAAAACACACATTCAGATTTTACATAAAGAACACTTTCACTGTGAGGGTTCTTCAGCAGTGGATGAAGACGGGGTCTGTAGTCCCCATCCTTGGAGATTTCAAAGACCAGATTGTATACACCCCAGAGCAGATATTCTTGATAGTCTTGATTCAGATATTCTCAAGCTTGATCTGCTTTGAGCAGGGGATTGGCTGAGAGGTCTTTTGCTATCCCTTTCATCCCAGTCATTCTATGAGCATGTGATATTTTACCCAACAGTGGACCTGCTAGATGCTGGAGTAATTTCAGTGGTCAGTAAAAGCAACATACTCACTTCCTGGCTAAAACATCATCTGAAAACTTCTGCACACAAAAGACTTACATCAAAATGGAATTTTAATATAAGCAAAATGCAAAAGCCAAGGAAAAAAAAATCAGCATGTAGCTTGAAATTTGTTCGATGAAGAGAGCACTCATCTTCACTTGAAAATAGTGAGCAAAACAGAGCACACTGTCATCTGCATCATATTAAACAGAGCAGTGGTGTTACCCTGGCCAGTGTTATGACCTCCTGTGTGAACAGCATCAGCACCACCACGTTTCAGCTGCCACCACACGCTGCCTGCAAAGAGAGGGGAGAAGCAGCACTTTGTAGCTGCCACCTGCAAATCCCTCGTTATTGGCAGGTACTTTGCAATGGAGTACTAGGACAGGATAATTGCTGGAGATAGAATTGGCAAGAGCAGGGTATGGAGACACATTCAATTGCACATGAGTATGGTAGGTGAACTATAAAAAAAGCAACCTGCCATTATCTGTTGAACAGCCGGCAACTCTGGATCTTCCATTTTGTTTACGGCTGGTAGTGTCAGCAGTAAATAGCCTGGGGACTGTGTGCCCTGTAAAGGTGTGATGGATGCCTTTGTGAGCCATAGCTCAAACTTTGGTGACAATGACAGTGAGGCATTGCAAGTTTATTTGCAAGATTAAGTCTAAATGTTGTCCCCAGAGAGCAGTATAAAAACTAATTAATTTTTTTATTCTTTATCATTGAGATCAACATTCATCCATAGGAATTTGCATTTCTATATGACCCTTGTGTAAGCCAGCTTGCATGGGAGGGGGACCAATTTTGAGATTCATCAGTAGTGTTGTCCATCCTACTCAAATATTCCATTTATACTAAATATTCCACAAACAAGTATAGTTTTGCAGCCAGCCTCAAGAGGAAAACAAGTACTTATATGAGAAACACAATTACTACTTTTCATTACACAATGCTTTACTATGCATCTGTATCTTACAGCTCCTCTGCCACGTGGATTCCTCAATATCTAGTTCAAGAAGTGAGTTTACACTGCAGTTTTCCACCCACTGAGAACATTGGCTGGGTTTTTCAACCATATATTTTAACAGACTTTGGCTTGCAGCCATAGGAATCTTCACACCTCAGCACTTCTTTGGTTTCCAACAGGTTTATTCATCAATTTGAGCACTCAAAATTATTACTTGAGAATGTTATTATGTGGGCAGAGGTGAAAACACCTGTAGAGTGAAGACTCTACAGGTCTTCACCTAAGGCCCCAGGACATGAAAGTAAGAGAGAGGTTACAAAAGTATTTTAGTGGGGAAAAATATCTTTCCATGTCATCAAATCTGCGATTCAAAGACTCTCAATGCACAAATTTTGCTGGACAAATCTCCTTTCAATCTCCAAGTTCTTGCACTGAGGAATATTCCTTATAGAAGAATGTTGTAGAAGGGAAGGATGCTACCCTCTGGTTTGCCTTTTTGTACAAGGAATGCCTGATATGGGGCTGGGAGACTACTGGCCACAGGCATGTGAGGAGGGACATGCTGGATCCATGCTGGGAGCAGAAGGAACTGGGAGGGAAGGTGCACTGCAGCTGTTGGACCTAAGCAGCAGGCTGCAGTCATGCAGGAACATTTCTTTCATTCCACTCATCCTGAATTGGTCTTTGGAAAATGGAGTCCTTACCTAAAAAGTCAATTTCTATTATTGTTAGTCCTTTTTTTAGTCCTTTTTTTTTGGCGTCACTGTAGCCTCAGGTGCTCCATTTACCTACCAAGCCAGCAACTTTCTTCTGGGCTACTGGGAAGAGCAGACTTTTCTTCAACCCTTCAACACAGCACACTGAGGGAAAACCTCTTTATAAATTGCCTGAAGGCTTCTACACTAGCCAAATTCACAGATGTTTCACAGAGGTGTGCAGAAAGTCAGTCCTCCTGACCCAACAGTTTTTGTGGGCATTTTCTACTGACTACATAATTTCTGGCTTGAATTTGTTTTATATACAGGAATTCTCTCAGTGGAAGTCAGAAATATCTATGGGTCTTCCTGTGTAAAGACTGAGGGAAAAGTCAGCCTAAACAAAGCTTCCAAAGCTAACAGCTTTCCTTATTAACTCTTATTATCTAACATGCTGCATTTTGTAGGGGGAGAAAAATCTAAAAGATGGGAAAGAGAGCAAAACTGAGACAAACAAAACAAAAAAAAAAAAAACAAAACAAAAAAAAAAATCACACTTTGAAATCCATCCCTTTGGCAGCTGTCCCTGTCTCATTTTGGCAGACGGAGAATTGCTGGCAGGACTAGTGAGGGAAGGGTAAAAGACAAATGGTTCATGATGAATCCTTTAACTAAGCTGATATTTCAACACAGTACTTGCCAGAATTTTTCTTTGGCATACGCTTTATAGAACGTACATGAAAACCACTTCAGCATTGTTAATATATTGGCATTACCTGGTTTATTATTCATCTCCCCCTGAATCAGATCCCAGACTTTCAGGAGACTATCACATAGCAGAAGTCCTTTTTTATTTTTCCTAGCATTTATTTCCCTGGGTGCAAAAATGAAACTAAAACTATGAGACCATGATTTACAAAATACAAGCTAGCTTTTAAAAATTACTGTATTAATTATCAGGATATTATCCTTTGTAATATTGATAAAGTAAATATCACTTTGAAATATAATGTTTATCAAATAGCTCCACTGCTTGGGTGAATCAGTTCCAGTAAGAAAATAACAAATAAGATCACAAATTCTTAAGAAAGTAAAATAAAAATATGAAGTAAGAGGTAATTTGGGGAGTTAATCATGTTTTTTTAGTCCTGTAAAAAAAGGCTTCAGATTTCAGGAGCAAAAGTGAATAGATCAAGATGTACTGGTGAAAACAAGATATTTCAAACTCTACAAGAAAAAAATAAAACAAACAAGAAAAGCCCAAACCAGCCTGTAAGCTGAATTTAGTCTTTATTACATTTAATTGCAACATTTTCATTGACTTGAATGGCTCCAACACTACATATATGACAAACCATTAAACCAATAAATTTCAATTTAAAAAATAGTTTCATCAACAAATTAAAGAGATTGGAATATCAAATGGGTTTTTCATTTTTTTTATTCATTCGTTCATTCATTCATTTCTTCTTTATTTTTTTTTCTCCCTTGCTTGCTAAATACTTAACTTATTATCATTTAACAAATTTCATTTTGTGTTCCTAAATTTACCACAGGTGGCATTCCACTACACCTATGTCTTTTGCAGGAGCCATTGAATTTTCAAGGAGCCAGCCCATGAGGACTTATCAATCACTAAGTGCTATGTCTGCAGGATGAAATTTGTACGATCACAGCAGATGGTCAGGAAGACCTCATCTGACATTTTTGAATTGAACTGTTGATGTTTAATTGTATAAATCCCTTATAAATGCATCTTGTTCCAGTACAGCACGATACTGTAAAAATCACTGGTGAGGTAGAAACTGAATGAAGTGCAGTGAGATATGTGCAATGCAGTGTACAATTTTCTGGCCAGAGAGATCAATAAGTTCTCCTCATTTCTATCAGCCTACCTTCATTTCGCATCCCAACTAATAGAAGACTAAAATTGTAAATAAAAAAAACCAAAAAACCAAAGTTACAAACTTTATCTTCTGAATTACTGATAATGACATCTGGCTTTATTGCAGGAAATTTTGGGGGCTTTGCAAAAATAAACAAACAAACAAAAAAAAAAGGTTTGGATATTTTTTCTTTATTTGATTTGACTCTAATGTGAGGATTTATTAGTAGAAGGGAGCTGAAATGCGAGTGCCTAAAAAAGCAATATGGATTAGCTCAACAAGCTATGGAGAGCATGAATAATAAACCATATATTTTTCCTGACATGACAGGGCACTGCATAAAAACACTAAGGGATGGATGCAAACAATATACTGGTGATAGTGACAATAAAATAGAGATGACAGTATAAAGAGAGAATTATGAATGTATTAAAACAGGTAAGAGAGTTAGATAAAAGATCACAGGGAATAGCAGAATATTCACTCTAAGCAGATCTTGAATAGTCTAACAGGAAAGTGCTGTTGTTAGATGTGGATTTGATAGGGAATGTGGTGACAACAGAGAGTGAAGAAATCTTTGAGTTTATATGGAGAGATTTATATTTATGCCTCTGGATATACATTTATAGATATTTATACTAAATATATATTTTGATATCCCTGTAATAAATTTCAATAACCAAATGATAAACTGTATTTATTGTAGTTAACACCCTTTGCCTGCCTTACCTGTGCTATGTTCATTTTTTCTTTTCAGCTGGTGATTTCTCTAAGCAGCTCAGAACTGCTGTCAGAATTGTTGAAACCTGCCAGAATTTTTTTCTTCCTTTCTTCCCAAACACCTCCAGAGATGGGGAATTCTCCTCCTCTGCTGTATTCTGCTTTGAAGTACCTGTCTTGAATTACCCCATTTTGTATTAGTTTAGATTTAAAGGTCCAATTTCTCTTATCTATCAAAGATGAGAAAAGCAGGGGAATTGAGGCTGTTATTATAAGAAAAACTGGCATTAACATAATAGACAGATTTCTTGAAAATGTTATTCCTAAACAGTTGAAAGAAAGATGTTAGTCTATAAAAGAAAGTTACAAAACCAACCATTTTTTTAAGTCTTGATTTTAATTTCAAAAGATCCATAACAATAAATCTAGTAAAGTTACATATTTTTGGCTAATGGCTACTTGCCCAGGATTACTCTCTAAACTGTTGTTTTTCAACAGCAGAACCAGCAAAGAAGATGAAAACCCAATCGACTTTAGTAGGCTTTATATTAGGTCCTTAGATGTAAATAGTTCAACATAATTTTATTTTATTGCTTGTTAGCACTCTCATGTTTTCATGCCTCAAGGTCGCTCAATGAGTGGTTCTTTTAAGAACCTTTCTCTATATGTCATTATTTTCCATAAAGTAATATTAGAGATGTAGAGATCCCTGATTGCCTTTTTCAAAATGTGTGTCATGTACTTGGGGCATTTGTTTGATATTGAATGGAACACAGCAGCACTACCTAGAAATCAAGGAGAAGAACTGAAAGACACCAATTTCTTCGGATGCTATAAGTAGCTTTTAGGCAGATTACTCAAAGAGAAAGAAAAAAATTACCAGATTGAACCCCACAGCACATGCCCACACACAAATTAAGAAAAATTTGCTGTGACAGTTTCAGTATTGTCAAATGTTGTTCAGGGTTGCAGACTTATGTTTTGTATTTTCCTCCACACATAGGATTTTTAATATTATGGGTCAAATTTGACCATTCAGTGGCATCTTTTTGTCAGCAGTGATTCAGTAGACAAACAAGGCTTGATGAGTTGCCACTGAGGGATATCACACTTACACAAAATCACAATTGAAACTATCACTCTGAGACAGATTAAAACCTGTAAGGCTAAGCATAAAAAAAAAAGGAGGCTGAAAGCATCCAGAATTTGTGTATTATGATATGAATGGAAGTTTCAGAAGACTAGTCAAAAAGGATTACTCTAGAAAAGAAAATGTTTGTCTTGGAGACTTTTCATTGACCTGTGATATGCTTTTGGTTTGAAAGACATGTTAAACAAAGAGAGCTCCAGTCTTTCAAAACTCTCACAGCTCTATAAATAACTCCACATAAAATGTACAGTATGTATAAACAGCATGACAAAGATTTTCTGACAGTATTTTCTCTACAGTAAAAGTAAAGTCAAAACATCCCATTGATGGCAGCTATTTTGAAGAATTCCTAAGAATACGAATGCTTACGAGCTGGCAAACTCTCCGTGAGTGAGAGTACAAACAATGAACTTTTATGAGGTTGTAGCTGTTCCATCAAGATCCAAAAGCAGCTTGGATGGACCTTAGCCAAGAAGTGACTGCTCAGCATTTAGTAAAGCGTCGGCTAAGGGAACCGCAGAAAGAACCAGACTGTTCCAGCAGTAAAACTATCTGCCAGCAACATTTTTGAGAGTTCACCATCTGGGTCCTGCAGCCATCAATCAGACTCAATGTGTCACCCCAGCTGTCCTTCAAGGCTCCTCATAGTCAAGGTAGAGCAGTTGTGACAAAATAAAACACAAAAATTGAGAGAGCACAGCTGTTGAAAGCTCGAGTAAGTCAGCAGGTAAATAACTCCCAAGTATTAAATAGCGCACGATTGCTCTTCTAAATCTTAAGACTGACCACTTCCACATCTGAAATTACCTGTTTTCTGTACTACAGACTGATATTTTATTTGACTGTTCTGTTTTAGTGAAGTTGAAGTTGTTTCATAAATGCATCCATGGGTCTCTTTTACTTTTGTGCAAAATTAATCCACAAACCCCATTTGTAAAACTCCATTTATTTCCTATAGGTTAATGTGTTACTCATTGGCTCTTACCTGTACTTGTTAAAATTCGACATCAATATTGGACAGGAAACAAACTCTGAAAATCTCTGCCATAGTGAATTTCCCATCTGACTGAGAATTAGGGCTTTTAAAATATGTATGCACGGTTGGAAAGGTTCCCTTGGAAACGTAAATAAGTTAAGTATCAGCTTGTATAGGAACTGAGACTAGAAAGTAGAGATGCAGTAGGAATTTCAGAAGAAACACTAGAATAAGTAGGAACACTTATTAAATTAACAATTCAATACCCACAAGAAAAAAAAAATATAGGAGGAAGGCAGAAAGTCAGAAAGTCAAGCCAGAACTATAAGCAGGGCGGTGAAAATTTAGGGAGAAAGCAAGTTATTTAATTTAGTCAACTTGAGAAACAAGAGAAAATTTCAGTGACCAAAGTGAGAAGTTGAACAGACATAAAATAAATAGATTTCTACCACATTTTTAAAATGGAATTATAGGGAAATATAGTGGGGTTTCCGCCCAAATATGGTTGATTGTTTCTTCTATCTATGTTACATTGCAAAATACATCAAATATTCCTTTCATACTTTTAGGATGCTTCAAATGCTTGTGTAGTGAAAACAGTTTAATTTGTTTCTTTTTTTTTTTCCAGTAGTTGACTTCACTTTATGAATGTTCTTAATAAAAGGATGTGTGCTGGCATCCATGATTTGTTCTAGTATACAATTTAGATGCAATCATCTCCATATAATGGCTTTACTTAATGTCCATCTATAAAAGTCTGGGCCTGGAGCAGGTAAAGAGTGTTCTGTAGAAATAAAAGTAAAATTATGAGCAATAGGGGTTTTTTTATTCTTTTCTTTTTAGTGTTTAGAAAGATTTATTATATTACAGTTATTCAATGCTCAATTTTTACAGAGCTGAGCTGCAGATGGTAAAACTGTGCATAATAGTAAAAATTTCTCTATTCCAGGTTTTTCAAACAAATGTTTCTGCTTCAGGATTTTAAAGTAAGTGAATAATAATCACATAATCACTGGATCATTTGGCTTGGAAGGGATCTCATGGTATCATCTACTCTAACTGGTACACAAGACTGTGTTATCCTTCCACATATTGCAAAACAAACTCAGGGATGCTCAGATGCTTCAGAAGATCTAGACTGACAAGAAGAATGAGAAATTAAAAAAGAGAAATGCAAAAGAAGAGGATGAAAAAGAGCCCAGTGACCTGTTGTCACAGGCAGATGTCTCCTAGCCTTTTTGTAGAAGTTCGATTGCAAACTTTCACAAAAACTTTCACCTTTGGAGGCCTGGGCACACTGAGAACATCATTTTATATCTTGTGCCAATTGAGATTCTTGTAGGCAAGCTTTCCTAGAATTCATCTGAGTTTTCAAGGGGACGCTAACAAGAACACAGGAAGTTATGATTTTAATGACATTTTGGGTAAAATATGGTAAACCAACTGAAGTGCATATGGCTTTAAAAAAATTACCAGATCTTTGTTGAAAATACACCTCCAAAAGCATTATCATCATTCAAACTAGACAGAAAAAGGATGTACTGGAAAAACACACATGACATTTCAGGTGGATTGGCTACTATCATGAAGCTGTGATTTAATCTATCATCACTGTTAACTGGTGTCTCACCTAGGTACTTATTGGAGAGCAGAGGGATTCAATATTATTTAAAAGACAGTTTAGACCAGCAATAACTTTTGTACACACATCATTTAGCATTAGCCAAGAGAGTTTGTAATGTCCTTCATACATCTGTGTAGTTTTTAGAATAAAAGTGAAAAATGCTTTTGGCAAAAACAAGCAATAAAAACCCTCCCTTGCTATATAGCAAATAAACAGAAAAGGACTTTACATGAGGATGCATACCTACTACGGCTTTTCAACCAAGTAGCATAGCTTTTGCCCACCACAAAGCTTGCATGACTTGTGTTTTGATATCACAAATATTGACATCCTGATCAAAGTAATTGGACTGTATTCTGCCCGGTTGTGGCTGTTATCAGAGAGCAAAGCCTACTTTTCATTGATTCCTGCTGATTTCATGCCAATATGAAGGCATGACAGAAATAATGACAATGCAGCGTATTTTTATTTTGAAAAGAACAATCTGTCCACTCTTGTTCCCTCTGGGCTGAAATAGCAACCAGCACATCCAAATAGAGGAGAAGATGGCACCAAATGAGTTTACGTGTTAAATGGCATTTTATTTTGTCAGATTCCTCCATAAGTCATTAGCTATTGTATTCTCTCTCACAGCTAATAGCCCAGTTCTTGCAAAGAAATTACATACCTATTCTGTGAAGGAAAATGAAGGCTGAGTTACACATATATTCAAAAATTGCATGAAATATTTATTTTCCATATTTTGTATAAAGCACCCACAGCACTGTGGGTATTTGTCCTACACATGAACGTAGAAGTTAGAAGAATTACTGTAGCTAAATCCCAAGTCAGACCTAAGTCTTTTAAATCCTACTCTTCCCTTTTAATTCTTTAAAATACTACTCCTTCCTTTTAATTTAATTATATACAAGCTTTATCACTCCCCTATGAGTCAAGATAATTAAAGAAAGACCCATATTTGTCAGTGAATCTCAGAACTGTTCTAATGAGTGGATAAGAATCATTTGTAATTAACATGCTAATTGCTTGTATGCAAATGGCCTGTTGTTCAAGTGGTTTAAAAAGTGCTTGAAAACAGTTTGTTTGCCTTCCCTCTTATGCAGACTAAACATTCCCACTTGCAGTCTTATTTACATTATTAATTTGCTTAGCAAATATTTTTTTAATAGCTAGTGCCAATAGAAGGAGTGGAAGCCTTGTTTGGAGAGCTCTTGTGAAGAGTGCTATTTTCTCCAGCTCAAGCAGATGAGCAGACTGAAATGTGAGGTTTTCAGGCACATAATAGACCCTTGGCTTATCAAAGACTCTTATCTGATTGGAAAAAAAAAAATCAAAGGTAAACTTCACAGCTCATGGAATTAAAAGACAAATGAGATGTCATAATTATCAAAGTGGCTAATTTAGAAAATTAAGCCATTCACATAGGTGACATAATTGCTTGTCACAATCACTCTTTTTCTCATTAGCCCTCTCTTCAGTACCTACCATACAGTGAAACATGCTTTAGTCTTGGAAAATATTGCCTATACTGTAATCCCTTAATAGCATTGCCCCTGAAATTAGTGCAAAAATTTACTTAATAGCTTCATTGACGTGATCTATTTGTGTGATTCTCTGTTTGATTGTGTCTTACATTGTAAAATCTGTTATTTTGAATTTTGAGTATTTTACTTGGGTTTTTTTCTACCTTCTGTTAAAATTACACAATTCAAAATTAATCATCTAATTATGATGGAGGACTTAATACAACAACATGCCATATGCAAATTCTTTTGACAGGATTATGTTTCCATCTTATAAGGCATGAGATTTCCATCTCAGGCAGCTTTAACATATAAATATTATGAGGTATTTAACCATTGTGACTAGAAGATTAAATTGTCCTCCTAAATTGTGGATGTATAGGAAAAAACTTTATTCTCTATAGAATAATGCATCTTTTTAACATTTTATGTTGCTTTCAGTCAGTTTAAAATAATACCCAAAATAATATTCTTTATAAGAAAGTAATTTTCAGGAAGAGGGTGCACTTCCCTGACAATCATATTGTTTATGAGTCAGCAAGTACAGAAATTATTAATGACAATTTCTAAGAAAAGAAATGAGTCTGGTTTGCTATGCGAGTTTCAAGGCATGACATTGTAAATGGGCAAGGTTAAACATTTTGGATTAAAAACATGACTGTGAGATTGATTAGGGTCCTACAGTCTTGTAAAGTTGGTAGAACATAGCTGACATGACTTATAGTTTGCTGAATTCAGAGAGATTACATTGATGTCATTCATTTGAAGAGATAGTTCATCCTGGATGCATACAGTGAAGCTGTCATCTGTCCGTTTCACAAATATTCATGTGACTAACATGTTTTGATTAGACTAACACTGAACCACACCATTGAATGGGTCATGTGTCACAAGCACTGTGACAAAGTCAAAGTGTGCTTTTAAAAACACAGAACAAAAACTAAAAATAAAATAAAGCCAGAAACGCAACCTAATCTTGTAAAGCTTTTTGTGTGCCACTCCTGTGAATATTTGGCATACTTGACATATGGAGTACTGGAACTCATATCTTATAGCAAGCAATTAGGCTTCTGACTATAATAAAAGAAAGTTAATATGTCATTAGCTCAATTATAAACAGTATTGACTTTGGTCTGTATGAACAGACTCCTATACAGTTTGCATGAATGTGCTTATTTAGAAATAAGGTCCATCCTGCCCTTTCTTCTCCACCCATGGCTGGGCAGGATTGCAACCCAGTATTCCCAGAAGGGAATTTGCTTCAGCTGACAGTTCCTTACAAGCGAATGGAAAGCTAGAGCTTTTATTTCCTAGAAAAAAACCTTCTTAAATGGACTGCAGTAGTCTTCAGAACATCTCCTTGTTTTAGAAGATTACATTAGGACTGATGCTTCTGGATTTACTGGACCTGACAACACTCCAGTTATGCATCCTTGGCTCATTGCAGGGGTAGTCACCCATTTCAGGCGCTCCTGCCCAGAAGGCACAGGATGTGCTCCAGTACCATTTTTTCCACAAAAAATTGTTGACACCAATTCTTTTCCCCAATCTTCTCTGTAGTTTCCTACCTTCTCACTAGGATTGTTTTTTCCTGAGTCCTTCAGTTCACAACAAAGAAGGCAACATTCTAAACTAACATTTTAAACACATACCCACTGTTCATATGCAAAAAAGACCAATTTACAGGTCCATACAAAAGTAGCACAAAACATTTGCGTATAAAAACATTTGGTTTCATTTCCTCTCCACTATAGAAATGCTCTGACTTTCCCACCCTTTTTTATTCTGCATCCTTTTGATCCCCATGGTCTCATCTCCTCCCTAACTTCAGGTTCTTTCATTCCCAGGGCACTCCCTCTTTAGTTTAGACCTCTTGCCCTAGAGAGCCAAGAGACCACTCTCATTTTAATCAGCTCTATTTAAGTATTTTTCTTCTGCTTTCCTGCTTTAAGTTGTTAGTTGCATCCAGCTGACAGACCAGCTCTGCTTTCAATCCCAAGGGCAGGCATGACCTGCTAAACCTCATGTCAGTTAATATCCACAGCTATTTCTGAACCCTGACTTGCTCAGTCTTTTGTCATCCTCATTGTTTTTCAAGGCACTTATCCCATGCTAACAACTTTTTCTCTTGTCCTCTGGCTGCCTCTGGTTAACTTACGTGAGAGGTGACACAGACTGTCATGAATGTCTTAATATTCATGGTTATAGTTTCATGAAAGGTTCATAAAGACAAATTTTTAAGTTATGCGTAAATTTCCTGACTGTCTCAGGGCAGAATAAATATTAAGTATCTGCTGTTTTTCTGGAAGACACTTTCTTGCAATAAACATTTTCCATAAATATCTGTCTGGTTTGAAGGAGACGGAAAAGTGCTTGAAGATACAAGGCTTTTCTGTTATTCTTCCATCACCTTTCATGAGGACAGTCAGGTTTTGATCTCATTATTGCATTCAAAACTTCTGACATGATTTCCTTGAAGCAGTTCAGCCTCTACTGATTTAACAGGTTGTGGACACTGGTCAGCTATTTTAGGTTTGAAGACATCAACACTGACCTTCAGAAGTGTCACTTCATTCAATGGACAGGCACAAAATGGTGATGTGACAAACACAAGTGGCAGTCAGCCACCATAGGAAGTGAAAAACATCTAAACATTTTGCTTTGACATAGCATTCATTATTGGGAACAAGCTTCCTTATTCAGCTTAAAAAGAAAGCTGACTTGGAACATCTGCAAATGTCTTACAAAGCAATCAGGCCTAAATAATCAGTAACAGCACCCTTTGTGATTTGGTGACTTGTTTTGAACCCATTCCCATGATAATTTTGGATGAAAAAAATTTTATTTAGATGGCACTGAGGTTGTGATATTGGTAGAAGATTGATGTTACCATCATAAGAGTGCATGTAAACTGAAGATTAAATAAGAAAATTGTTATATGACATTTTAGGATAACAACATACATGTGTTTCACAAGGAACACAGAATTATCACCTAAGAAAACAAAGACTAATGTAAAATAGCTGCAAATGGTGACTGATGGTCACTATGCTAATACTAATAGTATTGTTCCTAAATATACATTTCTGTCTCTCAGAGGCCATATTTAATGCTAAATAGACCTCAGTTTATTAACAGGTTAATTCAGGAACTCATCTTGTTAGAGAGTTGATTTCCAGGACTAGACTATCTCCATGTGTACCTGTAGGATAGTTTATATGGTGATAATATCAAAGCAAAAGAATAAGCTGTCTCATGCCGGCTGTTGAGGAAAAAAAATATATTAATCTTGTGAGTCTTTGACTTGGCTAACTCATGCTTCTAGTTCTATATTCCATACTGAATCAGTCATGCTCAATATTTCTTGCAATACTTCTGAAATAGAGCTGCCTACAACCAAAAGCAAACCTTTCTCCACTTTCCTTTCTTGGCTGAATTTCCCTATCAAAATATTTAGGGTGTTTGAAAGTTATGCTGTACACCTGACTCAGCTGCTGGCCTTTCAGGGCTCTCTCTGCTACCTTCTCCCTTCTCTTAATAAGTATTTTTAAATTACTGAGCTTAGTGTGCTGCCATTTATTGTAACATATATCTGAACTAACTTTGCAATGAGTTACACTGGTATGGTATCCTCCGAAATACTGAAATTATTGAACACAAACATAGCAACAGTATTTGGAGGGAATGATTACTCAGCCCCACAGCAATAAATTTCTTAAAAAAATATGATAAAACCATATTCCATGGAATTTTTGCATGTAATTGCCTAAAAAAAAATCACAAAATAGGAATGAAAGATGGACTTAAATGATTAATAGAAGCAAAGGTGGAAAACAGAGGGTCCATGGAACCCAGTTAATGACATTGAAGACTTGTGCATGCTGAGGTACAACTCATTAGTGTTGTGATTACTATGACTGAAATGGTCCTAAGGCTGGACAGAATTTGCGGTCATTCATATTTCTCAAGAGAGTGGAGCTTCAGACAAGGCTGAGGAGCTCAAATGTCACATATTCCCAGTGACGGTTCACCAAACAGTATGGAATGATGAACATTATCTCTAAGTGAATCAAAGTAAACAAAAGACAGATTTTAGCACAGTCTGTTACAACAGCACAAGGAGTAATGGTTTTAAACAAAGACAGTATCAATTTAAATTAGATTAGAAAAATTTCTTTTATGATGAGGGTGGTAGAACACTGGAACAGATTGCCTAGAGTGGAGTTGGATGCCACATCCCTGAAAACCTTCACCATCAGGCTGGATGGGGCTCTGAGCAACCTGATCTGTTGAAGATGTCCCTGCTCATTGCAAAGGCGTTGGATTAGATGATCTTTGGAGGACCCTTCCAACCCAAACTGTTCTCTGGTTCTGTGATAATCAAAGTACTCAGGAGGAGAAGCTGGAGAACCACATAGTTCCTAAAAGGTTGTAGGTGCTTAAGGAAGCTGGAAGAAATAGAGGCAACTTCTGGCAGGAGGACTGATATATAGTTGACTCTGCTGTTTTTCAGCTTTTTGCCAGCTACCTCTCAATTGCTCAAATATTCTGACTTTTCTTATTGGGTAAGTTTCCTTTGCATACAATTTTTTATACCCTGTTTGTTCATTATGGTTAAAGTACAACACTCATCCTAAAGTGGTTCAGACTAGTAGAAATCAAATTTCCCACAGGCCGCTGATCTAGATCTCCTGTCTTTTGATATTCTGTTCTCTGTTGACAAAATGTCTCAAACACCTCAGCAGTCAGCAAGAGTCTGGAAGCAGGTGTCGATTTTCACCTCTTCTAGTGTCAGAAATTATTGTCTAGATGGCATGTGTCTATAGAGCTGAAGTTAAATCAAACTGAGAGTTGGAATTTTTCTCTTCCACTAGACCTGCAGCGAGACAAGGTCATTTGAAGGAATATATACACTACATGCACTGATTCTAGGTGAGGAAGCTTGGCTTCACAGGCAGAAATGCTTAAAGATCCAAAAAGTGAAAAATAACTATAGTTTGTAGTTCTGTGGTTAAGGAGGGGAGGGAGGATCACTGAATGCTGGGTGAGACAGACATGAAAAGTATCTGTGGAGACATTGAAGCAGCTGAAAAGCTAACTAAAAGTACAGTGCCTCTTCTTCATCATTTCCCAGAGTCCAGATGAGGGCACTGGAGAAATTTCCTGATGAAAGGACAGCTTTTGGAACAGTGCAGAAATGTGTCCTTGGCACGGCATAAATGAGATGGACATGTCTTCTGTGTAAATACTGTTCTCTGGTCTTTATTTTGACATTTACTCCAGTTTAATCAACTAGGTTTTAAAGCACATTTGCTTTGATTAAAACTGGGATTGGCCTTGCAATAAAGATGGTCTCTCCAGTGGCTCATTTTGGAAACCCCCTGAACAGTGATCAGATATATTTATGATGCCCTTTAGCTGCATGTTTGATTTCCTTGACATAAAAAGAGGGGGAGGGAAAAAAAAGGAAAAGCTGCTGACTCTTTAAAGGTTTCTGGGGTTGTTATTGCTGGCCTGCAGCCACACATTCTCTTACATGGGGGATCAAAGACACCAACACTGTAAGAGTCAGTCAGTACAACACAGGCACTACTTAAACATATTGCTCAAAATATTCCTTTTTGTTTCTTTAAAAGGTTACATTCTGAAAGCAGTTCATCTTATTACTTAAATGAAACAGTAATTTTATGTTCTCTGACATACTGAATTTTTTTCCTGAGGAAAATAAAAACAAGTTTTGATCTTAACCATTAGCTAATAAAATAGTTGTGTACTTTATGTTTTATTAACTGCCTTTATTGTCATTACACAAAAGTATTTTTTTTATTCCCTTGTTCATTTTCAATGTTATGGTGTGGAAAGCTGGAGACCACAAAGAGTTAAATCATAGTCTATGCTGGGTCCTTATTTAGAGGGAAAAGGTAGTTGTTTTGATGCAGGTCTCTTAGCAACTAGAAATTTAGCTCTTTGTTTATTATAAAATACTTCAATTTTGAAGGAAAGAATTTACATTTCTCATTTAGTTGCTCTCCTTGTCTTCTCTATCTGCCTTGATGTAGTCTAAAACAAAAAAAGTTGTTTCCAAACATGAACTACAATATTCTTGAATGACAAGAAAATCTTAATACTTACTATTCAGAGACAGTTGTTTAAAGGAATGCTGCCTCCCATAACTAACATTTTCAAAAAATACCAAAACTCAAAAAACATAACTCTTGTTAAATAAATTTTACAGTTTTGTAGTGATTTAGTTTTAGTATAATATACTATTTTTAAAGGATATTTGATAAAAATAATAAAAGTAAAGCATCTTAATGCACAGAATTATGCAATTAAGACAATAAACTAAATATTATCTTTTGAGCCTTCAAACAGGTTAGAGTACTGGTATATTTAAATAATTGATGGAATTTTATCCTAAACAGAATCCTATGACAGAGCTAAAGTACCATTCTTGATGTTGTAAAGATTGCCTCTGTGCTTGAATGTAGTGTTCTGATAGAAAACTAATATTTAATTTTGCAGGAAAAAAAACACCTATAAATTGAACTATGTAAATTACACAATGTAAATTACACAGAATGTAAATTACACTTCCATTAAGTTGAGATGACCTAACAATTTTTCCAGCTGGAGAAAGACAAGTATAATTTTGTGTGAATGAAAGTAGCTTAAGACAAAACGCTACCAAATATGAGCCCAAAATTTCACAGTCTTCATCACTGTTTTCTGAGGATTCAGATGGGACCAGGGGGTCTTAACTGAAGATGGGGACAGGTGCTGTCATCTGGAAATAGTCAGTCCCAAATACACTCAAATGGTGGGGAAACTGAGGAAAGGAAGATTATGTGCAGGTATTCATTACCTTTTCTGCAATACAATTGTCACTTTTGTATAGAGAAGGGTGTCTGGGTACCTGCTTAATGGGCTTTAAGCAACAAAACTTATCTCAGTTAGATCTATCCAGTTTGTGCTTGGGGCCAAAGAAAAGCAGCCTGCTGCAGCCTTACCAAAATGATGATATTTCAGTCAGAAATAGAGGTGGTGAGAACTATTGCTTTTATATTCGACCTTTCCCCAAGATGACAAAATGTAAGGAAAATTGACTGTATGGCATTTTTTGAATTAGACAAGTCAAATATTTGTATGCAACATAACTGGGATGTTTTCATTTTAATACTGAAAACATTATATTCTAGGCTTAATAGACTTATTGTAAAAAATAAAAATAAAAATATGTAGCTGCCCCGGTCATGTGTAAATTTATGGTGTCTGCATGCCTGATCAAATAAACATTTACCTGTGTGACCACAGTTAGTCCCAGTGTTCCATTAATTTCATACCCTTGGAGACAAAAAATTGACACAAGTTTTAGTTGATGTTCACATTGCTCTTCAGAGATGTTAGAGCACAAAGATGATCAGTGGGCTGGAGCACCTTTCTTATGAGGAAAAGTCAAGACATCTGGGGTTGTACAGCATGGAGAAGAGCTCTAAGGAGATCTTATGGCACCTTCCAGTACCCTAAGAGAGCCTATATAAAAAGGAATAGGGACTTTGTATATGGGCAGATAGTGATAGGACAAGAGGCAATGGTTTTCAACTGAAAGAGGGTAAGTTTAGATTAGTTGCAAGGAAGAAATTCTTTACTCGGGGGGTGTTGAAGTACTGGAAATGTTGCAAAGAGAAGTGGAGGCTTCCCATCCCTGGAGTTATTCAGGGCCAGGTCAGATGGGGCTCTGAGCAACACGATCAAGTACAAGGTGTTCCTGTCCATGGTGGAGGAGCTGGCACTAGATGATTTTTGGATGACCTTCCAACCCAAAGCATTTTATGATTCTACAATTCTAAACATAACCCAATAAGAAGAAAAATACATGGACTTATTACTGGAGTTTTTATTATTACAGTATCTGCTCTTTTTTATTAGAGGATATTATGATTATGTTGTTGGATTTTTCCAATAATGAACACTTGTTAGTGTTTCTTGGGATCAGAAAAAGAACACTTAGTTGTAATAGCACTCCTGAATTTTCATATTACCCTTTTAGGAAACTTATTTTGTAAGATTAAAGCAAAATTGAAACTGGTTGAAGTATTTGAAGAATTACGTATTACAGAAATCAATAGATGCCATAATCACAGCTGCACACTGCATTTCTCTCAACACACATTTTAAATGTGGAGATGCATTTCTTCCATTTTGGCATTCATTCACTCACTTGCATGAAAAATAAAGGCCTTCTAGAGTTTCCGTTTTCCTTACAATTTTATTTTTTAGTGTGTGTATTGGAGATATTGTTTCTGGGTTATATTCCTGAAAGAAGAAACATCTAATGGTAACTTATTGTCCTAATGATATACCTTAATGAGACCAGGACAATATGAATTGAGTTTGGAAGGTATAGGAAAGGCTGAAATTCCTAATGAAAAGGAAAAATCAAAACACAATTTCCTTTATGTCATGCTAATTTCTGCTCCAGTTGAAAGATTGCTTGTGGAATGTGACAATACTCAGGTGATGTCTCCAAGTTTGAAAAGTCAGCTTCAGACTGTCAACACACATGTGTAGTTGTGTGTGCAGCCATTGATTTCCTTTGCAATGGAATCCTAACATTCTGTATTTCATAAGGATTAGTCTACCCCTAGGCAAGAAAGCAAATTCTGGCTTTCCCAATTGTTGTGGTTTAGGAACGGTACTCTGCAATTTCATAATCCCACTGAGACTCTCCAAACCACGCTGCTACTCTCTCAATCCCCCATTTTCCCTCCCCTTTCCCCTGCAGTGGGCTGGGGAGAAGAATCAAAGGCAAAGAAGGTAAAGATCACAGGTTAAAATATCAATAGTTTGCTGGAAACAGCAACGAGACAAGAGAAAAAACATTAACAGTCACAATATTAATAAGAATGTATACAAAAGAGAGATTTTTTTCACATGCATCTAGGTTTCTGTTACTGAAACATGATTTGAGGCACTTTAGCATACAGAAAAACAGTCTAGGAAACCTCACTCCAAATGATGATGTGTTGGACTACATTTAGAATTAATTAATTAGAAATGTGCAAGCCCAAAGCACTCTTACAATGTTAAATTTCATATACTTCATACTCTTCCTGATGACCAAGCATCTATTGATTTCAGGGAATTCCTAGGACAAAATTACTTCTCAGAGTTCTAATTCTTCACATAAATCATGGAAATATAGCCAATACTATAAAAGTAGGAGTTTTGGGTTTACCTTGGGTGCAGAATCAGTGTGCTCTTGTTTCCTCAGGAGAATAATTATAAAATATAACTGTCATATTTGTAAAGCTCCTTTCTTCTTGCTAATAGACTAAATTACTAGGGCTAGGTAGTTGAAACCTGGGACATCTCTGCACCTTCCTATGTCTTTGTTGGTTAATTTTACAAGGAAACACATTCAGTGTCTGATTAACTGGTTGTTAATCACTGATGAGTGTGAAACTCATTCTTCTAGTAGTGCATTGCCTCCCCTATTTCATGTGTGATAATAATATTCTAAATCCTGACACAACTGAAGTATAAACAATTTGTATATGTCCATATAAGTAGAGATACACATGCTAAAGACAAGTCTGTTGTTTATGTGCTAGAACTAGCAATGAGTTATGACTCCTGCGAAACAGAATGTCATGTTTCTTTCTCCAAAGAATGGGATTGGCACAGACCTTTGTACCACAGGAACCTATTTCTCATGAAATGAAAATGGATAATTTACAGCATTCCTAATCACACAGAAAATGCCTTGTGTGAAATGCCCCGTATGTGTTAAGAGATTATGGATTTGATAGTGTCAATCTATGAACAGGCACAAATAATACAGTTCAAGGGCTTTACACATGGAGAGAAAATAAAAAACAGCATAAGTGTTGTAAGATAAAACCTTGCTATATGCCCAGTTTGTAGTGAATAGTTTTACATGACAGAAGCTTAAAGAGATTTTCATTTAGAAATTCATGAGAGGTTTCAAGAAAAGACTAAAACTTATTTTAATATTAATGTGCTAAATTGAAGTTGAAATTTAAGTAAAATTATGGAATTATGTTATTTTCATTTCATTTTGATTTGCCTTACTAAACAGCAGGCTTCTTCGTACATGGATGAAAGACTTCCCAGCATTTGATTCTGAGTGAACAAGATTTTAATATTCAGCATAAAGACTGTGACAATTTCTGACTAGTTCTAGTTCAACAGCCACTCTTCATTCATTTCAACTGAGATTTTTTTTTTTTTTTTTTTTTTTTTTTTTTTTTTTTTTTTTTTTTTTTCTTTTTGCATGATTTGGGGTTCACTCAAATTGTAAACCAAGTGAAAACAGGAATGGGGATTATTTCATTCAGGCTAAAATAGATGTGGACACAAGCTCATGCAAGACACAAGATCTCCCAAGGAAACCATGTCAGTTCTAAGCCCAACATTGTTCTGACATTATGATAAATTCTGAACTTATTCTGTTGTACCCAGAATTTACAAATTAATAAGAAATATTTTCTTCAAACCACCCACAGTGGTTTTATACACAGCCCTACTCACCATGGGTAGATTTCATAGCACAAGCAAGAATTGGGAGATTCGAAGACCATTTATGCTTTAAAAATCTCAGTCAGTGCATTTGATTTACTTCATGAAGCCTTTTGTTTTACTGCCCTCCACCTCAGAAAACAGCTGTGAAGTCAGTCAGCTGTGAATGGGTTAGCTATTAGCAGAAGCCTTCTAAAGGTAAGCATTAATATTGTACATAGTAATATTGGTGGAAACATTGAGTGGAAAAGGAAGAAGAGGGGAAATAAATTAACTGACATCAAGATCAACTGGTTTCGATCTTGATGAGTTTATGAAATGAATTACAATTCTTCATTTGCAATATTGTTTAAGATCAATCTTTCTGGACATAATTACCATGTGATTAATATGAATAAACTAACTAGAAAAACAGACATGATAATTTCCTTTCATTCTATTACATGGATGATCATTGTTTCAATGTCAAACAAAATTAAGCTTTGGCCTTAAAAAACTACATAGCAATCTTGGGATTCATTTAGGATGATAATTTTATGGGATTTGTTTGGCTGATGGTTCATTTTAAATAATGTCATGTGCATCTTTAATATCTTCTGAAAACCTTGATGACAAATATCGACACTAGGCTGTGCTTTAATACTGTCAGATTTTTAATTTCAGAAAGTGTAAACATTGCCAAGTTTTGAAGGTCTGAACCAAGGATACTGACATAATTTTCAAAGGCATGGGTAATACCTCAGCACCTCCCTTCAACATAAAACCGAGGTCTGACACAAGCAAATCTCTCTGTAATCCACTTCATGCATAACATTTCTGTCCCACATCCTTCCTGATTATTTGTGAATCCACACACCAAGTGGTGTTTTGCATATGAGGTTCAGGTGATGTATTTTATTGCTGATACTGTCTCACTTGTATTTAGTTCCAGTGACATGGAAAACACTGCAGCCAATTGTCCTTATTACGTTCCCTGTGTATTTCTCCCCAGTGCACTTGCACAGGGGAAAGATGTGAGCGTGGAGTGTACTTAACCGCCAGGCTGAATGGCTCTGTAATGTAGCTTCAGCATGGCATAAATTAAGCTGTCATTTTTTTGGCAGCAAGTGCAGAGAGGCGATTTTCCTGTACTGTAACATTTGAAACAACAATTTTCTGGCTCCAGTAGTAACTGACAGTTCTGTGTGATACATGCTCAACATTTGTGCTTCAGGGGCTGCAGCTGGAAAAAACCTTTGGGGTAAGATATTGTCTTTATTAGCAAATCGAGCTTGCAGTCACAGAACACTAGTATTTCCTAGCTCTTTTCAAAGACCCTGTCACACCCTAAAAAATTGTTTTTAAAGTTCACTAAATTCCATCAAGGTATTTAACTGTGTTGCTTATATGCAAAACACTATTTTTGATAATTACTTCAGACCTATTTTCATTAGGAAGATTGCTTACCCAGAAGGAGCTGGGCACTGGCATTTTACTGGCAACCTGTACCAAGATGATGGCTTGAAGGACAGCCAGGTTTGGAAATTATCTTGAAATGCTTGGCCAGATTCAGGCTGGTGAGGAGGGAGGATGCTGACAGTACTGGGGAAGGAGTGGAGCAGCCCTTTTCCAACTCACCACTAACAGAGATTCTGAACGTGCCCTGTCACAAGCAGTGAGGGAAGCCTCCTTTTGCTAGCACGATGTAAGGTATGCACAGCCATTTCACAGAGGTGAGAGAGACCGGGAAATCAAGAAGTCACATGCATTAATGAAAACTTGCTTTGTTGAAGGTGTGAATTTTGCAGTCCTATTTCATGAGTGTGGCCAACATTGACATAATTTTTAAAGGTTCCAGAGACACAGTCTGCTTTTCTGGTACAATGGTGAAATCAGAATTGCACTCGATTTGCAGTTGTATAAGTCAAGATAGGAATCAGCTCGGTTTATTATACGTCACTTATTACTAAAAAATATTTGTAATACTCCTTAAGCATTCAGATATTTTGACACCTGTGCATTCCTTCACTACTTCCATATTGAATTATGGCAGTGGCTGCTGGCAGGGGTCCTGGCAGCTCCTAGGAGCTGACTGCCAGTCACTCATTGTTGTCCATTTCAAATATTTTAGCCATTGAACTCACATTTTTAAGCCTTCAATATTTAATTTCTTCAATGTTTAAGCTCACACTGGTGTTGATTTTGAGATCTGGTTCTTTAAAACTAACAAATCTAGAGATAAAAACTGCATAAAAATCCACATGCTTTCTTTGTCCCTCCTGTTCCCACTTTGGTTCCACGCTTCAGGGAGTTTCTCAAAATTAAAAGATTTGAATGGCCAATTTCCACAGGAATCAACAGCATTCTAGTGATGCTTTGGAAATAATGGGCATCAGCACCTCTATGCACAGAAGTATTTGATCTTTGCCTGTTTGGGTCAAAAGAGGAGGAAAAAGGAGAAAATATATTTAAAAACATTCATCAATGAGCTCAATTTATGGGATTGATGCTGTCAAGGAAGAGAAGTTTTGTCCCCTGATTTTTAAGTGAGATCTAAACACTCTGCTGCCTTGTCATGCTTGCTGTAGTTCACCTTTGTACTTGCGTGGTTTAAGAAGTAGTGATATGAATTGGCACCTGACTTTTATTGTTGAGGCGCTCAGTTTTATTGACATAATTAAAAGTATGTAAGTCCTTTCATCACAGACACAGATTTTAGCAGTTTAAAACTCAGCCATAGAAAAAAATTTGTTAAAGCCTTTGCAGTCACATTGCTTAAAAAGTCCTGTTTTCCTTCCAGGTTTTGCTTTATCAAATGTACTTATTTATGTATTCTATATCCAGTAAATCATGTGAATGATACAAAACTAGGCAGGGAACACCTCTACCTCCTGAAGCCTGGAGAAGGCTCATGGTGCTCAAACTTGCAAAAGGCTTAGTGAATCAAGGCAACATGATGCACCAACTGGTGTTCCATTTTTCGTGTATGGAAAGTATGTTTTTCAGGAGACAATCTGATTTGGGATCTTTGGGCTTTTAAATTTTGATAAATTCTGATTCTGTCTATGAATGGTTATATATTCTGTACCTTATGTGATGAAAAACATATTTTTCCATCAGGTGTAAGACATACCATAATACTTCCAAATCTGAGGTTCTGGAATGAGCTGCACAAAAAAGAATAGTGGGATTCCAAGATTAACTGGGTTTTAGGTTGATCAAATAGGCTTGAACTGGAATAATTTTCATGCATGAGAGATGCTTTTCTCTAAATGCAGCAAAGCAATAGCCAAGTATGTACATTCTATATATACACATACTTCCCTTCCAAAAGAAAAGTATGGATGATGCCTACAGAAATAAAATTAAGATTGGAACTTGGAATCCAGCAATATAAGCTTTATATTCCAATGCACTAACTGTAGCTTTACTTAAAGTTATCACACTAATTAATATTTGTTCTTGCCTCTGAAATAGGAACAAAATCTGTTTGGCCAATCTAGAATATCAGATTATACTGCGGCTGCTGATTTTATGGGAAGTTTAAATATAAATCTGTTTAATGCACCATCTTCTACCTTTTTATAGCTCTGATTCTCGGAAATAATATTTTCAAAATTCCTGTTGTGCATCCATATTATTATTCCATTTTCTTTTAACTGGTGTCTCTAACCTGGGAGTCAAAGTGTACTGGTTTGCCAAATATCTGCTCTTTTCCTCCATATGAGCAGCTCTGCTGGGCTCTGGTATTACCATGCTTTGTCAATGCTGATGTAACAGCAAATGATGAAGATGCCCTTTGGCAGGAAACACTGCTAACCCTTAATAATAAACAATTTTTGAACCTCAAATGGCTTCTGTACATAAGCAAGTTTAGTCAACCCCTGAAGAGAACCTGTACCTTCTCATTACAGGGCAGCAGTAGTGAGAAAGCAATTCACCAAGCTGTAGGGTTTGCAATCACCCATATTTTCTGCTATGAGTAAATAACCCCAATTGATTTAATCATAAAAGAATAACAGGAAAACTACATTGATTTCCAAATCCCTAATGTGAACATCAGAATATATTGACTAAGTAGCATGCAAAAAGGTTTTATCCATTTGTATGAACTGAAGAAATATCAATATTTGATCATTACTCTAACAAAAAATTACGACAATTTGCAGTCATCTCAAAATGGACTGAAGTTGCATTATGCACTGCTATGGTTCAGTCTACAGGGTGAAAGTAAAAACGCTCCAATGTATTCATAGGCCAAGAAGAGAAAATTCATATTTCAGGCAAATGCACCTTATAACCTTATTGTTATAAGCTACTTGCATAGCCCTATATAACTGGTAAATAATATAGAATTGTTTTTATTAAAGAAAACAGCTAGCAATAGAAGATGTTAGTCCTATAACTGTGCTCACCACAACAAATGAGCAGTGCTATTTAAACCAAGCTATGTCAAAACAGCAAAATAAGAATGTATCTGTCTTTTAAAAAAATAAAATGCTTTCCTTGTGGATATGCCAAAAACATTTTGGATCATATAATCACCTTAAATTGATCTTAATTTTCAGTGAAAGACTAAGGATCAAAATTTGCTTAAAAGTTCTAGTAAAGTTATACTACCTTACCAAAGCTATCCAGTCTACTTAATTTATTCTGTTGGCTTTTCTTGGTTTTGGTTTTGTTTTTACATTTAGGGTAGATGTCAGGATTGTAGTGCTCTTTAGTGCAGGTGTTCACCTGGAAGTCAGAGCAGAAAGAGCTCTGTGGCCAGCCAGTTCTTTGCAAACAACTGCTAGAGAAGGAAATATCCTAAACTGCACAGACAGTGACATCTTATCCCACTGAAATTTTCTTTATGCTGTCAAAGACAAGTTTCACGTAGACTGAAAGTCCTACAATTTATCACCAGCTTTTTCCACTGGATGATCTAATAGGCACAGCTACATTGGTGATACAGGGAGCTGGTGGAGGATCTCTTTGGAGGAAATTTGCTTTGTATCTACAGGAATCTGGTAGAATGTTTTTGAACGTGCCACAAATGATTTTTCCCCTGGTGGAAGTGGGGTTGGAGTCACACACGTGGGCACTGTGCAGAGGAACCTCTCTGTGAGGCAAAGCAAGCACTGCATGCAGGCACAGGGCACACCTGGGATCAGTGGCCAAAGCAAACCTCATTGCTGGTAAAACTATGAGGCAGTCACAAGATCCAAGACTCAAAGTGGCTTGTAGCAAACAAAACTTCTTCCATCTGTGCCCTTCACCAGGTAAGAGTGTAGGCATTCCTACATCCCATCCTCATGATCAATTACAGCTTTGCCAGGGAATTTTGAAGGTCACTTAAGAGCCCAAGAAGACTCAGAAAGATTCAAGTGTAGCTAGAGCAAGTGAAAAGACATAACTGAGCATTTGAGGACATAAAATAGCCAGAAGAGGTTATTCCAAGCCTCAAAGTTTCTGTTCTTTAGGAACCATCAGAAAATGTGCTCCTTTAATACCAGAATGAGCAGCTTGCTCTGCAAGACAAAATCTGCTGAAAATAGACAAATTTCAGGAGCAGGTTGACAATACAGCTAATCTAAGATAAATTCCCTTTGAAGAAGCTTGTGAAATAGGAAAAAAGCAAATGGGGAAAATAGTCATTCAACCTATTTGGCACATCAAAGCAAAAACAGGAGAGGTAAGAAGAGAAACTGAGAAATGAAGTGAGCAAAGTTCTGTAAAGTGGCTGAGTATGTGCACATACTTGTTGTATACATGGAGTTACAACATCTGGAACATTGCAAGTTCAGTTAGGACTCAGATTTGAAGCCCTTGAAGTCACAGAAAAGATCATAATTCTTTTCATTGACTTTGAATTAATTTTTAAAACCTCTGCTCAAGAGAAAAGGCATTGCAGCATTGATTTGGAACTTCAGGATCTAACATGTTGGGTATCTTTTAGCTGGACCATTGAAAGTACTTGATATGTCCTCTGTCATTTTTAAAACAGTTGATATGCATGGTTTTTCACAGAGATGTGCAAAATGTCTGTACTCTATAGAATTTTTCAAGAGTAAGGCTATTGGTCTATTCGTAAACAGGAGAAGGTTTTTTAATATGGCTCTGTTAGGAGCAAAAAATGAGCAGTGCTTCAGTCAGCAATATTCAAACTGCAGTTTGTTTGTGATATGGGTGCATGTGCAATGGGCTAGAGAAAGGCCAACTGATTACACTTTAATTGTGAGCAACTTTTAATGCAGTAGACATTTAAGGAGCTGCAAAATCAAGAAATCTCTGTTACTCTGTGTAGGTAAGAAAAAATCTTGTTTTGGTGCTGTTTAATATTCTACATGTAGTTAATCTAGACCAATACATAATTATTATATTAGTTTTTGATGGCAAAATAGTAGCTTGAAAGAAACACTGTATATGCTAACCTGTCATCTTTAGTAGTAACTAAATGGAGTATATAATTGATGCTTGATATATATTGAAAGTTAAATAATAATAACCTTAATAATTCTTTGTTGTTTTCCTACATAGATCTTAGCAAGCCAAAGCCTTTGCTGTTTTAGCTAATTGCTTGAGAGGAACTATTCATGCCATATCGAGTTTTGGTCCTTCATCCCTGAAATTCATCTCAGTTTGGAGCAGAGTCTTAAGATGGGCAAGTTATGACAATTCTCCATTGGTTATTTGAGAAGTAACAACTTTCTATGTTACTTAAGTTCTCTGTGACTTCAAATACAGCTTTGTTTACTATGGGTTAAGATGGTTACATGCTCAATTGCATGTAGAAAACAAAGATTACAGAATTTAATTGCTACAGATAGTAAAAATTTAATCACTCATTTAAATATTTTGTTTTAAAAGGATAATAAACCCTGGATTCTGAAAAGTACAAAATGAAGAAAACTTTTCAAGCTCCACTAGTGAAACTAAGAAGTTGTATATTGGAGCTGCTTTCTGAGTTCTCTGTAGTGAAACAAGTGGCAGAGATGAAGAATTTAGAATGAGAAAGACTCACTGACCAATTGTTGTCCTGAAAGTAGGCCTCTGCAGAAGAGCAGCAAAGAGCTTTGTCCAGCTGGGATCCACACTGGGATTTTGTGCAAAAATTACAGATAAAAGCGGTGCAGTTAACAGCTGAGTAATATTTTTGGTAACCACAGTAGCTATAGCTACTTAACATGACTGTGCAGTTGAACTGCTTGGAGATGGCTGTGCAGTTACTCTCCATATGTCCTAATGCACTTCTGCCTGGAACTACAGCAGCTTCTCCGCATGCATCGCTGCAGACAAACAGCAGTCCAGCTGAAATCACTTAAGACAGGGTGATTTCAGACTGAGTCACAGCAGATAGTTTTCACAGCCAGCATATAGACTGAGCATTGGGCCCACAAGAACAAATCATGGATGTGTTCATGGTCAATGCCATGGTGAGAAAGAATACCATTTCAGATACCCAGTGAGAAAAAAACATGAAGTGACACTGTAGATTAATTATCCATTGAAGGGGCAAATGCTCTCCATTGAAGCAGAAATATTTTTTTTCTTTTTAAATCCCTCACAAAGAAACCAAGTAGAGGTAAAAAAAAATATTCTATTGCCATCTCTGACTACCACAATTGATTTAATATTACAGTCTTCCTTGAAAAAACTGAAACATTGAGAAAGAATTTATCATAGTCCTGTTTTAACTGGTCCTTCATACAATGTATCAACTGGTACATTATCACACATGAACTTTTGGAAGTTGTGTTTTTGCAGCTCAGTTTCTAATCTGTTGAAGGTACTCTGGAGTTCTTTGAGATAAAAATCCTCGGCAATGAAGTTGATTGATTCATTACCAAATCCAAATTAAAATTCTTGGGAAAAAAGTCCCTACTTAGGTACATTTAGGTACTACCAAGCTATTATACTTTTTGTTAAATAAGAGTAATAAAGCATGCTAAAAGGGTCTTACACTAATTTCCATGTTTGCTGCACTGTTTTAGTATTGTCATAAACCTGTTATAGCTTTAATAGAAATACAATCTGCTGCAGCATATTTTATTACAAGTGTTAAAATAGAAAAGGCAAAACAGGAAGAACAGGGTAAGTCTTCAGGTTTTATTCTCATTACGTAGTCTGAAATATCTGATCATTAATGCATTTCACTTTTTTTTTTTTTTTTTTTTTACAGAAGCTGTTTTGGCAGCTGGAACACCTCACATTTATTCTTGGACTCTGGCTGTGGGAGCTAGAGCAGCAGACTGCCGACAGGACTCATTGCTGTGTCTGAGCCAGTCTTTCCCACATCCTGATGTTCGTCTTTTTCCAAATGAGAATTTGCTTTTTAATTAACAGGCAAACAAACAAAGAAGGAGGCTGTTTGTTCTAGGACAAGGAGCGCCTGTTTGTCAGCATCCTAGGACAGCTGGCACAGGGTGGAGAAGTGAGAATTTAGTACGGAATTGAGTTTGTTTGCAGATACTGATCTCATGGTGAGACCCTCGGCAGAGCCTGTGGTCTGGCCTGGGGGAGCCTTTGCTTTGGGCAGTATTTCCCACAGTGACATGGAAGCTGCAAGGTCTCAGTGGACTCTCCTCTGCAGGGCAGGACAATTTCCTTCTACCCTGCTACAGGGTAGCTTCTTCCCTGGTGAAGTGGCCCCAGCAGGCTCTGTGTCAGCATGCTCTACAGCAGCTTTTTGCAATCCAGCTTGGGAGCAGCAGAACTTCTTGGATGACTGTCGGCAGACATAATTCTGGAGGTGGCTGCTAATCCACATGAGACCTGCAGCACTGTAGCAAAGTAGAGCGCCCCTCCCCTCCAGGAACTGAATATGCAAAAGATAAACAAAACAGTGTAGTTAAACTACCTCTCCCATCAGCTGATTACAAAAATCCTCTAGAGATGTGCCAATAGCAGAAATCTTCCTAGGATAAACAAACTTCCTAATGCTATGCAAGCAGAAAATTGTGGTTCTCATCCAATTCAGAATTTCAGTATTCTGTGCTCTATCCGTGAAAAATTCACTCTAGGATCTCCACCTTCACTTTAGGATTTTTCCCCTGAAACATTTAGGTGAGGCTCAAGCTCTCTTTTGGAAGGGGTTGTTTATGTGGAGTAAAACACCAGTTTTCCTGAAGAAACAACCTGTGTTTTAGTTACATTTGAACATGACTCGCTATGCACAAATTTGAAACAGTCAAACAGACTAATACCCTCAGTATTTATTCCTCAGTGCTGCTGAGGAAATTTATTTTCCTTGTGTTCCTGTTGCCTCTCTGAGAACGTTATATTGCCCAGAGAACTGGGGTGTAATTTTCACCGAATCTGTTTAATAGCTGCCATAGTTTTATCACACAGGTGATAAATGGGCCATGTGTTCTACAGGAGCACGTCAGCTCTGAAGCAGCACATCACCAACCTGATGCACTGACAAAACACTCACTAAGAATGCACCAGTTCAGACTGGAGAAGACTATTTAGGGTTCTTCTCAGCTCTGACCCCCTCTTACCTCCATCACACCCATGTCAGCAGAGGTGATGTTAATGTAACCTCGAGGTTTAAAATTTTAAGTACAGTGTCACACTTGCATTTATAGTGTTACATATTAAGTGCTAAAGTTAAAGCACTTACATTGCCATAAGAACTGTTAGTCTAAAATAAATACTCCCACAAGTCAAGTAAACTGAACCAATACAAAAAAATCTTGCCTCTAACATAACTGTATCTGTATTGCTAGTCTTGATATAAAACTTCCAAACAAGTTGTTTGTGTTGGCACAATGTCCCACACCTAATTTTTCTTGAATTCATGACTTTGAGGGCAGAATACTCTGAAAAACTGAAATGCACTGGGGAAAAAAAAGAAAAAAAAAAAAAAAAAAAAAAAAAAAAAAAAAAAAAAAAAAAAAAAAGCAAGCTCAAAACAGGAGAGTGGAGAAAAATCAAGAAAAATATGTGTGTTTCTTCCACAAGTGGTAGCAGCTTGGAGAATCAATCTTCAGCAGACTTATTATTAGCTGGTACACTGTTGAATAGCATCCCCTTATGCAAGCCATTTCAATGACACTTTAAGTGAAAAACCAAAAAAATAGTGAAGAAACTGTCGTTTTAGAAGGCTTCTAAGGGCAGATTTTCACTTTACTAGTCATAATCATATGTAAGTGTAATTCAAGAAAATTCATACAGATAATCTTCCTTTGGGAAAAAAAGTGCTGGTCTGAGTAAATGTAATTTGAAAATGTTTTCCCTCTCTTTGCTTCTAGCCTGCATTTTATTCTGTTATAGGCAATACAACATAAAATCTTGTCTAGTAGAGTTATTTATTTTAAAATAACTTAGATCAAGCAAGATCTCTTTAATTTGAGAGACAAGTGACAGGATCCCTTGTTGTTTACTTGATGTGTGCTGCTTTTCCTCCTACCTGCTGTTTTCACTGGTTGTAAAAATTCATTCACAGCAGGGAAGCCATTGGCCTTACCTGTCTTTAATTTGAGCGGCATTTCAAATTGTGCCATCATTGCAGGTGAGGTCAGGCTTTGTTGAGGTTCTTAAATAAAAAAAAAAAAAAAAAATTAAAAATTCTGATCTACCTGCTTGAGTCTGTCAAGAGCCCATTTGTATGCATGCAGCTAATGTGCTAGAAATAAAAGCCGCAACCTGTCAAATAAACTCCTGCACCTGTATGAAGCAGTTAAATTGTTCCATCTACCATTATTCTCAGAGATCAAAGGGCCCTCACTGTGAGGGGCTCTGAAGAAATAAAGAAAATGATAGACCTACTTGTCCTTGAGCTAAAAAAGAAGGGGTGGGGGAAAGAAAGAAAAGTGGACCAGTTCAACTACCTGAAGGAGCTTTTGTTTGGCATGGGCACAACATGAACGCATTCTTTCACATTAAGACCCAAGAGGAAGAAATTCATTCACCCTTATTATAGTGACGTAGCTCTGGCATTGATGTGTTTTTAACCTTGAATAATTGTTGTCTCTAAAGCTCCAAACAAGTTTTATCCTGTCCACAGGTCAGTTTTGTTACAAAGGCCAATTAGTGGTGCTACCTTAGCCTGCAGCAAAAAGCCAAGTAATGGTGGGGCATGCCCCATCCAGAGGTGATGAATAGCCTGTAGAGCTATAATTTGAGAAGGGGGGGGAGGGCTTTGAAGCATTTACCTTACATGGAACTCCATTGTCACTGCAGGCTGTTTGATCTTTAAATAATTTACTTAATGATCTCACCATGGGAGCAATTGGCAGAGCAAGATTAGGTTGTAAGGGCCTAATGGACATGGGAAAACTTAAAATTACTAGAAGAGAGGTATGTACAGAACAGATTTTTTTTTCTGTGTGGATTCATGATTTATAACGGGGTAAGCTATAAATTATAGTATTTGCTTGATGTGTTCTGGCAGAGGAAACAAGAAGAAATTCTGTTTGGTGAATGTTTCAGGGAGTTTTAATCCTTATTCTTTTAATCTTTGTGGTTTTGTTTTGCTTCGCCTAAAAAAAAAAGGCTACCCAGAGAAATTATTGTTTTATAATAGGTTAATAGGTCAGCAATAAAAACCTTTGGCCACTGTGAATAGGCTGTTGTTAAAAGGTCATGGTTAGCATAATATTTCATTTTTGATAAATAAAGGGTTGGAAAGTCTGGGTCCAGAGCTTGTGAATGGGAAAAATGTAGCATGACCCCTTTTATGCAGTAAATATTGTAAAATATGAATTATTAACTCACTTTGTGATCACACTTGAAAAGTAAGCACCATTTTGTGGTTACAGGATTTGGGATACTCTACAGTATCCTGAAAATAAAGCATTAGTCACCAAGGCCCCCTTTAATTACTTGCAGATAACAATTGTTGCATTCCTGTGGTATTGCACTCATTTACACATAGAATACTAAAAATACAAAAGAAAAGTTAATTAGGCCTATGGAAGAATTGTAGAAATTTTAATACAAATCACTGTTTAATCACTTAATATCTGCCTTTGTAGATGGATAGCTTTATGTGAAACTAAAAATAGCCTTATGGAGCTATGAGACATATTTGCCTATTTTATGCAATTTCTAAGCCTCTCTATTTTAGGTAATCAAGAGTAAGTATCTAACACAAGTGTATAAATACAGTTAAAGTATCTATACAAATGTAAATAAAAAGGGAAACATTCTTATCTAAACTGTACATATTAGTATCTTTTTGAAAACTTCTTACAAGATGAGCAGTTCCTGACCCCGAGTCAGGAAGCAAATGACAGTGTCTCTTATCAGTTTGGATTTATGTGTGACTTCACTACTAAAGCAGATCCCACATCCTTTCAGAAATTTTGAATCTTCATTTCTTCAAAGTTCCGGAACTTTCAAGTGTTCTTTTTCTCCTTTTTTTTTTTTTTCTTCCCAGTCCTCTCTTCCATCTCCCAAGCCATACACTGAAAATAGAGAGGATAATGGCTCAGTAAATTTCACTGGACTACATGGAAAAAAGGTAAGCTGTGATGAGGTTTGAAAATAGGAAAAACCCAGCACCCTGCAGTTTTACAAAAATATTTCAAAGAAGCCATGTTGTCTGCAATATGTTCTGCAATAGAAGAGTTCTGCTGGGACAGAGTTGGAGGGTTTAAAGCTGTTCCCTGACACATGTCTCTGACAAGTGCCTTCACTGAAGAGCTAAGCTCAGCTCTTACCAGTGTTTGATTAAAATTGGGATCTTTGTGGCAGTAACTCTGTAAGCATGTTATTGCAAAAATGTTAAAAACTCATGGTATCAGATGCCAGTGACAACCGTGAAAGTCCCTGTCCATCTGCTTCTAACATGAGAGCTTTGACCTTATGGACTCCTTGTAGGTTGTCTTGTAGGTTGATCCTTCCTTATTGTTGATTTTTGGATGAAGAACCATTTGACAAAGACTCTGATGTTGTTGAGAACACCTTGACAGCAAAAAAAAAAAAAAATAGAAGCTAGAAGAGGTCCTGGAATAGGTCTGTCAGTATAGTCCTGCCCACAAACTTGACACATGCCAGGTGTTTTGGAAGAAAAGAAAGAAACACTGGAATTGGTGCCACATCTGTGTGAGTGAAAAAAGTACTCCTGACTACTTAAAACCCCCCTGAAATTACAGCATTGGTGGAAATGTAGTGTAGACTGTCGACTTCATTTGCTAATATTCAAAAACAATTGGTACTTAGGTTTGAAAAGTTAACTTTTTTTTTTCACTGCACACACAGTTGGTAATAGAAACACATCAGTTTTACAGTCCCCTCTTCTATTTAATTCATTGCCTATTTGATAAAAGATACCCCCCAACCTAGGGGCAAAACCTCAGGGGATATTTAGTTTGGATATTAATAAAATGTTCTTCACCCAGAGGGTGGTTGGGCACTGGAACAGGCTCCCCAGTGAAGTGATCACAGCACCAAGCCTGAGAGAATTCAAACAGTGTTTGGACAACGCTCTCAGGCACCTGGTGTGAATCTTGGGGTGTCCTGAGCAGGTGCAGAAGCTGGATTTGGTGATCCTTGTGGGTCCCTTCCAACTCAGGTTATGCTATAATTCCATACAAAATAAATCCATAATTAAAAAGTAAAATTAAAAATTAAAAATTTTGAAGTATTATTTAATGGTTAGTATTAGTGAATTGTTCTAAAACTGGAATTATGTGTTTAGGAAGTAAAATCATGTGTTTTTAGACTTTTTATATACATTTCTAATATATTTCATGGTGTTATGTCTCACTCTCCCTAGTACACCACCAAACTTTTTCCTTTCAAATGGACTAAAAAATATTAAATAATTATGAAATTTTTTGAGCAATACTGGATAGGTGTCCTGATTTGAAATCAGTTGTGAAGGAGAAAAAAGGATCCATAAAGTAAAAAAAGGTAATTGTTTAAGAAACAATATTCTTGCCTCATATGAGGGCATGAGAATGGTTTAATTTGTATTGGCTAAAAGTGATAAAGATATTACCATTTAGTGCTTTACACATAAAATCATGAATTCAAACCAAATATGTTCTTGCATTACCAGAAATAAAAGCAGAAAGGGAATAAAAGGGAAAGAGCAAATGGGTAACATCTCCAAAGCACAGTCAAACACTGAGCAAGAGTGAGTGAAGGGAGTAGAGGAGGAGGGAGGCCAGTCACTGTGTTTTTAAGAGGAGAAGGCTGCACACAGCAAAGCAAATATGATATCCAGCCCTCGAAGCTGACACAGTTCACCTGCAGATTTACACCTTGGAAATAGCTGGAGGAAACAGAAATCTGTTCCAAACAGACTCTTTTTCTGTTGCCTGACTCATAAAACATAAGAGCTGGTTGTGAAGAACAGATGTCTTCCAGCAGAGTGCACCACAGAATTGTCCATGGAGTATCTTAACTTGGGGAAGATGTCCAAAAGCAAGATACATCAGACTACGTGTGCATCTAAAGCTCTCCGTGCTTCACTGGCAACATGACTGATTTCTGGTGGTAAATCTCTCCCTGAAGTCTTCCCTGGAAAAGGCAGAAAAGGCTGGGAGGCCTTAAACAGCACCTCACATATCTCTCTTCCATGTTAGTCTGGCATCTTTCCATCTGGTTGTTTCAGTTACTTTATGACTTTAATGGAGGAAAAAAAAAAATTATTAAAAGGATGAGAATCAAAAGGATTCTTTTCAAAGACATGTTTTTTTCTGGTTCATTCACTGACATACCAAGAATTTCCAATTAATATGTGCAGAGACAGACTTTTGGTTTTTTCCTCCAAGAAGAAGTATTGAATGTACTGATATTATACAGCTACACATATAAAATATTTTATATATATATATATACATACACACATCCTGGAATGTACAAATGAAAGACTGAAGGATTACAATATGAGGGAACTCTGGATAAACACAAACACTTGTTGATACAAGACTGGGACACACACATGCATAAATTCATAAGCTGTCTTTGAAGCAGGTAGGAGTTTTGCAAACTTATGTATCTGCCAAGCTTTGTACAGCAGTGGGTGACATTTTATTCAGTTGAGCTAATGAAATGTTTGCCTATGTGCAAAAAATGTATTCATGGCAACTTTAAATAGTTGTGTGGCTTTAGTAATAATGAGAGGCATCACCGGACATCCTTCATGATAGATATCCTCTGGATTTGGAAAAAAGGCAGTCTGGTAAGCTTAACAAACACTAACAAACCATGACAGCATACCTGAGGTGGAAGATTTCCTCCAGGGGCAAAAAGGGTAGATCAGACTCAATAGATCAGCCAACATTTGGCCTCTTCACTGAATCTGCCAATTAGTGCAGAGCATTATGGCATGTTTGTGTTGTGGCAGCTAGAGAAAGAGATCTGCCAAACTCATTCTATACAGAACCCCAAACATCCATTAGATGCAAGATGCTTTTCATCCTGATGAGTTGGCTTCAGTTCAAACTAATGGCCAACTGATGAGAAAGTTCATTAACTCTGAAACGTTCAGTCCCTCAGGAGGTATAAACTAAAAAGTGGGGTCCTACAGATATACACAACATAACAAAAATGATATTAAAATATTGAAATTACAAAGCCAAACACTTTAATTGTTGGGAATGGGAGAATTAAATTCACTCCTCAAATTTTCATGTTGCCGGCTTTTGCACATGCACTAATATAGTCTTTAATTACAGTCTGTCATTTCTATTTTTTCCCATGTGTATTGGAAGGCCACAAATCCTCAGAAACAACCTCTTCCTTCGATTGTGATAACTGAATGAGATGTTGCTCTTTCTTATTCAAGACTCTTTCATTGCTGTGTATCTGGTTTATGATGTCAGTCCAATAGACACTGTATGAAAGCTGAAGATGTGGAGGTATGTGGAGAACAGTGTGACTCTACTAAAATTAATAACATTTACTGATGACATACACACAGAGAAAAAGAAAGACCATGTTGGGTTTTTTTCCTTCCCTTCACATCTGCTAGCTGTATAGTATCAGATACTGAGGAGTATTTGCTTAAGTACACTCGCTTTTCAACTGTTTCTCCAGATCTGTATGCCCACTTATTTTGCAGGATAGCTGTTAGATGGGTTCAAGAAAATACAGGAAAACCAAAATCCTAGAAACAATGATGTCTTTGGGAACTCTTTTTCTCTAACTGCTATGTGTCATAAGGTATTAACTAGTCAAGAGTCTAAACCTCAGGAATGTTGTCTTCTTGCAGATGGAGTCTAGTGGTGTTTGAAAGAGCTCTGGATTTACTTCCATAGCCATTGGAGTTAAAGCAGTAAGGGTGGGAACTTGTGGAAATTAATTCCTTGGGAGACACAGAGGTACAGAAATAAACATTTGACTACTCTGGAAAAAAAACCAGGGTTGTCCAAAAATTTATCATTGTTATTTAATTTTTTTCACCTTAGAAGTGCATTTGTGTGATCAAAGGTGTTCATATCTAGGAATTTACAGGAGTACAACAATGTACAACAGTGCAGAGCAAGACAGCACTATGTAAAGGTAACACAACTCTTGGAAACTCATGGCAGCTGCAAGAGTAAGGTGCTGTTTCTTCTTAAACTGTCAGAAGTAACATAGTTTACATGGAATTACCCATCCATAGCTGCTATATGTAATGTAGCAACAAGAAAAGATTGTAAATAAAACAATCTTTACACACAGCAGATTGTGATTCTGCGCCGAATCTCTGCCTTGTCTCTGCTTTGCCTTATCAGGGGTTTGAAGGTTTGAATAAAGCATCACAGAGCTAGGAAAATCTCTTTGGTCAACACATGCTACCCAGCCTCAACTAACTTGTCCTTTAGTGTTAGATTCAAGACTAAATAAATTCTTACTTGGATGTGGGTGTCAAGTGCTACTTATCCATAGTACAGAAAGGATGTGCACTCTCAGGCAGCGCAGCAGACAGCATCCATGCATTCAACCCATGGGAAATGACAGAAGAAAAGGAGATGGAGATGAAAAAAAGAGGAGCAGATCATCAATACTTGGCCATAACAAGTCACCCTGTAACTCCTATGCCAGATTAAGCTCATCCCATCAGATCACTCTTCTGCCTGAGGCAATGCAAACTCTCTGTTTGCAAACTCCAAAATGTAACTAAAATACAAATTTGACTGCTCACTTCATGAACCATCTCTGCCATAAATATGTTGTTCCTTGACCTTTGGGTTCTCAAAATCTCTATTTTCATATGCATATATTTTTCACCTTATCATATTTTCACATTATTTAACCAAACACAAAGTACACACCTAAAAGACACCAGACACATGGCAACTTTGTCTGTAAGTTTTCAGGGATGTTCATACAGTTTATAAAAGAAAGCTAAAATTTATTATAAATCAAAGACAAATGCCTCTTTCTGTTGCAAAGGTTTAGCAAAACGTAAGGATTTTACTGAGAGGGAAATACAGTGGTTTTAAATTCAGGCTTATTAATGTTTTCCAATTGTCTATCAGGTAGTTAGCAATTTCTGGAGTTAAGTTCCCAAAATTACTTTATTCTATTTAAAAACAAATTCTAATGTTATTTTTTCCTAGATTACATTAATAAGGCAAATAATCACTGATATGGGTGCTTGTGAATGGACACCATTAGACATAATGGGTCCTGACCTGTAGAAAGTATGATGATGTTCTATTTTATTCCTTTCATCCTGATCCAATTTAAGTCCATATGAGTATAATTTTGTTCAGCTCAGCATTTTTTATATCTTCCTGTCTTCTTCTTGTCTCTAGAAAGATCACACAATGATTTTTTTTCATTTTATCTTGTTCAGTGTAAGAGAAAGCATCTAAAGTGTGAGAAGTTTTGCACCACTTCCATTGATTGTTTAAACTGAATTTTTATCCTGTCTTAAGAAGTGTCACAGTGTGGGATGTACCCTCTTGTGGGCAAAAAGAATTTTACAGTCATCCCTGTCTTGTGCAGACTCCAGCTTGGGTTTTTTGGGCTCACTTCATGGTAAAAGCATCACTTTAATATTCAAGGCTTAAGACATCATTTTCAAATTTCGGTTTCTGAAACTGCTCCCGTTGAGCAATATTGAAGGAATCCATACAGGATCTTAAGAGCCACCATATCGCACCTCAGTGCAAGAGCTTATGGATCTATTAGGTTACTTGCCAAAAGCTTTTAGAGAGCTCTTTTATGGGATAGCATAGTAAGTATATTATGTATGTAATTGTATAGTATAGTAAGAGGTTTTTTCTGGGCATTAGCCAGAGAGATGAAGCTGCTGAGGGATCTTCATCTTCCCTGATAGTCCTGTCTTCCAACTGCAATGCCCAGCTTGGACTCTTAACTCCACATCCCATCATGTCCACAGAGCTTAAATCTCACTGTGCAGAGCCCCCACCCCAATTCATGGAGCCCCAATCCCACCAGGGAATACTAAGAAGAAAGGTGCTTTTTGTTCTGTGATCCAGCACTGCAAGATGCTCCCCTGTCCCTCAGTGGTGATGCAGTTCCCATGTGGGTGCCACTGGAACTCTCCCATCCCCTGGACAGTGAGAGGATAGGCAAGTCCTTCTGTACCATACCTGTTAATACAGATGTCTGCCTTGAACTACAGAATCTTCAATTGTTGTGGGTTGTACTCCAACGTATACTTACTGTAAGATATATTGTATGAAGAAGTAATTTGAATTTTTCATTCTTCTGTGTTACAAAAAGAGGTAATTTGAACATAGATAGTTAAGTATGTTTTCCAAATTCTAATAATCTGCTTCTCTAGATTAAATCATGCAATTAGTACTATTTCCATAAATCTTCTTTAATTTATACGACAACTGCTTATAATTTTATTTTTAAGCTGCTAAATTTCATGACCTTAAACAAGTCATCTCTCCTTCACTGAAGGTAGCTTGTAAAATATGAAATTATTTAGATTCATTTCACAATATTTGTACTAAATCTAAGAAAAATATATATGGATTGTTAATCAAGTTTGATTAAACACAGCTATTATATTTTTTCATTAATTTAAGTTTATGCTGACATTATCGTGGTTGAACTGAAATATCAGACTAAATAAAAATAGCTCCAGTGTAAGATTTTAATGAATTTGAGATAAGCATAAGTATGGTTTGTATTTTTAGGTCCTTCTTTCTTATAAATGTTTTCAGCTGACCCAGCTAAAATCTCATAGAAGCCCAAAATCACAGATTAGATGAGGCTAGAAGGGCACCTCTGGGGATTGTCTAGTCCAATCCCCTGCTCAGAGTAGGGTCAGCCAAAGAACATTACCAAGGAGCTTGCCCAGTTGTGTTTTGGATATCACATTTGAAGAATGAAAAACGCACAACCTCTCTGGGAAACCTCTTTCAGTGTTCAACTATACTAGCAGTAATAATCTTTTATCTTGTAGTTAAGTCTAATACTAAATAGTTTCACTTGTAAACAATGGGAATAAGAATTTAACATCAATTTTAGAAAGTGTATCAAATACCCAAATAATAATGTGCTAGGAAATACATGCACTTAAACAATGCAGACTTGTTCAAAATTATAAAGTAAGAAACTTTGTGAAAAATCAGACTGTGGGGATCTTGGGCTCCTAATATCACAGCTTTTATCTTGCCTAAATACTTATTTCTCATTTGTAACACAGAAAATGTTAATTTTTGCCTCACAGGATCTCTGAGATAAATTCAATGTTGTTTGTGATGCAGTCAAATATTTTAGTGAGAAGTACAGCAAAAGGAGAAAAACAAGAGAGTATTAACAGTTTGGTATTCAGAACAAGGAATACAATAAACATGTCATAAGGCCACATGCTGAATAGAGATGAAATGTAATGCTAAATAGTGCTTTGTTAAGTGAGCGTTGTCCATCCTGTGTCATGAAAGAAGCAGAAAGTTGGTGACAGATACAGGGTATGATCATATAATTAATGATTATTTTTTTAGCAGATATATTAAAATTATCGAAATCAGGATTCCATGGGAACGTTATAACTCCAAGTGTTTAAATTGATGGTCTTAACATATAGACAATTATTTATTCTGTGTACATTAGCACATTTAAGCATAACATCATTCTCAAAAAGACTGCCATTAATAAAAAAAAACCCCTCACAATAGGATCATGGTAATAAACCCTAATCTCTCTATGTCTGTGATTTTTAGGAAATGTTAGGCTTAGAGGCGTTTTATTTTCTGCTCCACATTGTGAGTCTGATGTCATTTAAATACATAAGAGCCCTATTGTTCTGTCATTTATGCCCTGTGCACTTCTGCTTTTAGCATGATTAAACAAAAGAGACACATACCAATGCTTTCTTGTTTGAATAATGCAACATCAATATTTTACATCTTGGGCTGCATTTCAATTTTTTCCTCAGCAAGGTGAACACTTGAAAAGGAAGTAACCATTGCTTGCAAAAGTGTCAATTAAGTTACATTCTCTTCTTTTCCAAAAGAGATTTGTGTCTCAAAAAAATGCTCATCATTGAGTAGTTGTCATTCTGTTATAAACCAGTTCTCCAACTGATGGGTTTTTATTCTTAGTAGCATAAGGAAAGCAATAATGTATTAAATAGCAATTCCATTCTTAACATATCCAGTATGTTTTTTCAATGGATAGATTCTTCTTTCACCTGCAGTAAGGAGAAGAAACACTTATGATAAATGCACCTGAGTTGACCTAGTGCACTGCACAACATAGGGAGTGGAGATTTTCAGATCCGTCTCGTGCAAATCACAGATGTTCATGATTGGATTATTGATTTTGATATTGTGGATTATGTGGAGATTATCAATATGTGTGGATTATGTGGAGATTATTGATTTCAGTTCTCCAGTCTACAGGAGTTAACACACTTTGGATCTTCAATAACACCAGCATTTGGGTACCTTCTCTTGGGACTGGCTCCTGTGTGTGTAGAAATGTTGTTATTGTAGAGATACACCCTACAGTCATTTCACAAAGTGACAAAGCCCTACTCTCTATCAGGAGATATCTTCTGAGGTACACACATCCCCACTGTGCCCTGTCACTAGCCTTCAGAGGAGCTCTACCATGAATTTGGCTGGCTTTCCCCAAAGAAAGCTTCTCCAACTGGGTCTGCAGCTGCAACTTCACAATTTCCATGAGGTGCACACTTCCATAATGCCTTCTCTGCCCCTAGACATAGAGTTGAGAGCTGTATGTTTCTCATTTGCATTGCAATTAATGCATTGTTATATTCAAACTCATGGGTTTGTGGATATTTACCTGTAAGGCAAAAGGGAGTTTCAGGGACATCAAACATGCTGAGATATACTTCCCCAATACTGGGCCAATCTCAAGCCTTCAGTGAGACACAACTGGTTTCTTTTTGAGAAATTCCATTAATTCCCATCAGATATATAATTTTATGCCCACATAACAGTACCTGACGAGACAAGCCCTATAATATAACAACATTCTTCCACTGTTTTGCCTCAAAAGCCTGCAAACCCACAGATTAAGGTGCTCATACATTAGGTGACTTCTCACAATTTTGCAGTTTGACTTGAAAATAACTATTTGCTTTGTTAAGCATCCCCTCCATCAGCATATCATTTTTACATGACAATTTTATAGTTCTTTTCCAGAATAATGAAATAATGTTTGTTCTATTTGTCCATTTCTTCGAATAATTTCTTCAAATTACTTTAGTACTTTTTGCAGAAAGTTCATTGTGTTTTCTAATATTGTCTGAAAAATGCTATGACAAGCCACCTGAGTGATAAGTTGGTGCTTGTTTGTCAAAGTGAAAAATAATAAAACAAAAGCTGCAAAATGCCAATATAGTTTATAGGGACAAAAACTGGATAGATCTAACTTTGTAATAAGCAATTTAGTCCATTTCATTAATAACATGGTATTTGCAATGATTCATTTTTACCTCTGTCATAAAGCAAATAAAATGTCGGAACTGAGCAGGCTCATTATGCAGTATCTAATATTTCATACTTACTATCCAATCTTTAATATTTAATTTTGGGTTTGTTATTCAGACACACTTGTTCTTTGTGTGGGAGATAATAAAATTTATATATATATATATATTTAAAACAGCTCTCATTTACTTCAGCAGAGTTTGCTTTTACAAGCATCCATGGGCATAATTTACAAAGTTACAAAGTTACAAAGAATCCAAAAGCAAAAAAAATTGCACTACACACTTTTTGCACATTCAAAGCATCTCAGTTTATCTCAGGATTATTCAGCTGGTGCCATAGGGTTATAGAATACATATGATGACTTTTTAGGTTCATGGAATACCACCAAGACCCATAAAATTCCTTTTCATTGTCCAGGGTCGACGCTTTTTCATTTTCTCCCCCTCACCTCTTGCTTACTGCGGGCAGTTAACAGTAAAACAGAAACAAATATAGTGTATATATGTAACTATAACTTGTCAAATATGGCTCTCTCTTACTGCCCAACTGTCATGAGGCATTATCTTGATAAGTGTGTATATATACTAGAGACTATACTTTATTGTGGTTGGTTCTATTGTCAGTCTTTCACATTACACAGCCAGAAATCCTTGAAGTTAAATGTCCAGTCTTTTGAAACACAGAATAAAAGATGTCTAAATACTTTTTCTTTTATTGAAGTGTTTTAACACCTCTCATATTACTCAGAGAAATGAATTGCTTGGGAATGAGGTTAATGCTCTACAAAAACCTGCTTTTTAAAACCCTATAAGAGGGGTCAAAGACCAGGAAATGCTCTCACTATAATTCTCATTTTCAGCTGAATTGGCCATGGCAACTGCACTAAGAATGCAAGTTTGAATTTCATTATGTTCCAGAAACCTGTAACTTTGCATTAGAATGATTCATGCAATAACACAAGGAAATTGCAAGCATTTTTGATGCAGCATATATTAATTTATAATTTATTAAATTTGTATTTTAAGTAGCTACTTTCAAGTACAACTGAACAATGTTCATTTGATAGCTACTAAATGTATCCCTTTGCATTTTACTTGTAAAATGCTCTGTGTTTGGTGACAAGTTAAATGTATATTATGCGCTATACACAGGGAGCCAACATGTGTCTTTGTAATACCGCAGCAGCCATAGCAATTTTAGCAGCTTTCTTATTATTTTAAGCCATTTCCATTGTCTTCTAAAGAACATAAGTAGAAGCTGAAAACTTAAGACAACCAAACTCAATAAGCTCTCATTATGAACAAAGTATTGTACTGTTTCTTAACAAGTGACCATGTCACCCAACATGATAATACCTTTTTCCTTAATTATGTCTTTGTAGATCCAATATTAAGCCATTTCTCAAACAAAACTTTCATTAATTGCATTGGAAGTTTCCCTGAATGGTGCTGCAGCACTCTCCTTTTAGGTATTTCCTTTTGGTTAACCATAACAATTCTCTAAATCAGCAAGTATTTTTTTATTATGAAATCTTTCAAGAATACACTAGATTTTTTTGAGAAATGACAAGGATACACCTCTTTAGTTAACGATGTTGCCTTACAAGCAGCTTGAGGAACTCCCTGCAAAGCAGTAAGGCAATGCTCAGGGGTGGGAGGATAAGAATAAGAAGATACCTTACAATTTTGGGAAGCAAAATTACGTAGTTCTGCAATGCTTGAGATGCTGATACTTCTCAAGCACATCCTTAGTATTGCTGCTATTAGAGGTGGATCCATGTGCATAGGTACTTTTAGCAAAATTGTGGTTTAACATACCTTACAAGTTTCTAAGTACACTGCAGGGAATTTCAAAGGCTGAGTTTTTATCCCAAGAAAGCTGTGAAATCATTGCCACACAGCTGCTTCTCTGCCTGCAAGCTTGGAATAGCCTTCTGCTTTTTCCAGCTCAGTGTGATGTTCAGAAGGCTTCCTCCTGCTGGATTTCACCCAGGTTTTTGCAGCTGGTCTGCAGCAACCTATTATCTCAGCCAGACAAATGACAGTGAGAGAAACAGAACTTAATATCACCTGGAAGTTCTGCAAACAAGTAATGTGTTTACTAAGGTTAACTGGGATTTGTAGCAGCTGTATTGCACAAGCAATAGAAAGCAGGTTGGGTTGGATCCACAGAGGCCAGAGGGGATGCAGAGACACATGGTTGTAGAGCCAAACCATGATCTCCATCCCACATGCCCAGGAGCGATTTTAGTCTCCAGCCACATCACCACCAGTCACAAGTTTAGCTGAGAACACATATCCTATTAACAATTCTCCCTGCTAATATTCTGTTCCCAGACTAATGTTGTACCAACTGTTTGCATGGCCAGGGCTGGAGGTGAATGACAAAGGCAGCCTCTATCAGGGACACACCAGGTAGAAGTGGCAAATTTGGCTGGGTCTAACACTCCTGGCCAAATGCTTTCTCCTAGGCACCCACTAATCCGTCTTGGAGAGGTGGGCTCAGAATGATTCCTGATGCTAAGTAGCAAGAATAGTCCATTTAAATTGGACATTCTCCTAGTGAGACATCCTAGTGGATGTTCTCCTAGTGAGAGCTAGTGAGATTTACAGGCAAAGGGCAGATCAGACAGCATCCCTAATCCCCTAGGTACAAATCGCATACATTACCAGATAATAATAAAGAGCCAATCTTGCTGCTCCTTTCTGAAGTTGGAGTATATGATTAGAGCCACTGAACTGCCTCCAAAAGCAGCTACAGGTAAAGTATGGATTGTGTGGGAAATATTTTCTTTTGGGGAGACTAGTTTATACAATTTATGGCAGTTGAGCAGAAACTATATCTCGGAATCAAGGGGTCTGAAACCAGTCTTCTCTCTCCCCAAGGGGTATTTATACAGTCCAAGAGATGTTTTCTTGGGAGAAATTATTTCATGCTAGATGCTCTTCAGAAGAGCCTCACATCACTGGAATAGGTTTCTGCTGTGGCACAGCACTTTCTTTCTCCCTGTACACTTTCTTCTCTCAGGGTACACTGCCAGCAGCATTTATTTGTTAACCTCTGAGACCATCAGCCTAATGGCCAATGCAGAGCAAAACTTATTTGTATGAAGAATAGTGTCTGGTAGGGAGAATTAGCTAAACTTTCTATGTGATCTGGTACTGCTGAAAATGAGTTAGTGCTTCAGAGACTTTGAATGGTATTTTTATTAGGACAAATTAAGGTTATAAATACCAATATTACTTAAAATTATATGAATACAGCATACCAATTCTTAGAGAGTAGTAGAAAAAGAAGGCAATTTGAGTCAATCCAGGACAATCTGGTTCTCATTTATGGAAACACATTCAATTCCAGTGCTTTCAATTTCTCGTTGTGATGATTTTGCACAAGACTGAACAACATCTTCCTTTCAATTTTTCTTTCAGACTACTTTATTCCTTGGAAACAGAAGAGAAAGAGAAGTAGTAACACTGATTTTAGTGCTTTCCTCTTTTACCTGATCTCTGCAAAAGCCAGAACAGATGATAAAGAATTATGAATGCACATGCAACATTGAGAGGACCCAAGCACAGTGTCTTAGCATTTTCCATGGAAACTCTAAGCAGATGTATCTAGTGGCTTTCTGATCTGTAGCTGTCCTCTGCTCTTGTTGTGTTTGATATGTGCTGGGGGAAAAAATAGCTGAAAAATCAAAGGCAGAGAGATATTCTGTAAAGTGGCAATATCTAAAAGCCTGTAGTTGTAAATGTTCCGTTTGGAGCACCCTTTGAAGTAGCATGGAATGCACAGGATACCTGCCTATTCATTTAGCCACTGATAAGGTCCTAATTAACACAGCACTCAGAACCTCCCATATGGTGAAGTATAGAAATAACCATGGCTTTTATGTCCTTCCTTTGCAGCTGTAAGTGAAACATCTTTTAGGGGTTTTGCTTTTTACCAATGTGTGCATTTAGTGTACTTGTAAATACCTCACTGAGTGGAAAAAAAAGATAGATCAACAGTCACAGAAGGAAAACCTGCTTTTATTGCTGGGAAGTAGTGGATTCAGCACACATCTGAGTCATGCAGGAGAATTTCTCTGGGTTTAGGTCAAACTTCACTTACAAATTCTGGCCTGCAGGCTAACACTCTCTTCAGTTCAGTGCAACACAGATGGCAGAGTGAGTAATGATTGCTTCTCTGTCCAGGATTGGGCCACCAGACCCTTAAGTCCTAAAGTTTATTCCAATGGAAAGGTTCTAGTGCACTGAAGTGCCTCCTGAAAGCAAAACTGCAGGATCAGGCCCTTCAATTTTAAAAAATGACATTTAATATGGACAGACAAAGGCACTGGAGAAGAACACAGTGATTCTCTGTATACCTGGCAGAGTGATAGTAGTACAAACAAGCTTTTCTTTAACCACAACGGCAATCTTCTAACAGCAGCACCCACTCAAAAGCATAGAACTCAGAGGTTGATAATCATCTTTCAGTTCAGGTTATTGCATGCAATTTTTCACATTCATTCAGTTTTCTTCATACAGCTCTCAGTAAAGTAACTCCCTTAACAATAAAAGCTTTTATGGCAGCCCATTACACAGGAGAACTAACCACTCCTAGTTTTTTTATTGGCTTCTTGGAATATTTATAGCAGTCTTTGTTCTCTTTGCAAGCGTATGCATTTGGGTGTGTATGAAGATTTTTCTTCTTTTTTTATTTTTTTACTTTGGCAATTGGTTTTGACAGTGAAGTATATTTTTACATCTGTAAGTCTTAAAAGTTTTATATTTGTTTTCCTTTATATAATATTATGATTGGCATCAAAGCCAACATTCAGTCTGCTCCTCATTGTTTAACACTTGAACATTCATTGCTGTAGAATTTTCAAATTGCCACCATGCTACCTCTTCTTGATAAACTGGTTGTTCTCTGCACACAAAGAAATTATGAAATTTGACTCCATACTAACAAATCAAATAATTAATTGGTGTCTAAAGGGACAGATTAAATTTCTACTTCAATAATTTGATAGAAAAACCTCAAGTTAAAACAATAGATTGGCATTCTTGTAGGAATCACATCAGCAATAGCTGAAACTGCCACATATTTCTGCATAGCATTTTGGATTCAGGAGGATCCCAAAATTTTTGATAAAGCTTATATAGAACTAAAAAATAAAAAATGGTCCCAAACAGACTCTGGCTTTGAATACCTCTATCTAGGTTTTTAATTAAATTTTATATTCCTTCTTTCATAAACAACAATCACTTATTTTTAACACTCTGATCATGAAAATCATATTGAATATTGTAATCAATGGAGGGATTATATATATATATATATATATATATATATATATATATAATATGGCTTTCTTTGTTTTCAAAAATAATGAAAGAAGAAATTGTACTAACCAGACTGATGGAACTGTTGAAATTAGAAGGAGAATTATTTTCTCATTTATCTTTTCCAGTTCAGAAAATAATCATTGTACTAAAAGCTAAAGCAATGCAAATAATAATTAATAATATTACTCATCTAGTAAATACCTCCCTGAATTTATTATACACATACTTATTGAATAAATGAATAATTGAGAGTATCCCTTTCTTTTTGATCATAAAATTATTAAAGAAATTATTATTAAAGAAAAATAAAGATTTAAATCACTGATATGAAGTAAGGTTATTATAGTGTTCTTAATAAATACAAGAATGTTCTAATAAACACATTTTCCATGGTATCTTTTACAGAAACTTATTTCCCTGGAGCTTTGCTGCTGCTGGAATGCCATTAGGTAAGTGGAAGCTTAATTTTCTTCTTATTATCTTTTTAGCTTGTTATTAGCTTATTATCTAATAATACTAAGCAAGCTATTTGGACCTTGATTATCTATAAACTGTGCTTTACTGTGTTGACTTGGGGAAGTTTCTTTTCACGGCTCTATTAGGTGGATATATTCCCCCCACTCTGGAGCTATAAAAATACTTTATTCTGCTGTAGAGAGTGGAGGGGTTTTTATGGGGGAACAGTGATTGTGGTTTTATCCCTAAATTCGGATTTGGGAAGGCCCCACAGGTTCACTCAGGGCAGTCCTCATCCTTTCTACTGGTGAAGGTTTCAGGCCATTTCTTGAGCTCTTTCTCTCCCTCTCATTTCCTAATCCCTGGGAAGGGACATCAGGCTTTCAAGTGACAGTCTTCACCTCATACAAGCCCAGAGAGCCCTGGCTTGAGGCTCAGGGGTGAGGTCCTGCTGTGAGGCTGAGTCTGGGGAAAGACCTCCTGTGACCTCCAAGCTAGTCCCACTACTTGCAAAGAGATGGAGTCCAAAGAAAACAGTTATCAAGGACTGAGCATCTTCACTGGCCTATTTCACCTACCAGAAGGTCACAGCGCCTGTGGAAAGATTTTTCCCTGTTTTGAAACGAGTCTCTTAGGCTTCAACCAAACCTGGTCATCACAAGACAGGGACTGCCTCTCAGCTGTAAGAAAGGGTGCAGAGTGGGAGTTACTTTGGTGATGCAAGTCACTTCTGTGGTGACCTACCTCGTTATCTCAGGTTGGGCTTGCAAACCACTATTGGCATCTGTCTTCAAGACCATTGGAGTAGTGAGACAACACATCTGTTTTACCATGTCTAAATGGAGAAGAAAAGTGCAATGTGTGGAAAAAAAAGCCCTGAAAGTGCTACAGGAACTTCTTCTATAGGTGTGAATATTGTCCCTGCTCTGCTCCAGTGAACATGGGAGACCACACACTGTTGTGCAGAGAGGTGACAGACCTCACTGACAGCAATCTGCCACTTAGGTGTGACAGGAGCCTGGTAATGAGGCACACTGTGAAGAGTCAGCACCCATGTGAATAAATAGGAAAGGTGTCGGTGAGATGTAGATGATACTGGGGAAAACAGAGAGTAAGTTGATTCTTCTCTGCTTAGAATACCATGCCAGGTCCATGGTCCTATCGTTTAAGGCCTTTAACAAGTCAGTCTCCAGCTGTGTTTGTCCAAGACAGTGTAGCTCAGAACACACAGAGGAATCCCTTTTGCAACACTACAGGACAAAACATCACAAGATACAGTGTGAATTTTGATGAAAATGAAACAGTGGAGAATTACCACCACAATTGAAACTGGGAGTGATAGCAAAAACCAAAATGAAAAATAAAGAAATGTCTTGTTCAGGTTTTCCTATTAGCAGAACTCCGTGATAATGACCTTTGTGAAGGACTCATAGGGACTCCATGAAGTGCCTCAGCATCACTAATTTTATGATGCAGTTTATGCAAAGAGTATCTGTATCCTATGATAATAATAGTTGTAAAGAATAGCTGTGATACCCATGCCAGACAGCAGATCAGACAAATTGGCTTTGGAAGGAATAATCAGCATCCCTTAACTCAACATATCCTTCAGCTGTCTGAAAGAAGCGTATAAACAAAACCTTAGCTTGGATATCAGTATACAGATTAACTACAGGCATTTTCATTCTGCCATTGCGCTATGCTTTATGTATTCAGCCAAACATTTCTAAAAGGATTGTAACTCCTCCTTGTTTGAATTCAAATTCCTAGAAATTCAAACTGCTAACGCAAGGTAAAATTCAGTAAGCTTTGCAAACTGCTTAAAATTATACTATAAATATTATTTAGACATATTTGTAGGCTTTTGCATAATAGGTCTATGAAAACAATAGCAAAATACTATTTTATTCCTTCAAACATTTTTAATTTTCATTACGCCATTGCATTTTTTTCAATTGAAGTGAAATGTAGAGACATGCTAAAAGAAAGCATAATTGGGGTTGTTTGAAATTATTTCTCTGAGACTTGAAAGAAGGAAAAGTCAAAAAATGCATTAGAAGTCAGAGTTAGAAAGAAGTCAGGGAATGTATATCCTTTCAAGATTTTTAAAATGTAAGGCATAAATAATGTTTGTTTCTTGGTAAATAGCAATCATATGCATAAAATGGGAATGAGCTGTAGAAAGAAATTAATCAGAGAAAGTCTATTCAACTGAAATCCTAGGAACTTTAATGTTGTGGAACACTGTTAGACTGCTTCAGTTTTGCAAGTGCTTTATCTCAGCTGAAAGGTGAAATTAGCAGCTTTCTCAAAACCCTGGGAAGCTATTGTGTCAATGCTACACACTGTAGACCACTGTTTGATGCCAGTGCCACTAGCTTAGATGAGCACTGCAATCAGGAGCATTAGAAGTGAGTTGGTGAATTGCATTGCATGAAGCAATGGAGCTGCTTACAGACAAAAGAACTGAATGGGGTTTTATACACGTCTATAAGAATATAATGAAGTCAAACACACCAAGCACGCAGCTGAATTCAGCAACATTAAAGTAACCTAGAAAAGAAGTTGGGGAGAGAGGTGAGATAGGGGGAGGACATCTGAATAAAAGAATTAGTTAATAAAATAAATTGGAAATTCAGACACAGCTGGATCACTCCCTGAAATATTAATACTGTGAGGAATGATGTATCAAACATATCTCTCTGAAGCTACTGCTCATA
>CM031858.1:30910602-30979108 GCA_018697195.1 Certhia americana
CCTTCCGCACCTTCCGCACCTTCCGCACCTTCCGCACCTTCCGCACCTTCCGCACCTTCCGCACCTTCCGCACCTTCCGCACCTTCCTTCCTGTCAGCAAAGCATCTTTAAAAAATTTATGATCTTGAACTAGCCGATGGTCTTTGTTTTGTTCATGTCAGGTTAAAATAACTGCTTATGGGTATTTGTTCTGTTTTTCATATAACCTATAACTTCTTTGTTTTGTTTTTTGTTTTGTTTCTTTTCATGGATGTAGAACAACTGAAAACATTCTGTAAAAAAAGCTGAAAAACTTGTATATATTTACTCATGTGTGAAAGCATAGAGGTATCATATTCTAAAGATCATTATCAGAAATTATGAGAAATAAAACAATCTTTCTGTTATGTGATGAGGTTTATGAGAATATCCCTAGACAATTCATTAGTTTTAAACTGACATGAAAATCAATTAATTTTAATAGGGAATAACAGATTATGTGTTTAATAATTCATCTAATTTCATGAGGCAAAGTGAATTAGACAATGCAATGTAAATCTAATAGCAGTTGCAACCACATAATTTGACTGTTTGTCAAGAGCAAAGCATAGTGAAATGATCAAGAATTACACAGAGTGAAAAACATTAATTGTGTGTAAACTGAGTGACAGTTTCTTGTAACCCTGAAAGCCTATGAGTTCAGTGTAATTATTTCTATTAGATCTTTCCCTAAAATCATTCTGTATCATTAATTATGTATTCATATTAAGCAGGCAAATTAATAAATAATACAAAATAACTTTTCCATGAATTTTTTCAATTCAGAGATGATATGAAATTGACAGAGATTTTATAGACTGAAACTGTGTGAAAAATTGTTTTATAGTCTGCATTAATTAATCAATAATGGCCCTGAGAGTTGGCATTTCTGCCTGTTAATGACCAGATGAAAGAGCTGAGGACCCTATGTAGAGCAGAGAGCCCTTAACCCATGCAGTCATTCACGCTGGAGAAATGCCCGACCCCCAGGTCACCACTGCTGTTAATCGAAGCCATAATAATTGTTATGGTTATTTTTCCATGCACGCAGAGCAGTCGTGTGCTTTCCATCTGAGTGCTATGCATTTCAGGTTAAGGAAAAGACCAAAACGGGAAAGAACAAACGTGAGGCCTTGATGAGCAAAATGGCCGCTCTGGGTGGATGTGTGCAGCAGACGGAGCGTGGAGCAGCAGCTGGGAGCTCACAGCCATCTCAGCTGATGTGTAACAGGACACACGATCACGCTGAAGCACAGATATTGTATAAAGAGGATGTCCTTTCATATGTTTGAAAATATACATGTTGAAATACATGTTGCCATGGATACCGGTCTGTCTGTAGAGCAATAGTCTCCTTCACTTGGTAGTGACACTGTAGTAACCTATAGAAACAAGGAATATCACACCTCCTTGTGTTAATATGAGAAAAAAATTATAGAAAAACACTTCAGAAACACTCAACTTCTCTTTTTACAACAAAATACAAAGGAATAAAGGCGAGGTTGAATGGGGCTTTGAGCAAACTGGTCTAGTGGAAAGTGTCCCTGCCTATGGCAGGAGTGTTGGAACTAGATGATCTTTAAGGTCCCTTCCAACCCAAACCATTCTATGATCCTATGAATCACAGCTTTGTGGATGATTTTTCTTGTTTATAGTCTGAAGAAAGCATTTTGTTAGTGTAATTTAAGCCTGAAAATGTGGTCTGGCCTATAGCGCCTGGATTCCCATCCCTCTCTCCTTTACCAACAGTTAGGATTTGAGGCACACAGGCCAGGACAGGAAATGAAGAAGCTGACAGGGCAGGGCATGAAAATCCACCAGCTATCTATGCCAAAAGGATGGAAGATACTGATTCTCCACACATTCTACCAAAAGCAGAAAAAACCCTTACCTCCCCTTCGAAGAGCAAGCAGCAGTTTTGCCACATTGAACATAAAGATGGAAGTAGCAGGTTCTGGACATCATTTTGGAATTGCAGATCTGGACAGGAGAGAACAGTATTAACTTGCTGGGGTGAAAGGAATTCCTAGCAGTCTTAGTCACCATCTTTTGTGAATCCTCTCCTCTATACCCACTTTTATCATCCAAGCAACACTGCCTACTGCTTGTGAAGGAAAGACATTTACACTGTAGTTGGCTCTTGGAGACTTGCAGTCACAAAACCATACTGTGATACCTTGAATTAAGACGAGAAAAGAAAACCTTGAGTTCCCAGCCTTCTGCTTGTTCCTTCAGATTTGGAGAAAGGAGAGAAGAAACAAGAGAGGAGCCCCCTTGACTGCACATGCCCACAATATGCTCTTTTTGGGGTCTCAACTCTATCAGTTGCACAGGAGGAAGCACAACAAAAAAATCAAAATAAGAAAGAGATACATACATAGGCTGAACAATGAAGAAGAGAAAAACAGATCTCACAAAAAGAAATCAAATCATCTTCAAACTGGATAATGCATTGGTTTTCTCTAGCACACCTGCCTGTTTTCCACGCATCTGCCAAAGAGCCTAAAAGAACTGAGTGCTTCTGAACTTCATTCAAGTCTCATCAACGTGTGTGCAGATTAGGTGCAGTTTCTTGCATGCTATGCCTTAAAACAGTGCACATGGGTGCAGTAACCTAAGGCTGGTCAGAGAATTTCCATGAGGGTTGTAATGAAATAAAAGTTTCACCAAAACTTTTGTATCTGGTTGTTAGAAACTAGCTTGATATTCCTGGCACATCCATTACCGCTAATATGCTTACCAACCAACTGATGGTTTTGGTTCAAAGTCCCTTCATTCTATGATCACAACCATGAAGACTTTCAGATTTTGTAGGACCTTCAGCAATAAAAAACGTGTTTTGGCTGATCACACTTCTGTCAGCTTCCAGTCCTGATCCACTCCATTCCAGGAATAAAGCATCCTGGCTGATACAAAGAAGAAATCTTCTATTTCTAGAACTAAGAATTCTGGGAGATTTCAATAAAAACTAGCATTGGCAAAAAAACCCACAAGAATATGTTATAAAAAAAATTATCTCTCTAATTACTCCTAATGTTTTTGAAAATAAATGCTGTTTGCTGATCTGTCGTGTAATGCAGTGAGCTAACCCAAAATACAGACTACGCCTGGCAGTGGCTCAGAAACAATTTTTCTTAGCCAACTCAATGCACCTAAGAAACTTAATTATTAAGTGCTTAGCATTTGTATGCTTAAAGCATTCCCACATCTGTTAGTAAAACACAAATCTGCTAAAAAGAAAATTGTTAATATTTAGGCTAACAGTCTTAAAAGCAGACACAGGAAATAAGAAAAATAGAAATACTTTGTATTTCAAGAAACCATAAATTCAAGCATAAATATTTTCATTAAAAAGGCAAAAATTTGCTAATTAGTGTTATGACTCAGTCCTTGGAGCTCCTACACCTTTAATCGTTCTAAAACCTGGCACTAGAGTATACACAGAAAATCTGAGCAAATTGTCTGAAAGTCCTTAAGGAATTTAAAATAAAATGCTTAAATGAATCTCTCACTACTGCCATGCAACAAATGCCCAGATCTATTCATAGTGATGCACCCAATTAAGTCTAGAAGAATTGCATGAGTTCAGTTTCAGCAGATTCCTATTGATTCCCCTAGTTAATAAACAGTTAAAGGATGAAGTGAGTTTTTAAAAAATATAAGTGCTTTAAAGGTGCTAGAGAGGAAAAGCATAGTACTAAGTGGTCATGTGGCTAGTGCCATTCATCTTGGTAGTGACTATCTGTCAAAAGTGGCAAGAGCCCTGTTAACAGCCATGACCTGTGCTGTAATGAAGGGAGAGTGCACAGCAAAGTGTCCATTATCAGGCAGTTGGGAGCAGTAAATTGGTGCAGTTTGCCTCAATCTTGCAGCAAGTTGAGATGTAAGATAGGTGGGGATCAGCAAGCAGCAATTTTATCCTATGATCATTTTTGTCAGATCACATCAGAGTAGGAACTTACTCAGATTCATTATTTCAATTAAATAAGTTCCCTCATTAAATGACCACTGCCATGAACATTTTCTGTGGTCCTGGATTTATAATTGTGCAAACACACCTGCTAATATTTGGACAGGGAGCAGTGATCGAGAAGCAGTAAGGTAAACGGCGCATTAAGATGATAGTCAGGTACAATCAAACAAATCTTGCACCCTCTCAACAGGGTTAACAGCTTGCAATAAAATAGGCAATCTCTGTTACCTATACACTAACCTAAGTTGCTTACATCCAGTTCTAATTACAAAAATTCTTTTCAGACTGTTTACAAAGCAACAAAACACTCAAGTAAAATTCCACCTCTGTTCAATCCCATGCAAATGAATTGATGCTATTGCTACTTTCCTGAGGAATAAGCTCAAAACTCCAGGTGACACTGGAGTTGTCTGCTCTTGGGTGCATGGAGATGAAGAATTCTGGATGAACTCTTAAACTATGATGCAGACTTAAGCCTTAGGGACTCTCCAGTAAACTAGACAAGCAAACTGAAGACAAATGTACTTGTCACCACCACTCATTCACCACTTTGCAGCAGCAAAAGCCTTTCAGATCAGCCCTTCTGCTTTCGAGACACTGGATGTATTTCCCTAATCACAAGTTGTCCCTATTCCTACCCCATAACCTAAATGAGGAACACTAAAACTTCTGTAATTCTTTACAGGACTCCATTATACATCTCTGCCAAATTCTGTCCTTATTGTGAGAGTTGTATGCTTTCCCTGCCAGCTCAAAGCCACACAGGTAGTTTGGATGATGGGCAGAGAGGTAAAGCTCATGTCCAAATAGCATTATAATGCAAACAGCTTTACCCTGTTTCCCAAAGACCCCACACCATCACCTTCCACATGTCGGACAGTACTATAAATCTGAATAGCAAATATGGGGTTTTTTTCTTTCCACAAGTGCATTAAATCAACAGATGGATGCCTTTTTCTTTCTCTTAGTCTGTCAGCAGTGCAATATCGAACTCTAAAGGAAGGACTCAACTTCTGCTATATGTTAATAAAGACCAACAGCAAAAAAAATAAAAAAAAATAAAAAAGGGTTTTGCAACTTTTTAAAAGTTGTACTTTTCACCTTGCCTACCTCAGCAAGTTTTTAAACTCGATATGGGACCAGGGAAATTGTGCTTCAAGTCTCCTTTTGTTTACAGATTTATATTTTTCATTTCAGTGCCAGGTGAAGATTTCAGATCTGCAAAGAGGAATATTTTAGCCCTTTGAAGTCCTCACCAGCAAGTAAGCCATATGGACCAGCTACAAGGATGGGCAGGCTGCAGCCACCTGAGCTGGTAAATAGGCATGAGTTTGGGTACTGGTAACAAATAGAGACGATGGCAATAGATTAGAAATGTGCTGCTGAGATAAAGTAGAGAAGTTGGAGTATATTGTAGAATGCGGATCTCTCCCATAGCTCTGAAATGTCCCTCCCAGGTCTCCTCTGTTCTCAGGGCACAAGTTAAAAAGCCTCCTGATAGCCCTAAAACAAGTAGGGGATATGTAGTAATGAATTCAGAAGAGGCTTAATAATATTAACAGTTCTCTGGATATTTTGATAGATTTTAGTATACTTGATAGGAACATGGTCTGCTTATCCATTTTAGACCTTTACATCAAGTTAAGGGAAAAAGAATATTTTTTAAAAAAAGAACAAAAGGACCCCAAACAAAATAAAGAGGGTCAGTGAGAGTACTAAACTATCCCAGGGTACAATACCGGGTCAAACAGATATTAACAGGATCTAAAAAACGGACTGAAATGCAAATCTAATCTCTCCAAAAGTAAGGTGAAAATTAATTTCCCTTCACATATTAGTGCAAGCGTAACTATTCACTGAAGTTGTGTTGATCCCCCACCTGCAGGTGCACTGAGATTGCTTCTTCATTTTCACTTTGCTGCAAAGCTGTCAGCATTGCTTACACAGCTTACATGTGCTAATTATCAGGGCTACCCAAGCAAAAACCAGGATTTTTATGTTGTAACTATTTGGGTTGTATAAGGCCTGCAGAAGAGGAGTTTTTCCTTGTAAAGTGGGGCTGATCTTTCTCACAGGTTGCAGTATACTACCAGAAACACAGAGCTAGAGGCACAAGGGTGAAACACAAATGATGAAACCACCACTTTTCATATAGCAAGTAAAATTCATTTTGGAGGGGATGGAACCATCTGTTACTACCTGTATAATGGCACTTCTTACAACTTGGCAGCTAAAACCAGGCTGTAAAGGGGGAGTAGAAGCTGCAGCTTTCTCTCTGCATCTTTGCAGGGTGGTGGGAAGTGAAGGGAAATAAAATTGTCCACATTAGTTGATACACAGGCAAAACTGTAATTTTGGAGGGGGGGATTGTTTACCTTAAAAGCTGTGTAAATCAGCTTGAAACTGAATTAAACAGGTGGCTGACCACCTGTACATAATGATTAACTGTGCTTACACAATAATATATGTGAAAATACTGTCAAACCCTGATAACATCACATCTGCTACTCCTGTACTATTGTGCAGAATGTTTGTATTTATTATTGCTTTGAAAAAACAGTTAGGTGTTGCTGACTTTTCTTCCCTGTGTTTTGCATTAAGGTAAACTGTTTGCACCCAAAAGTTTAGTATTCTTCCTACTGTTATAAATTTTGAAGTATCATATTTGTGCATATCTGGCCATTTAAGCAAAACTTCTGCAATTTTGACTACTGGAAAGTACCTGAATTAGTCTGATAAACCATTAAATTTTTAGCATTAAAATTGTTATTGAACACCTTACTACTTATAAGATATTTAAAACTGCTTCTCTGTATATATTTAAACATGCTGGAGTTTTCTTTACCTTTGAGAATATTATAAACAAAATGATTTGGTCTTTATTCAAATTCTAATTTATGCAAGTAGAATCATATTCTTGCCAGACACTATTTTAAGCAAGGAGTACTTTTAGGTCTGGTAATTTACACTGTCAGAAGCAAAATCAGAATGTGACTGCATGGCTTGTGTTCCCATTGAATGAAGTTAAATCTGCATATGAAAGTACAGTGTTAACCCAACACTCGTGAATTTTGGCTGATGAAATCACCACACCACTCATCCATCCAACCACTCAAGGCTATGAAAGAGCTCCAGAGTCCATGCAGGCTTACAAAGGAGAAGGTGAAATTCATATCAGTTTATTATACTTAGAGCTGAAGACAAATGATTTAGGACTTGTTTCATAAGCTTTTCATCTAGGCCTCTTTTGAAAGGTCTTCCCTTAGTGAGATGTGGCATTTCCCAGCTTATTGTCGCTTCAGCCTTTCACTGGCAGCATCCAGTTGTATCCAACCTCCATCACAGTGGGAAAATTGAAGTTTGGTGATGTTCTTACATCAAACCCTTGGGTTCCTGAACAATTGGGGTACTATAAAATGCTTGGGAATGACAAATCAGATTGAATGGATTAGAAAAAATAGTAACAACCATACATTTTTTAAAAACTGAATATTGTTCTATTTATATCATAGCAGCATGTTTAATTCATTGCACATTTACATGTCTGAAGGAAATCAGTCCAGGAGTTTTTAAATTCTTCAGTAGTTGTCTTAAATTCAAACCCTGAATGTACATACAAAACTGCTTTTTCTTACTTCATGACTTGGTTGTAAAAAAAAATCTCCAATTGCGGCCATATTTTTTTCCCTAGAAAAATGTAAAAGAGAGTAATAGAGATCTGCTATGCCATAAGGAATTCTGTAATTTTCCTAAATTAGTCCTAGTAACTAATATTAGAATGCCAATAGATTCTTATCTGTTTGTACTCCTAGAGAGCCCTCTCAGGGCAATGACAAAAGGAAGTTTAAGGTTTATGAGAATGCTGCTTGTAAACTCTAGGTTACCAGAATGCATACAGGATTCCCCTTGACGCCATGGAATCCAGGAAAAGAGGACACATATGTACCACTTCATCAGGAACAATACACTTCTCATAGAGTTGTCTGTGTGCCACTGTGCCTGTCCTGTTATCCACAGCTCCTGTTTCTGTGTTGCTGGTTCTCTGCATTCACAGTAGAACAAATAGCATAACTATCAGTTAGGAGAGCTTCAAACACCAATTGCAGTGGCAACATTTCTAGTACGATTAAAATTCTAGCCTAACTCACATTTGATTTGGGGAGTCACTACTTCTTAACAGGATAAATGGAAGAATCCATTGAAAAAATACATAACATGTATTTTCTGTCTCCAGCTGAGTCTATATAGTCAGTTGGCCTCTGGACCCTTGGATTTTATATCTATCCCATCACTTCCCAAGCTATAATTCACTCCTTGTCTTTCAGCACTATGCTAACACGAACAGGCTTTTTTTACCACACAAAAATCCTCTGACAAATACATTTGATGATTCATAATTGTTCTGCTTTGTTTCTTGCAGGGATGCCAAGAGCATTATGTCCGTTGCACAGGAGTTGACGGAATTCATTAACACTTGCCATTAATATTAACCATATCCTTTCATTTAAAAAAAAAAATAAAATTCACCACCACCATTGTAAAGGATTTCTTTTTTTATAAAAATATAAAACAGATGCAAATCTAAAATAATCCAGTCAAACAAGTGTTCAGAAAAAGACTAGCAGGAGAGGCCTATCATCCTTAATAAAACACTGGTTTGAAAGCTATGTTTGCCCAAAATCACAGCTCTGTCCCTTCTCTTTTCAGCTGCCTCCAACTGTTCAAATTTTGGTGCAAGGAGTCCCTGAGCATGGATTGCAGGTTGAAGATTTTTGAGTCTCTTCTGAGGTAATTTCTTTCTGTTACACAAAAGGTAAAAAAGGTCCTGCTACCCTGGCACTCCATTGTAGTTTCTAATTCGCACACAATGAATTTTGCTCTTCCCCACATTTAAAGAAGAGGTTAATGTCTGGAGCACCCAGCACACGTATCCACGTATCACACTTACGCCCTGTTCTCCCATAGAGATCCCCCTTTCCTCATGAAACTGGCATGGCAAATAATTAATAGGCTGCAACACAAAAAGTACAGCAAAAAAATTGTGCTGGTAGTGTGGCAGCTCTGCTTGGATTGAAAAGAATTCTTAAACTCTTCAATTTAAGTAAACTTAAACCTCCCCAACTCTAGTACATCATCCTTTATAAAAAAAACAATTCTTTTTATTTCCTCTGTTTCAGTGTTGTTATTGCCCCACTTGATGTCAGACATTATGCCAACAGGGAATATTGGAAATTATGCCTTTAGGTAATATAGATATGTCTTTATTGTTATTTTTTTAAAATACAAAGAAGAAATTACAGTGCTTGTTTTGGTATATGTAACTGATAACACTCATAAGCTGAAAGAATTTGAAGCAGGAGAGAACCTAGAATACAGACATAGGCATCACCTTCTTCCACTTTACAAAGCTGTCTGTATGTACAGCTGTGTGTGCTTTGGTGGGGCATTCATCCCACCATCTCTGTCCTGGCCATGATCTGCAGAAACATAAATAAAATCAGAGTTGAGTCCAGATTTTGAACAGGGTTCCTGTTTTTAAACAGTTTTTTACTTCTGTTTGTGTTTTTCAAAAGTGTCTGGGCTCATCCCCTACCACATTTTCTGGTTGCCATAAGGGTTGATGCAGAGGAAACAAACACAGGCTGATGTAGCTGCTTCATGCTCAGTCTCATTCCCTGCTATCTCTGGTGGGCAGATAGTCTGCATCAAAGCACGCAATGATTCAAATACAAATGCAAATATTACAATACAACTATTAGGAGCCGGGGGTTTTGTTCTGGTTCCTTGTTATTTTTTCCAAACACCACCAGGTCCCCAAAACAGTACATTGTGCAGTAACCTCAGCTGGCACTGGGACAAATATTTTTCTTGTGAGCTAAGATTCATCTCCTCTGACTATATCTGTCCCAGTGACAGATGCTGAAGTCTACACCAGTTATTCCTTGTTTCCTCTAAAATTAGAGAAGATAAAGAGGAGCAGTGTCCACAGAAGGGATTTATTTCACACAAGTTTAACATTTTCCTTAAGGTGGAGCAAATCCCTATTGGAATCACCTTTTACTCCTGCTTAACTGTAGAAAGAGCTAAGGATGATGAGGACAGACTTAGATACCCAGCTTTAGAGAGTCCAAAGAGAGAAAAAAAAATTCCCCAAACCAGACTCATAGTCGTAAGGATTATAGAGAAATTCTGAGAAACCGCTGAATGATGAAAAGTCAGAGGCAAACTGCAAATCAGTGTATTGCACTTTAGTCATCTTTATGAGCCTTGGAGGTCCTATGAAGATTTTCTTTGAAAATATATTAAAAGCAAGGTCTAGAATGAAGGTTGGTATGAACAGCCAGTAATCTCTGATGACTAGAATTACTCTGCCTTTCCCTGGATATTTTCCAGTAATTGCTCATTTTAAATCTGAGTGATTTCTTGATAACGCACATAAAGATTTTTTTCTAAAATGACCTCTTTAGCTAATGACTCAGATGATACATTTGTTTGCATTTGCTGCACTCATTTTCTTTCATATTCAGTGATAAGTTCCTGCTGCCAGCAGGTGAGTTCCTATCTGCATGTCCCAAGCAAAGAGATTTAACTGATTCAGTTTTGATCAGATTTTTTCAATTCTGCCTTTAGCATATAGTCAGTCAATATTTAAAATTAGGTATTGAATAATGATAAAATATAAAAGCATTTTTGTCGTATACAAAAATTTTGGGACCATCTGCCTCACAAGCCTCTTGGACCAAAGACATTAATCTTTAAGTTATTTTGTTACTGAGTTCCAGTGAGCAAGGGATTTATTAAATCAGTGAAAAACTGAAAAATGTTGCAATATACTGGTGAGGACACACATGAAATCCTTGAATCTATGACTTCAGATTTTGGTCATGTTCTGCATTTCTAAAAATATTATGTTTTTTTTAGTTTTTCTGTATGGAATAGGTCTTGGTGTTGCATGGTGAAGCTGACAGACTGGAGAACAACATTGCCACAACATGGTTTGTTTCTGGTAATCTTACTAGGGTCACTCAGTTGGTTTTTCTACATTTTGTGCCTGTTATGTCTGATTTGCATCCCACTGCCCAAGGCTATAATGTGGAGCAAGGAGATGGTACTGAGGATCTTTCCTATTACTTTATACTTTATTTAAAATACATGTCTATATCCATGCTGAATACATCCACTTTGTACTACCTTCAGTCACCCTAAACAGGAATTTATTGCTTCACACTACTTTGACGTAAATATTTGACTTCAGCTAATGTCCCTTGAATCTACCAGCCCGGCAACAAGACATACCTTCAAAGAAAATGTTTGATGCAGACATCATGCCTCCCTTTACAAATGTTTCCTTTACATCCTCAAACTAATGATAATTTCTACATGGTCTTTTAAACAGAAGTTCTGTCCTTTTTGTGCAAAGTAGGACTGATTCTTGCAACCACATTTGCTTGAAGCAGAAGTGCCTTATTTGTGCTTTTCTTCCTCCTTTGTCACAGATAGGACAATAAATTAGCACCACAGGTTTCTCATCTATACTTTTGGCATCTTTTACATGAGAACTCAAACACACAGAGATCACCCATGTCTTTTATATGGGAAAGAATACTTGTCCAGCTAAATACTGGCTGCAATGAGAGATTGTCCTGAAAAAGTTAAACTGAGAGTGTAGCCACAAAACATTTATGCTTTAGCTATTTGAAAGCCTAGAAAAAGTCTACTAGGTGCTCACAAATGCAATAAAATCTCTAAGAGTTAGAGATTTTGTTGCTTTGTTGTCTCATAATTTTCCCTCATGGGAGGTTTTAATTGTGTTACAGATATCAAGATCCCATACTTTCAGAAGAGGATTTTTTAAAACATTTCTTAGGAGGCTGGCTTCAGCCTTCCCATTTTGAACACCAAGCTCACAGAGAGGTCTTTTTTTGGCTTTTGGTGAAAAAAGGCATGGAAGCCATTCATTCCCCAATGCCATTCATTGGGGAAGGTCTGCCCTGTGCAAGGATGTGTGGTGCACAGATCCCCATGAAAGCACTGGCCAGCCTGCCTCAACCCTAGAAGCTTGTTTGTGGAGACCTGTTCTTGGAGTTAGTAGGTTCTGTTGCAGGAAGGTTTTAGTAAATCAAGTAACTGAGCACAGGCAAGTCAAGCAGTTTATTGCTGCATTGAGAGTTACTCTGTTGCCTACTTTGCTTATGCCAGAGACACAAAAGATCTGAGTTGGCTGATGCTTCTGAGAAAGACGTCAAAGATGTGCTTCATCCTTGCAGCCTCCCTCAGTCCTGCCATGCCTTCAATGCTCCAGCACTAACAGCAAAGTTCCCATGTAGGTCTCCCATTATTCAGAGCTCTCCTCTTCCCAGTCCAGGAGCAGTCTGGCTTCCAGCCCCTGGCTGCAGGTTTCACCTGAGCTGATGAAATGATCTGAGAGTTTCCAGAGTGAATATCTCCACACAGTGTTACTCTGAGTGGTGTACATGGCGCACATCTGTATGGAAGAAGCTTTACTGTGCAATGCAGAGACTTGCCCTCAAAGACACAAAGACGTAATGCAGTGTAATTTTCTGAATAAAACTAAAGGCAGTGCATCTTTTTTTTTTTTTTTTTTTTTATAAACTATGTCAGGCTGTGTGACACCATGTAATTTTTGAGGAATTTTATACTTTGCAAGAAAACAACAATAGCCTGTGTCTTTTAAGATTGTTTTTTCCTGCCAAAATCACCCATTTTCTTTGTTCTGATTGCAGTGTAAATATTGTGGTGAAGGCATTTAATGAGGGCTACAATGATTCTTTTATTTTACCTTGTGAAGGGACATTACAGAAGTTCACCAGGTATATTCATCTCAAGTGAATAAAAAATACTATGTACTGTAGATTTGCTGAAGTAGACCCTACAGGAATAAATGCAACAGTAAAACATTACTAGTAGTCAGCATTAACACATGTTATCCCAAACACTTCTATGGCCTGTTTGGCAAATCAGTAACTGTGTGGCACAGAGAGACAAAGGTAGGAACTCTTAGTGTCATCATTCTACAAATGAGAGATGGTATGAGCAGCTCAAGTCCCAGCTTTGCCCTGCTGTCTGGCTGCATGTCTTGAGAACCACAAGCAACATCACTGAGTCTGATACAGGAGAGACACCTGCCTTGCAGGCACTCATGAAAAGGTCCCTCCAAAAAAATTTTGCATCTGCTCAGAAGTATAATCTCCCTTTGACATCCCAGCTGGAATAAGGTGCGTATGCTTCAGCATTTACAAAGAGTCACATGTAAAACTGGGTCTAGTATGATTAAAAGACAAAGTCAGGGCTGAAATGCATGGTGATTGACCAAAACCAGCTTCTCTTCAGATTCTTTCTTGCAAATGTAACATAACTCAGACCCTACTGCTTAGGTTAGGAAAGTTGAAGCAAATCACTTTTTTAGTAAGTCAGTTTTCTGTATTTGGTTTAAATAAGAAAACTGGCCCAGGTGTAGGGTTCCCTTTAGCAGGAGAGAACTAGGAATAATTCGCCCTGATCTCAGAGGCTAAGGCTGATAATTGCTTTAGGCCAAATGCTGCAGCTTATTTTCCAGCCATCGTTTCTCCACATGCTAGGAATGACTTGTGTGCAGACTCACCCCATGGCCACCTCCCCCTCGAAGAACCACCACAGCCCCATTGCTCTGAAGCCCTCACATAACCTTCCTATGAGGGGAGAACATCTTACTATAGTTTATTTTCACCTCACCACCTCATTAATCATTCTGAATTATTCTTCTATCAAACCTATTTATTTTTTCCACTAGGGTTTTAGAAGCACAAACCTATTTTCTGTCTCTGTTTCTTGTGTCTCTGATTTAAATGCTTGCTTTTCTGAAGCACCATACACTAATTTAGTGGAATCCTTGACTACTGCATCTGCTAGTTATTGATATTGCTACATTTTACTTAACTATATTTTTAAACTGTTTTCTTATTGATGGCTATTTCGACCCATTCTTTCACATCTATAAGGGAGACAGTCAATCGTAACAGTAGAAATGTAAAATAATTTTCATCTTTTTTAAGAACAAGACAAGAAAGCACATTGCAATATAAACTCAGATTTTGGAATTACACTATACAAAAATTGAAGTCTCATGAACCTTAATATTACTAACAGAAAGATTACTTGGTTTTTAATGCCATATTTTTCAAGATGATATTGAAAAGGCAGTAAGCAGAAGGAATAGCCAGTGTTAGACACTTCTGACGTAGACTAAACATGTGATTTCCTTATATTTTGGTGACACTGAGCCACATCTATAGATCCCAATGAGTACCTAATAACATCTTTAAACATCCAAAGACATTTAGACAGCTATGATGGAGGAGTCCTGCTAAATGGCAACAGAGAACATTCAAGCCCTTGCTCACCTTTTGCTGGGAGATACCAAAGGGATGAATTAGTAATGGAGAGTTTGAAATGACATAGAAAGAAAAATAAGGAATACAATAAAGATGAAGAATTCATGCTTGTATGCATATGTGTATATCTATACACACATTTTCGGACCTAAAATCGGGGCAGTATTTAAGTTCGTATGAAAACAGAATAGAAACATGAGGTGCTTTATTTGACTGCATGCTTGACTGCCAGAATTATTAAAAATTAGCCCTCAGGAGCTCACAGCTGAAAGGATGATCCATTTGCTACTTGCCAAGTTATCTCTGCTAAGAGGTGTAAATGAATATGAAAGTCACTTCTGCATGACTCCTGAAAATGACAAAGCATTTCTTATCCAACCATGGAATAAGAAAGATGATCCAGAGTTACTAATGGTACTGACATGTAATCTTGTCTGACATTCCTCCTACAAGCATTTATTAGTAATTTGCTGAAGAGAGGACATATGACTAACAGGGGTCAGTTAGTCATTGAGTTTGGCTGAATTTCATATTTGGATTCTGGGAAAGGCTGATCTCTGAGTATGTTTGAAACATTTGAATATAAAGCAATCACCAATGGCAACACACAGAGAGAACCAGCTCTTGTTTATCACATTTATTTCCTAGTGTGCATAAGCACTGCTTCAACCCAACCCCAAAATGATGAATTTGTTTTCAAAACTTTTTTCAAACTTGTCCTATAGTGTTTTTTACTTTTTTGGTGGGGAGCTGGGGGGAAAGATAGGGGGAATGATGAGGGATGGAGCAGTTTACCATCCATTCCCCTTTCCCCTTTCTAAATTTCATATTAATTATCAGAGAAAAAAAAAAAAAGCGCATTTCCCTCTTGGTGTCTTAAAAACACAAGGATTACATAGATACTAAATATTTTTCAAAAACAAAAAAAAAAAACAAACCCTCAGAATAAACAGCATCTGAAACACTGTTCTATCTCTAAGCTTTCTCATCCACTGGGATGACAGCTGAAGTGGTGGGAAAAGTAGAAATACTACCTACAAGGACTTTAACTAGATTTCTGTTCTGATTCTTGGCAGCAACTCAAAGAGGACATGCAAGAAATTATTGTAACATAAATCAACTAAACTCATTCCCTCTTGGAAACAGTATTAATGGAGATAGTGCCTGTAAGCTGTACCCAGAATGCCGAGTGTGGGGACAAGAATAGTGGTCCTTGGAGTGAAGTAGTTAGTGCAGGAGTAGCGAGGATCTTGTTCAGGGTTATAGTTCAGGGTTTTTTCCACTTCTGACATGTCTAGTCTGATCTTGTGGCCTGCATGCTCTCTCCAGAGGCATTTGCTGTGGACAGACTAGCAAGTAAAGGCTCACTGAACAAAGACTGAGGAAATCTGCTATAGAAGCACAAACCCCAGCTGAAGTGTCAATGCAACACACCTTCACTGCACAGCCTCAAAAAGTCCTCACTCTTATTACCCCAATTCTGAGAACTTTTATGGTGAGTGGTGAACTTTTATTTGAAACACCAGGATTTCTTCTTTGCTGGTCTTGCATTCCTCAGGAGCTGAAACTCAAACACTGGCATTACATGTCTGAAGTGGGTGTATGCAATCATAAATGTTTGTTGGTGTTGGTTTAGATTTTGTTTTAAAGATTTGGATTGGTGTTTAAGATTTTTGGGGGTTTTTTAAATGAGTTTCAGTGTAAATAAAGGCATGTTCTTCTAGGACAGAGGAAGTGTTCAATGGGAATTATCATGTCCCGCTACTTTTTGGATGGTACTTAAAAGGGTAATTACTGTGGGCCCATAATGAATATTGTCTGACAGCACTGCTTTTGAAGTGTTACTCACAGCATCCATCGAAAAAGTTCCAGTTCTTTCAGATTATCTGCTTCCCTAATCTCAACTGGTTGCAGGGAGTCAGCAGGATGTGCTCAGGTCTCCTCCAATGGTGATGGATGGATGATTTTCTGTTGACAGGAGTTGCAGCAGTGTTAAAGTGTAGAATGCAAGTGTTTAGGTAGTCTTAAAGTCTTTAGCAGCTTTTTAAATAACCTTAGAAGAATCTTCCACTCCTGTTGGAAAGGAGTTTTTCTAGAAGGTATGGAAAAATTTAGGAGTCGTGCTAGCATTTAATATATTTTGTCACAGATGGGATCTCTGAGATAGAGAGTAGCTAATGAGAAGCCTGATGTCATAAAGCAGCTGAGGGGATGGTCATGGAAACCTGCTACCCTTATGCTCAGAACTGCTGTTTTGTCTTCCTAAACAGCCTGCTGGAGCTGTCTCTGCTCTGAGCAGGAGATTGGCCCAGATGATCTTCAGAGACTTCTTCCAGCATCAACTACTTGATGATTCTCTCACAGTTCCACCATTTTCCTCTGTTTCACTCACCGGCTTTATAGTTTTGAAAGAAAATGTGATAAAGATCTAACAACACTTTATTTGAGGGTTTTTAAAGTTAAAAATACCGTGGAACACTTCTCAGTGATGTGCTGAGGATATAGCCTTAGGCTCTTGAAAGTCACACACACACACACAAAGAATTTGTTTTCCTGTGGGTCCTCATGGAGCCCAAATTCACTGCCTTATAGGAAATATGTGGGCTTAGGAATGCAAAGTGGCACACTTAAATATTGCAGGACCATCCTTCCTAATCTGCCAAGATCTGAGACCTGCTTCAACTGACATGGACAAGGAGATGCATTGTTAAAACAGGTAGGAGAAATAGAGGTTTTGTTCATATATGTTACCATCCTGAACACAGATGTCTTGTGGTTAAGTCAAAAGGAAGCGAAAAAGCTTTACAACTGCTAAAGGATATCCATGAGATAGAGACTGTAGTATACATTCCAGTACTATCTTGGTTTCTTCAAAGATTACATTTATTTTATATATTATTTTCCTTTTAGTTTATAGAGACCAATCTAAATTGTGCATAGAAGCAAGGTATGCAAAGGGAATTTTTTCAGCCTACATTTTATTACTTCATAATCTGATTTAAATCCACTATAGCATATTAATATCTGCTACATCCTATATGTTACTGACAATTAGTATAATCTAATTGATGCAACTTCTCAATGATTTAAAAAGCTTCAGAGATACCAAGTACACGATGTGGTAGCTCATGCTCTCGATAAGTCTGAGTTCTAGTCTACATCATCTTTTTTTTTAATTTTATCAGTATTTTAATTATTATTACAATAAAAAATTACTATACCTATTTGGAAGAAAAATAAATTCTTGCTACTAGCAAAGAGGGACTAAATAAGTCAGAAGTTAGGAAAAAACATGTGACAATGTTGTATTCATGTTCCTTTCATTTAATTTGAGAGAATGCCCCTTTTGTGTTGATACTGAGGTTTACAACCAACATAATTAAATGTTTCATTAACATGGGACTAACCCGCTATAGTAAACACTACCTTAGTAGAAGGTTTTTGCAGGGTTAATCAGTTCTGTGGTATTCCTTCTAATTCTATTTATCCTCTTCATATCATTTATTGCATGCTTTCACTTATTTATCTATTTCATAGTACTAAGAGAAAATATCATTTTTGGATTGCATTATCTTTCTCAACTACACGTGTTTGTTTTTTTTTTATTGGCAACAGTACATCTGCCATGTTTTTCAAAATACATAGTTTAACTAACTCTTATTGCATTTTACTTTTTGTAAGCCAAGAGCAAAAAGAGAGATTTTTAGTGCTCTTCTGGTCCTTTTAGCTATTTCACTGCATAACAGTGGAAAACACATGGAGAAGGAGCAGCTGGATCACTGCTGTGTTCTTTGAATCTTTTTGAGACTGACAAAATACTTCACATTTTTTCACGTTAGAGAACTTTGAGAGAAAGGAAATTAATTTGCTCACCAAATAATAAGACAATAAAAAAAAAAAAAAAGAGTGGAATTTGGGAAATTGCACCTGGAGGGTTTGCAAGGTAGTGACTAGATTGAGCTTCATGTGATGAAGATACAAATGGCCCTTGGGAAGATCAAACTGACAGCTGAACTGTATGACTCAGGATCCACCTCTCCTACATAAGAAACACCACAGAAATTCAAGACTAAATGAAATAACTGTACTATTGTCTCAGTCAAATAGGTTTTCAAAGCTCTTACTCTGGGAGTAATTAAGAGCTGACAATTATGAGACAAGGTAAAAAATGTCCATTGCAACAGCAAGGCATTCAAAATTAATTTCCCTCTTAGGAGGGTGTTGCCTAAATAAATTCAGACAACATAATCCACCAAGATTATGAGGCATGAATAGTAGCACTTCTGGAAAATGAAGACCCCGGACTTCAGAAATAGAAAGCGTAGAGGAAAGGCACACTTGTTCAGGTTAGGGAACTGCATTCAGGGCTTTCTTGCCCTCATTCTTTCTGAAAAACTCCCTGATAGGCACCTAGATACCTTTGGCTGCACTCTCTGTAATATCAGCCTAAATGCAGCCAGTGTGACAGATCTACTACTCAAGAAGTTATAAATCAAATATTGTGGATTTTTTCTAAAGTAATATCATATTTTCTCAGCCTTTCTGTGTTCAAAAATAAAATGTTTTTCTACTGAAATTTAAAAGATACTGTGAGTTCTAAAAAGCAATCTCGAACCTCAGTATGCTCTAAATATCACCTATTTGCTGTCTCACTAATTAATATAGTACAGAATATTGGGATTCTTCTTCTACTTAGTACATAACATATTTTTGCTAATAAAAATCATAGTTACTCATTAAAGAACAGTAGACCACTGTTCTAGCTGCTGTTTGCAGTGCAGTGAATTAAAAATAAAGCACAGCCTCAACGTTAAATTTCATAGATAATATGCTGGCTCTGTGGAAGTGAATTAAAATTTTGCCGTTGATTTCCAATGGTGAGTGTACCACAATACATGTTTGGACTGTAAAAGAAATCAATACTATTTTGAGACATTTACAGGCTGAATTCTGTTTATTTTTAGTCCCCTTGATTCCTTCATGTAGATCAAGAGAAATTCATTCAGAGAACTTTGTAGACTGATAACTTAATGAATATGATTTAAACATGAGGCAACAGCCTAAATCATATGACATTGCTTTTAGTTTTCAAACTTCCCTTTTATTATCAAGGTGGGGTTTAACATGGCAAAATAAAAAATATTGACACACAAGTCGAGGAATATCAAACAAGATAAAACACACATCCCAAATACTTTGTTGATAATTACCTGGTATTGTGTGAACACATAGTGTATAGATATATTTCACAGAAATCTTCCCTTTCCATCATTTGAAAATGAGTAGAAGTGAGTAATTTTTATAGAATTTTCAAGAAATTGTAGACGAGAAAATCAGCTTGCAAGCTGAGCCCTTACCTGCCCAGTTTTTGTCTAGAATCATTTGTCCAACAAAGTTAATCATCCCTGAAAATATTAGTTTAAAGAATGCATTAAAATCATGTAGCTGTATCTGTACTTTACTAAGTTGGTATGAAATGGAGCTAGTATTTTTACTTTACAGTGTTCTAATTTTCTGATTTTGCACATACTTTAAAAAAGCATAACAATTTTATGCCTATTTTCAATTAAATGAGATGATTTAGTTCACAATATTTTTGAAGCAAGATGGTTGGTTAAACTAATACATGGCATTTGATATAACTGTTTTAGCTGCTGTATATTAATATGTATATGTGGGCTATAATTTTATAAAATTAAAAGGAAGGCTTTTTAAAAATTAAAGATATTCCTTTTATAGCTTTTCTTTTAAGTTCTTGAAGAACAGCTTGGCTCTTTTCATATTTTATAAAGAAAAAATGTGTTTATCAGTATTAAATGCTGTGCAATATACTCTACATAGTGACATACAGAATAGGCATGTGTGCATTGCATATTAGATAATGTTAATTTATATTTTATTATTATTTTATTATTAATTTATTAATTTATAATTCATTTACATGGTATATACAATTTTCCTCAGAGAGGGAATATACCCAACATGTACATGAGACCCATACACTCCATCTGAGATGTTAAAGGAGTTACCTCATGAGACAGATCACACACTCTTGTTTCTTTGCAAAAATTAGGTGGCACCTTAATTAATGCTGAATTGCAGCGGAATTCCGTGTGAGCACTTAAAACACTCACAAGGCTACAGAATGAGTTAATTATGATCAGTGTTATTACAGTGAATACCAAATGAGTTAATAATGCTGGCACACTTAAAATGAAGTGTTAGCCAGGACCGCGGCAGAACGCATAAGGTTAAACATTATGTGATGAAAGGCATTACGTGCTCAGCGGGAAGAAGCAAACTCAGTCTCTGCAGCTCCACACTCTCAAGCACAGTGCCTCACACATTTCGTATTTGAACAAGTCAAATGCACATTTTCCTCCAGGAACGAGTGTTCGGCAACATTGGGCACAGTTTAAATTTCCAGAGGGAGAAAACACACCCAGTAGAGAAGCAGCATTTTGTAGCAGCACTAGGAAGGCCTCCTTCTCCTTGAGACAGAATTTTTCTAGATATCTATAACATTAAAAGAGTTCACTTAAATGAAGCTGAACTCAGAACACCTGAATCTCTGAGTAGTGCATGCTGCTGCCCCAAGTTGTGCTGTCACTTAGCAGACACTGTGTACTCTAGCTGGAATGAAACTGTGAAATACCATGATCTTACCATACTTAATAAATTATTGCTTCATAACTTTCTGAAGACATCCTGCCTCAAAGTCATAATGAAATTTTTGTTTAGATATAATATATTGCAACAATTCATATCTACTATACATTTGGAAGGTGTGAAAGCATAAATTGATTTAATCAGATGTAATTATTTTTATGCTTAGTACTCAAAAATATGCAGAAATGAATTTATGGTAATTTGGCAGCCAGTGGGAATTGTGTTTATAAATGTTGAAACAGCTGTTGGCAAATGTAAGTGTTAACGCAAGGAAAACAGCTTTTAAGTTCTACGCGTCAGGTTTGCGATAAAGGAATCCTCGTTCCTTGTGGGAGCTGGGCTCTGATTGACTTACACTTCCAGCTGCTTCCCTCAATTCATTCCACACACATAGGCACAGAAAAGAGATAGGAATTTGCCCTCTAAACTTTGACTAGTTCTTCACTGGCTCTCCTACTGTCTGTAACTACAGGTACGTCATACAGTAATTCTTGGGGGAGTTTCTATAGGAGGGATGGGTAACACGAGGACTTACTACACTTCTCTCTGCTTTAACTTTTAGCACTTTTAGCACATCTCTAGCTGGAGATACCTGTACCGCCCCACCTTTACGAAAAGATCACATGCTTGAAGGTTCATTAACGAGAAATGTGCACCTACTTAAGGCTGTGTCAATGCTTAACTCCTGTGTTCTCCAGGCTGGGCTTGTAGCATTGCTTTCCCAATTTTAATTTTAGGGTTTTAAGCAAAAAGAGTCTACTTTATAGAAATATATGCAGGCTACCTTAACGTATGATAGTTCTGCATGCACCACTCTTGCCAAGTTCTCACAGCTTGGCTTCTGTATAAAAATCTCAGTTAAAGTAATTTCTGAAGTTTTACATGGTATCAATGACTCATTTTGTTCTGTATCTTTATTGCTTTATTTCCATGCATTCTAGACAGACAGGCTAAAAATATCTAGTTTGTTCTAACAAAATTCCCCCTCAGGTTTCAATTCTGAATGCAATTATTTTATTTGAAAATAAGTGAACAACAGCTCTAAAAGCAGTCAGTAAAGTCAACAGCACAAGGTAGGCTGGAGTCAGGAAAGTAACTTATTTATGAACTGGAAGAAATATCCTGTATGAAGAGCAGTGGGGACTGACCTGTCAACACTTATGATATTCAAATTCATCATTTTTAAACAAACAGCAAGGGTAAAACACATCATTACTACATTACTGGGTAAGTACGCTTTTGACTCAGAGCACATTACAACTTTTGCACATAATTTCCAATTTTGAAGATGTAACTAAGAGCTGACTGTGTACATCACAGCCTTAATCCTAGTATCTGACTTTATCAAATGATGGGGTTCTCTTTCATTCCTGTACTCTATGCTATTGTGGAAATCAGTAGCATTTCCAATAAATTATAGATTGACCAGTACTAAAGGCTCTTTGAAAACCACACTCAGTCATCTCTGACTGAACCCTTTTAAGCGTCTGTTAGGCTGCTTTGAAAACCATAGAGTGCCCTCTGTTGACCAAAACACATTCCTTTAGCATATTATTTCATACAGAAAATGTTACAGTTTCATCTTTTCCAATGTTTCGCTTAAAAAAATGCTAGTTTTGAAAAAGTGAATGTATTCCCTTGAAGACTGCTTTTAGAACGCAGAAGTAAAAAAAACAAAAACTACAATCGACTGCATTACAAAATATTTACATATAATAATGATGATTGGAAAGATACGTATCTGGCAGCACTAGCTGAGAGCAATTCCTTTCCCTGTGCATGCACAGATATGCACACATCTAGACTTTATAAAAACTCAGAGCAGAGACAGATACTGCATGACAGGGCACACCGTGAGCAACAGAAAATATGTGGTAAATGGTGATTGTTTAATCCTACCATGTTCTCCCAAAAGCAAAACAGCTGAGTGCAGATTTCAGCTCCCATGTTGTCTTCATATGACACAGAAAAATTGATGGCTTGGCTTTCTGGTGACTCTTAGAAAATAAGTTCCAGCAAGCCTTGATAAAACAGTAAATTTTATTGCAATTTCTGAGCAGGAATTCATAGGAGGATGAAATAGTTCTATTTTTTTCCCATCATTTTTCCTTTCTCAGCTCTGAAAGCATCGTTATACTTAGGACTATTTCACATGTTAATTGATTGATGATGTCAACACTGAAAGTGATTGACTTGCATTTAAATATCTTCTAAAACAACATATAAAATAATTTCTGATATACTTTATTTAAATGTTGATAAAAGACTTCATGATGAACATCGAGTTAAATATTACTTTATATTTAATCCAACCAATTAATGAAATAGTTCCATTTATCCTGTGTCGTTGTACACATAATGGTTCATTTTTAAAATTGATTGTTCTGTGATATTTTGTAATAAAGAAAGATGAATTTCCATTATTTTGTGTCCATTTGAATGTGTAGAGAAAAAAAAGATACAGTTGTGTAGTTTGATTTGTCTTACTGTATAAGGTCTCTGGTTCCAACTGTTGAAGAAATGTATCCTAATGCTGAATGTCTGTGTATTCAGAAGTATGGTGGCAACTATAAAAACTCGTGGACAATTCACCTGTTGAATCATGTTAAATCACTAGTAAATAGAGTAAATTTACATTTCTTTCCTAATATAAAGCATACAGATTTAAACCAGATGTCTGGAAATTAGAGGAAACATACAGAAGCACAGTTCTTCACTGATCTTAGCTCTTTCTTGCATTGCATTTTTCTACAAATTTGATTTTTTTCCCTAATCCTATAAATAGACCATGTATTCACGAAATCCAAGTTTTATTAAGTTGAGAATATGGCAATATAATTTTTTTAAAAGTACATTCATCATTATAATTTTTGCATAAGATCTTCATATTCCCAGGTCCACAGTTTAAATTCAGTTGTGAAATGAAACATGCCAAATGCTTTTTTGTGGAGAGAGAAGAGAAAAGAGAGCAAATGTCTAAAGGAAAACACAAGTGTGTTTCGGAAAATTTGCAACATATTTAACTAAATTTAGAAAACAAAATTTAGTAGCATGCAGAAAGATTAAAAAAAAAAAAAAAAAAAAAAAAAAGCGCCAAAGGACAGTAACTAGATTAATAGTCCTTGCATTTTTTTAAAGGAAATTCTCAGTCATGAAAAATAATGGACTGCCAAACTGGAAGGAAGTAAAACGCTTTGGAGTGTGTGCATTTAAAATAAGCTTTCTTGGGCTTATGCGAACAGTTTTTATGAATTCCCTCAAAAATGATGGAATTAGTAAGTGGAAATCTTTTCCCGTACAGAAGACCCCAACAGCAGAACATTCCCATGACAACGCGAATTCCTCGTCCTGTGCCTTTCCCTCCTGTCCCAGCGGCCACACGAGGGCGCTCTGCTGTTGTTTGTAACGCGCACCAACTACTCTGGAGCTCAGGGATGCGCCGTCTTACAAGGAACAACTTTTTCCTTTTTTTTTTCCCCTTTTTTTCGTCCCATTTCAAAGACTGTCTATTTTACCGCTTTATATAAGGAGGTGATGAAAGGACGGAGACAAAAATCCTTGAGGTGTCACTACACTGCTCCAGCGGCTCACTCAAGTGACGTTTCCCTATTGCCATTACGCTTCTCGAGCGCTCACAAACCGGTTTGTTCTGTTGGGTATACAGGATGCACTCAAAACCATCACTGAAGATAATTGTTTTATGGAAAAATTGAACTCTTGGGCCGCATTAAAGCGAGGCAGAACTTAAACATGTGATGTTTAAGTCACATCAGAAGTGGGTGCAGAGTTTCCGTAGTACCTGAGAAGTAGTACACCTGCTACCAAAGGAGCACAGTGTGAGTATATGGTTTTTCTGTCAGGCTATGTTTTTCTATCAGGCTATGCCTTGAATGCAACATATTATACAGCAAGCAGAGAGTTTTAAGGTGTAATCCTTGTATCTTACCCTGAAATATCTAGTCTATTAGTCATTTTAAATGTGATATGCAACGTCATGACCATAGAATTTTTTTCAGTAAGTCTTTTCTGTTGGAATAAATAATTTTTTCTGCTGAACACAATAAGTAAGAAACCTTAACAAAAGTTTACAGACATACTTATAAACTAGACACAGAAGGCTTGTTTTTTCTAGACCATATATATCTTTAGACCACACACAACTAATCTTCTAAGTAGATTTCCAAGTAAGCTTTCCAAGAAGAAAGCTGTCCAGGAAAGGCATAGGACAGTCCTAATTGTGTCCATGCATCACTCCTTTTTAGAAGCACAGGGTGCTTTTCCTTGACAGCTGCATCACAGTGAGGGAAGGGATGCTGATGTTTGCCAGCTTTTTGGACTTGTGATAGTCTATCTCCGTCTGGAAGGCCTTTCTCTGCACATCATCATTAACAAACCACAAGCAAGCTTGGTCCCTTTAGATGGGCCTTTATTAGGCCCATACTGGTATACAATACACACAGAAAGATGGATAAAATTCACTCTGTAGTTGTGAATTATCTGTGTCATGTTCTAGAAATGAACCACCTTTCCCCCTTAAATTTTTAGTCTTCTTTCCTTCTCCTTAATGACAGAAAACACAACAACTGGAGGGAAGTTCGATTTCCTTCATTGCAATTCTCATCCCCTGCACTCTTTGAACGAAGAAGAATTTCCCCCACTCTACTAACACTGCATGTTTTTGTACAACTGTGCATTCTTTGATAAAATCATCAGAAAAGGGCATACTCTCAGCAGCAGTTACTGCATTGGTGGCAACTGCTGGAAGTATGCTAAATTAGATGGGCCAATCTGTTATTGCCACAGATAAATCTTTTCTCTTGTTTGAAACTGGAAAACACACAGTTGAAAATTGCTCCTGGCTCTAAGTAATGAAAACACAATATATTCTCTTCATGCTGAATCCATAATAAGGTAAAAGTATATTAAGTCTCAAGTCAAATGACTTCCCAATTAGCCAGCCAGGTTTGTATCCATGAAAAATGCAAATTACAGATGAGTGATGAGATCTTGTATGTGTTACTATTTTGCAGTCTCAGACTTTTTAGCTGGAACGGTAGTAATAAATAATGTTTCTGAGTGCTCACGCTGTGAAATTGCTTGCTGTTGTGAATACATCTCTTCACTACCTGCAGGTGCAGCAGTGAAAGTACAGGCACTGTTAATCACCCTCAAAGCAATGAAAGGGAAGAAAGGAAAGATCCTTCCTGGTAATGTCTTTCATGTAAATCCAACGAATCTAGATAATATGTTATCTTCAGGAACTCAGCGGTGCACCTGGTTAGAGGATGGATTAGTCAGATTTCCTTTCCTCTGCTCTAATCCCTTCCCTCTCCTCCTCACCTCTTAGAAAGATCCTTATTTCGTACAGGAAAGAGCTCTAACCATTTTTAGAGTGAGGCAAAGATGTTATCACATAGTTACCTATGAAGGGACCAGCCCTGCAAGTTCCAGACAGTTCTAACATCTTCCCTGCAGGCAGATACTGTTCGTGGTCACTACATGGCTCAGCAGCAACTCCTTTCCTCAAGGGCAGCCTTGAAATGTAAGGCAGTTTACTGTCCCCTGCAAGGTGAGGGTATCAGGCAGAAGTTGGAGTTAATACAATTGATGATGCAGGTACTTCTTGTGCGGCACATAAACTATTGCAAATATATCTCATGTATTACAGAGAACAGTTTTACATTAACAATTTCCATCTTTAATCCCTTCTGATGATGATCTCTGTCTGACTCCCCAGTTAATTTTATGCTATTGTCTAACCCCTGCCCCCCTACCTTTTGCCTGCTCTTAAAGGTGTCAGTGGAAGATTTTATTATGTCAGAAAAATGGGGGTAAAGATGCTTGGCAGAACAAGTCTGGCATTTTTGTGAAGGGACAATACAACTTATAAAACAACTGAGAGTGGCAACCCTAACATTTCTCCCTCTGTTTTCCAGTTTTGCAAGGAAAACTTGTGTGTTCTTTCCACAACTGAGGAAACTGCCTGGGAAACACAGGACAGCTGGTAAAATGCACAATCAAGTTGAAACAAATGTTGGTCCTTCTGGGTTTCATGTGTTCTACTTGGTAGCTTTTTTGCAATAGTTACAATAGTAGTTTTGCAATTTTTTTGCAGTAGTAGCTGTAATATAGAAGTGAAAATATTATGAGTTTAACACATTGGTCTGATGAGTTTTACTTCACTCAGCCTTGCAAGGTGCTTTAAAGAACTGAGCTAATGTCAACAAAATACAGGAGAGGCTTTTTGTCCTCTCCCTTTCATTTTTATTGTGCCTGGAAATCATAATGCTGTAAAAAAAATTATATTCATGCTTTCTTTGAAAATAAAGAAAGGGATGGAATATTTTGCAATTAAGATCATTTCCATTTGTGAAATTCACCAGCAATCAATCCTCACTCACAGAAAAAAAATCATGTGATGTTTCTATGACAGTTACACAAAGAAGAATAATTTAATTTATCTTTCACATAGTTATTGTTCTCTATTTGAAACACTTCTGTCAGCTATATGTGATAACATCTCCTGTCTGCGTATACTGTGATAAAAGAAAAACCAGACTAGAACATCTACATTTCTATTAGAAATTTCAAGAACTGATTTTTTCAGCGTTTCCATTGAAAAGAACAGGTCTGACTTAGCTGAAGGATTAGGTAGCTCCATCAAAACACTTGTTGCTGCAGTAGCAGATGTTCTGCTGTACACTGTATGCTCTTTCCTTTCTTATTTTTCAAATAGCACCACAATAGTGCTACCCTGATTATGTACTTGAGGTACATCTTTCTGGCAAAACTGCAGAACTGAAATATTAGCATCACTTTTGAACATTCACAAGCACCTAGAGAATTCCTAAGATTTTAAAAATACACTGAACATTAGAAGTATATGAAACTAGAAGTGGGACTGACAAGACTTATTTGTAAGGAAGCATGAAGCTGCTAACAGGTTGCTGTTATCTCCAAAAAGTAGAAATGTTAAATCTTACCAAAAAATCATGAAATTCAGTTATTGATAGTACAGTTTAAAAGAAATACAAGCTTGTTGAATTAGGAGATATGGGATCAAAGCATCCAAGCAGCTTGGGGTCTGCTCTACTGTGGCTTTTAGAGGGGGATATTCATCCTGGAAAATGTTTTCTGCTGCTATTTCTGCCAGATCACATCTATGTTTCTATATTAAAACTACACTTCATGAAGAACAGTTTCTTGAACATATCAACTCTACTTTCAAAGGTGTTTTTTCAGAACTGGAGGTTTGTAGACAGTAACACTAAGTTATTAAGGAAAGCAAAGTTGAAAAGATGTTAAAAGCTATTTTCTTTTAGAAGTATTACTTTGCCTAGTTTTAAAAACATCTGAGGAAAGTAAGAGGTTTTAGTGATTTATTTCAATAAACATGTTTCTACATTTACAGAAACCATTTGGGAACAAGAGGAATAGGACAGGAAATCTGCAGATGTTGACAAAATTCTGTTCTAAAGACGTGAAGAAATGAATAGGAAACTGTTGTGTCTTCAGTCAAATGATACTTTCAACATTAATTACAAGTTTCACCACCATGAAGAACTTCAGGAGGTTTAGCTCATTACCTACATTTCAAAGGTGGCAGAAGTTTTAGGAGGACATGTAAAAGAGAGGGTTTTGTCAGTTTTATCAGGAAGATGTGGAGGCTGAAAAGATGTGTGTTGTAGATGTGACTGTGATCCCTTTGATACATAAATCAAAGTCTTCCACTCAGATCTTTCAGAATTTCTCTTCTTTGCATGCAGGTAAAGAAATATTGGTGGAAGAGAGAGCAGGGGTGATTATCAGCCAAACTCCCTTTTTCCTCATAGTCTGTGTATAGGGCACTTGGATGTATCATCAGAGGAAAAGCAAAGCCCTACAGAGGGTTGTTTTCAGTGAAAGAATGACCTTACCTTTCCACCACAATGTATAAGCAGAGAATGATGGTGGGAAACAGCAGACAGTAGTGTTTATAATCCTCCAGTAGCTGCCCTTTGTGTCTCTCCTAGTGCCTCACAACCACTGCTGAGAAAGTAAGTCTCAGTCAACATTTGAATCAATTTTATTTTGAAAATTATTTTCATTCATCTTGCTTAAGGCCTATCTGCATGGCAAGGTTAAGAAGAAATACGCAGGGCTTGGTTTTCAACTGGAATATATAGTCTGCTTATAGCAACTCTCATTTGTCTTCAATATTATTTTTTTCACAGCATTAAAAATATATTTATTGGAACTAGGTCACGCTGATCTTTAAAATATCAGTGAGGCTATATCAAAATTTTATCAAATGCAAGACGCAAACCCTTACTGATCACTCTCTAAACTGACACAAAATCAGATGGCTGTGGTGAAGTGGTGTCAAATCAAAATGAATAGAGCTCTGCTCCACACAGGGGTACAACTGCAGGATGTTATGTTTAGACTCTGCACTCATGATGTGAATGAAGTCCTATAGTCTGTCTCATTAGTTAAAGGTTATCTGAAGGTGGTGAGTGGCAGCTGGATTAGATGATCATTGAAGATCCCTTCCAATTGAAACATTTTTCTCTTCTCTTCTCTTCTCTTCTCTTCTCTTCTCTTCTCTTCTCTTCGGTTATTCTTTTCTTTCTCTTCTTCTTCTCTCGCTTCTTCTCTTATCTTCTTTCTCTTCTCTCTCTTCAGTAGATTACCGAAAACACACAACAGAACAACATATTACTCTCATCTTAGCCCCTCTTTTCTAAGTAGGAATCTTCCTTGGAATCACTGTTAACTATTGCAAATGTATTAAAGCATAAACAATACATTTCCAAGAAAATGGGATGAAAATTCAGGATACGTAGAACCAATAAAATAAACTGCGTTCTTATGAGGAAATTTCATTTCACTGAAATGCCTGTCAACATTATTTCCATGATTTAAAACATATGTTCCATTGTATGAAAGGTTAAGCATGATGGATTCTTGTGTCTTATAAGTCCTTGCTTTCTGGAGAGAAATAGATTCAAAATACCTAGATGTGAGAAATATGCAGGAATCAAAACATGTGACCCAATCATGACAAAACCAGACACAGAGCAAAATTTGCTATCCAAATGCTGAAAAAACAAGATATATCCTTTCACATCTTGAGAATTGAAACATTAACTCACTAACCACTTATTGGAAATACAAATAAAGAGGTCTGAGTCTTTAACTGTCTAGCATTAACCTATTCAGTCCATACTTCTCTCCCTTTAAGTTTAGGCCACATATTTCATCATCAACTGATTCATATAAAAGTCACTTACACCACCAGTGTAAGTGGTGTGACTCATATTTGTTGTAAAGAACAAGAAAAATTCCTGCTTGAGCAACTGCTCTCCTTCTATGACAAGGGGTTCCACTTAGTGGATGAGGGAAAGGTTGTAGGTGTGCCTTCAGTAACACCTTTCCTATTCTGCTGGATTTCTATTTCTATTATTCTGCTGGAGAAGCTACTGCTTGTGACTTGGATTGGTTAAAAAAAAATATGCTTCATGGGTAAAAAATATGGCTGAATGTCCATGTCCAGGGTGGTTGTGACCAGAGTTACATCCAGCTGGTGGCCAGCCACAAGTGGCATTCACCAGGGCTCATTATTGAGACCAGTCCTGTTTAAGATTTTTATCAATGAGGTAGATGAGGGGAATAAGTGCCCCTTCTCTCAGTTTGCAAACAGTACTGGGTTGGGCAGGAGTGTTGGTCTGCTGGAGGGTAGGAAGGGTCTCTACAAAGGGATCTGGAAAGGTTGAACTGATGGCGTGAGGCCAGTTGTATGAGGTTCAAGAAGGCCAAGTGATGGATCACAACAAGCCTACAGGCTTGGGGCAGAGTGGCTGGAAACCTGCCTGGTGGAAAAGCACCTGGGGGTGCTGCTCGACAGCAGCTGAACATGAACCAGGAAGGAGCCAAGGTGGCCAAGAAGGCCAATGGCAGCCTGGCTTGGATCAAGTGTGGCCAGCAGGATCAGGGTAGTGATTGTTCCCCTGTGCTCAGCACTGATGAGACCACAAATCATGTGTCCAGTTTTGGGCCCCTCACTGCAAGAAAGTCATTGAGGGGCAGGAGAATGTCCAGAGAAGAGCAGCAGAGCTGGGGAAGGGTCTGAGTCACATGGAAAGTGACTTATGGGGTGAGGCTGAGGGAGTTGGGGCTGTTTAACTTGAAGAAAAGGAGTCTCAGGAGGGACCTTCTTGTTCTGTTCCTGAAAGGAGGCTGTAGCCAGGTGGGGGTCAGTCTCTTCTCCCAAGTAACAAGCAAGAGTACAAGAGGAAATGGCCTCAAGTTATGCCAGGGAAGGTTTAGACTGGATAGTAGGAAAAATTTCTTCACTGAGAGGGTTGCTAAGCACTGGAACAGGCTGTCCAGGGAAGTGGTTGGATCATCATTGTCAGAGGTATTTAAGAGACATGTAGATGTGACTCAGACTCATGGTTTAACAGTGGACTTGTCAGTCCAGCTGGGTCAGAAGGTGGACTCCATGGTCTTAGAGGTCTTCTTGTTCAATCCTAACAATTCCATGATTCTATGAAAAGTCATCAAAATTTCAACTTTTTCCCTTTCCCTTACAGAATTATTTTTTTGGTAGACAGTGATATCAGATACTCTATGGACATGAACATTTATTTAAATTATCATATATCCAACAGGGTAATTCTTTTTCCTATTTTTTATATTTTTATCTCTTTACATAATAAGGGAAGATATAATTTTAATATGGCTTGAACCAGCTGTGCTTGAATGAAAATTAGGTTTCATTTTAAAATGACGCAAAACAGAACCTGAGATTATTAAGTGAAGGTATGCGTATGCAAGAGGAGAGGAGGAAAAGTTCAGTACAACATATCGTTCTCTGATGTACCAAATCAAGCATCATGTAATTAAGAAGTCCCTTTTTCAGTGTGTCCTTCAGGACTTCAATATTAGTGCATTCTTTTTTTAAACTTCCTGTAGGCAGAAAGAGGACAATGACATTATTCCTGCTTGCTCTGCCAGATTTTCAGCTTTGCTTTAACTAGCCATTGAACCAATCCAGTTTAATATTCCCTCTGTCTCCCTGGGAGAAGCACTGTGGCTGCCCAAAACCAGTTTGGTGTCTCAGCAGAGGTGCAGGTCCATGTACCCGCCCAGGGCCTCTGAGAGGGGCTGTTGTCATAAAACTCTGGACCCCTGCTGTCAACTGTGAAATGAATGACCTGGGAGACAAACAGAGCTGTCACATACAGGTCTACAATTCCCCATTAGGAAAGATTTTCCAGGAGCACAAATGTGCATTATCTGACAGCTAATTCTGCAATACTACCTGAAAGTGACTTACAGCCAGGTCTTCCAGTAAATCTGAAAGGGTTCAAAAGATCAGTTTCAGACCGGGGATATACAAAATACAAAGAATTCCAGGGGACTCAAATGAAATTTTACAATTTTAAAATCTCCCACACCTTTCTTTCTAGAACTAAAGATTTGAATTGCAATCTGTACAAGACATAAAATACTTAATACATGCTCTGATCTTTTTTTTTTTTAATTTTTTTCAAGGCAGCTCATAGATTTATTGCAGTTCTATGGCATACCATTCAGATTGATTTATGAGACACAGCTCAGATTTCTTATAGCTGAATTACCAAGTACAAATCAGGCACACCATCCCATTAAATATGAATTTACTATGGGAACTGCACATTGAAAGTTAAATAATGGCTTGATTTTCAAGCTGAAACTGAAATATTTGCTTTTCTGCCAACTAATCCAAAACAGTCTATGAATAATTGCATTACCTTTGCTTTCAAAATGTTGTTTATTTTCACTGAAGGTCATAGTCTTTGGGGAAAAAAAATTCAGAATAATGAGCATTGCTTTACATACTCTGACCTGTAGTGTCACCACTGTCACACCTGTGCACTGAAGGGTACGTTTATCTCGGCAAAAGAACTTAATTATGCTGAAGGATATTTTTACAGATATTTTTATTTTATTTTAAGAGAAATTTTGCATATGTATAAATACACATAAACAGCTTCAATGTTTATTCATTCATATGAACTGCAAAATCATGAATGAGTTCCAGATAAACAAAGTCTGGAAGAAAAAAGTTCTCAATCCCAGAAAGAGTATCTTTACAAGTTAATTTGCATTTTGTAGGAAGTAATATTTAAGCTAATGTCCTAAAGGGTAAGCCAATAAAAGGGAAGAGCGAGGTTTTCCTTTTCATATTCTTTCTACCACCAGTCTGATCATAACAATGTATGATGTTAAAAGAATGATTCAGTATAAATACTTCTCAATGTTTCCATTCTGTGCTCTATAAGGAAAACAATGAAAATACAGGGTCCCAGCGTGAGCTGCAGACACACTCTGCATTTTCAATTCTAAAATTTTCTGAATGTTAGCTTTATGATGGTCTTAGGGTTAAAGAATAGATTCACTTTGAAAAGAAGTTCTCAATAGAATCTTTCATCAGATGGTATGGAAACCTTGCCTAACATATCAGAAGTGATGAAATAAGAAACCATTAGATTTTGATGTATAATGGCTGCTAAAATGAATTAAAACTAAAGAGAAAAAAAAAGAAATGAAAAAAAGAGAAAAAGAAAGAAGAAAAGAAAAAAGAGAAAAGGGGAAAAAAGAAAAAAAAGGAAAAAGAAAAAAGAATTAAAAAGAGAATGAGAGAGTAAAGGTAAATAATTTCCTCTCTTTGCCATTTGCAGTTTTATTTTCTTGTGGAGCCTTTTGTACGTGTAAGCAAGTTATGACAGTAACTAAGCATTTGAACAAGCTGCTAGGTGAGATGAGCAGTTTACTCAGGTCTGCTGGGTTAAATCTTGCCCAACATACTTATTCCTAATGAAATCTCTGGTGAGCTGAAAAGGTCTTTTCAGTCTCCATCTAGAACTTCACTTTGTTTGTGGTCATGAAGGCTTGGGAGACCAGAGGAAATCATTATGTGGTTATATTTAAACACACAGGTAGTACATGTTTAATTTTGGGGTTCCCTGGTACAGTGCCTTGTCTATGCCATTTCTTAAGCACAGAGGTTCATTTATCCACTTGTGGCCTGCAGTCCCCTCCCATATCCTCTCCCTACACCACTGTCCAGCACACAGTGCCCCATTGGCAGCACACAAAGTGGAGCAGGTGCTGACTGAATGCAAAACAAGAAGTTGCCTTCCCAGTTGGGTGAAATAGTGCTGAACTACAACACTGCAGTGCCCATAACCAGATGAGTGGCATCTTTACCCTTGCTGTGCACTGCTGGCCTTTGGAGGAAGTGTGTGTGTCACCAAAGTACTGGTTTGATCCCACTTTTTCACTATCTGTCCATCTACACTCATGGAAGATTTAGGGTAACTGTTCAAGAGTATGCTTTGTGCAGAGAGTAATCAGTATGGTTTATGCAAAAAGAATAATTAATTTATGTGGGGTTTGCCTCATTTGTAAGAATCATAGTGAAAAAATGCAGAATCAGCACTTCTTTAAGACAGGGCTCCTTCATCCAGGTTTTCTTCACTGTTGGTGTGGAGGGGTCATGTTCAGCTGAGAATTTGGAAAGCATTCTGGATAACCCCATGTTTATGGCAAATGCTTTGCAGTCCCTTTGCCAGGCATTGTATTGCCAGAAAGAAATTCACTTCGAACTTCCTAATGCAGGGCATGAAATATAATTTGTGTTAGGCAGCCTATGCATGGTATTGAAAAGTCACCATGAGAACAAGGGCCAAAAGCTGAGGAATTTCTTTGATAAAAGACTAAGACCAAGGCAGCTACTAAAAAGTAAACTGCATAAAGAGGCACATCTGTATTTATCTACAAATTTTACAGTGTACAAAAGAACATTTATAAAATGTGCAAGTGTAATGTGCATGCAGAGTACTGAGTGCTTCTAACACATTGATTTATTATACCATTTGACAATAGTTTTACAGTAATGGGTCCTAACTGTTAGTGACGATTTTAGAATTCAATTGGAATGAAAACAGGACTTTATCTCTTTATTCTCTTATGAGTTACACACCACATTAGAAGTGATCACCCGTGTCGTGGTATTCTGCAGTTGGTCAGTGGCACAGCATGCTCAGTACAAAGAATGTACAGACCAAAGTTATTTCATACTCTCCAGCTTTCCAGCTGTAGTCGCAAGTCTCACATTTAAGTGTACATATTCTTTTTAGAGGTACTAATTGCTTGATTTTTATTTCCTGAGCAATTAATGCCATGAAGTAAACAAAAACAAAACAAACAAAAAAAAAGCTTTATCTAGCACATTTATAATTTATGACAGTTTAGGTAACTATAAAAATACTGCCCCACTTTTGTCTAGTTAAAAATTACTTCACACAGACAGAAATTGAAAATGAGTCTTTCATAATGCTTAACAACAGGTATCTGAATCAGTGAACTCAGTGAATGGGGTACAGTTCTTAGGAAATTTTGGGTACTCAGACTCAAATGTGCTGAGGAGACTGTGAGTTGCTAGCCTCAAGCAAGTGACGTTGGATAATCAAAGTTCAGGAACTGATCTCTGTGCAAACAGGGGGTTAGTTCTATTTTCTCGACATCTATCTCCAATCTTGCACAAATGCTGATAAGGAAATCATAGAATCATAGACTTGTTAGAGTTGGAAAAGACCTTTAAAATCGTTAAGTCCAGCCATTAATCCAGCACTGTCAAGCTTGGTGTTAATTACACCCCTAAGCACCTCATATACATATTTTTGAAATGCCTTCAGGGACAGTCACTACACCAGTTCCCTGGGTAGTCCATTCCACTGCTTGGCAGCTCTTTCAGTGAAGAATTTTTTCCTAATATCCAGTTTAAACCTCCTCTGGTGCAGCTCCTCTTATCTGGTCTCTTGTTACGTGGAAGACACCAACTCCCACCTGGCAACAACCTCCTCCCACATAGATGGAGAGAGCAATAAGGTCTCCCTTAAGCGTCCTTTGCTCCAGGCTAAAAACTCCCAGTTCCCTCAGCCACTCCTCATAAGACTTTTGCTCCAGACTCTTCCCCAGTCTCCGCTGCCCTTCTCTGGGCTCATTCCAGCACCTCAATGTCTTTTTTGAAGTGAGGGGCCCAAAACTGAACACAGGATTTAAGTGTGGTCTCACCAGTGTTGAGTACAGGGGAACAATCCCTGCCCTGGTCCTGCTGACCACACTATTGCTGATACATGCCAGGCTGGCATTGGCTTTCTTAAAACACTGGGAACTCCTACGCCTCAAAGAACCACTGGTGAGAGAGAAGAGAGGATAATGTTTTTGGGACAACTAAATTCCAAGTTCAAAGTTCCTTGGAATAATATTTTTTGATAGCATTTTTTAATAGCATCTAGTATTTCCAATGCTAGAAAGGGATTTCAGACATTTAAATTTGTCTTTCTACCATTGTTGCCACAAACACTAGCCTAGAAGAAGCTGAAGAATTCACCTTGTATACGCAAAATGGTAGTATGATTTTAAAAAGTAGAGTCAAATATATAAATGTTCATTTTAAAACTCAGTTTCATCTTCTACTTTCCATCATCAGCCTACAACACTCATACTTCTAAATATTCCTTACCATGAAAAAAAAGATCAACTTAAGCAAAGTTGAAGGCAGCAGAGGTCAGCAGAAGAGGAGATGGGGCACAGCATACTAGACACAGAATTTTATTCAGAAAATGAGAAAACATATTGCCTTTGGGAAGTAACATGACACACAACCAAATTGCAATAGAAAGAGACCATCTCATCCACTCACTTTCTTTCCTGGCATCATTTTGGTAGCTATTCTCTTAAATAGGTCCAACTCTGGTTTTGCAGGTTTCAGCTCATTTTCAGAGCAGAAGCCAATGATTTCTCCATAACTCAATTTCACATCCACTATCACCAGTCATGTGAGAAAGAGCTCAACTGCCTTGGGATATGCCAGGTATTGGTTCTTCTAGTTATATTATTTTGTTGAATAATGAAGAAATACAGTGAAAGTCTCCCATATGGTGTGCAGGGGTGAACATTAGTACACACTATTCCCAAATCTCTGCTCAGTTCCTCAATCAGAAAAAGAGGGTGACCTTCTTTCCTTTGTTAAATTGTCCTATTGTAGTTTGAACTCCCATTTCACACATTTGCAGGGCAGATCCACAGTTTTGTCTGTTCTCATTTGTTTCAGTTTCTTTAGATAGTTTTCCTTATGTGCAGTTCATATCTCATAAAGCACGTTTTTTGTGCAGAGAGAACCTGTTCCCAAGTGCTAATGTACAGCTGATTAGAAATGAGCCATATGCTCCCCTGAATTACTAATTCTGCTTACTAATGAGAAAAGCAGAAGCGGTGTTGAGGACTCTGGGTGAAAGCCTCTTACTTTCTGCTCTCGTCTATTTAGAAGCCCGAGCAATGGGCTTGTTCCACGATCCTGACCCGGTCAGCAGCACGGCCGAGCCTTCTGTCCAGGACCCTGGAGAGTGCCTCCCCCGCCCCTGGGGTCTGCCTGCTGCTCCCAGGGCTTGGGGGAAAGGATTGGAAGAAAACACGTCTTTCCAGAGGAGGGGAAAAGTGCATGGGTTCGACTAACCATCCTGTTATGCGGGAGGCAAGGCAGATATGTGTGGTGGTGATTTATGTTAGAAATTTCCCGCAGGGAATGTTTTCTTTGTTCACTATACATTCCACACTTCCTGCCTGTTCTTTGCCCGCAATGGGAAAATAGTTTGTTTAAGGAAATTTTTTAATAGATAGTCCTTTTCTTTTTTTTTTTTTTTTTTTTAAGTTGTATACTGAAATAGGACTTTTAAATCTTTTGATGGCATAGAAATGTCTCTGAATCCTTCCTTCCTCCCTCTGAGCACTACATAGAGACACTCTACCTATCATTTACCTTTGCCTGCATTGCTTACATGCCTTAACTGCAGTCACACAACTTTCTTGTGACAACACTAACAACTGCACAGAAGGGCAGAGTTTTAACATAAGTAGAACGTGTTTTTTGGCTGGCAGCTACACTGGAGAATGCTCCTCTCCAAGCATTGTTTGTAACACTCTGCAGATCACAGGGTGAAAACTTCAAAGTAGCACTAGAGCTTGAGTATAATTGTCTCTGAAGATGGACTCTAGAACCTATTCTGGTTTTGGAGTTTCTTTCCCCAAGTGATTTTCCTGATAGGGATTTTACTAAAAACCTCATCATTGGAATGACTTGATAGAATCCTAAAAATAGGTCACTGAGTGGATGTTAGCATACATGTTTGGAAATATGTGTTCAGTTTTAAATTGAGAAGTATAATTCAGATCACTTTTCATCTCACAGTTTCATTGTGATGATCAGCTGAGAGAACTGAAGTGTCTCCTGCTTTTTAATGACTTAGGAGAATCAACTACCCAGATAAAAGAATGCACAATGGGATTCCTTTTAATAGTTAATCAGAAAACAAACCCACACTATTCCTTACCAGAGGTATTATTCCTCACCAACACAAAGTGCAGAAAACACTTTAGGCATTTTCATAAAAGCATTTCAGTTATAAAGAGAAACACAAGGTAAGGAGGAAATGTTCAAGAACTGATGTTTTCTCTTGTTTAACTGACAGGTTTCTTGAATACTTTGCTGGCTTTTTATTTCATATCTGTCAGAAAATTTATATTCCCGCAGGTAAGATTCCTGAACAAGAAGAACTCTGAGCAGAATATTTGCTTACTAATTAGGTACCAAAAGGCTGACTACTTCTTGCACATGGATAACATACATCAATACAGTGCACATGAAAACACACATATTATACATATCAATAAGCATGTGGGTGGAGGATCAGATGATCACTTTACATCAGCTCTAACATTCCTTTTTGGTGACTCTGACTGTGAGAGTGCACACATCCATGTATAGAGCTTCCTTGTCAATGAAGGATAGGACATGACAGGCATTTAGTTACAGGTTATTAGTGATTTGAAAGAGTAGGTGTAAAATGGGGCTCTAAGAACAGCTGCAGAAAAGATTTTATTTTATTTTTTTTTGTAGAGAAAAAAGAGAATGCTTCATAGTACTAGAAGACAAGAGATTTGAAAAAGGCCCAAAAGAATATCTGAAATTCCAGATCCTTTTCTTAGACCTTGAGCAAAAACCTCTTTGTGGTTGCTGGCATTAAAGACATGCTATACAGCTTGAGTAAACCTAATGCTTCTATTCAAGACTGTCTCAAAGGAATGAAGCCAACTATAAGATTAGACGGAATCTGAGTTTTAGACCAGAGATTTCATTTGTAACAGGATTCCCTTTAATGGCAAATGCTATTTAATATTATTGATGTGGGCGTTCCGGTCCCCAGAAGCATGTCATCTCCTTGAAGAGCTCTGTAATTCCTTTGGTAAGATGACTGTACAGAAGTCCCCTTCCCTTTTGATAAATGACCCAGAGGGCATTTACTGAGTTCAAAGAAAAGGCATATTTTTTCCCTTGCAAAGGCAATCTATATAGAAGAGGCAGCACAAAGAATTTCACTTTTTTCCCCTCCTATAGACACTTTAATATGTATATTCATGACTAATGTTTCTTTTTCTAAACTGTTGACTCATCTTTACTGAGGTGCATATTATCATACAGCATTCTGAGAAAGTGATGGCATAACCTTATATGTTATATAGGATTACACCCAAATAACATTCTTTTTGAGTCAACTGCCCAAGAGAACAAAAATAGTTACATAAAAAAGATGCAGATGATATGGGTGCTGACTTGCAAGTAAAAATAACTGTACAAGTTAATACAGAAATGCATGGAACTCAGTACAGCCATTTTTTGTGATTCTGTGATTTTAGCTGCAAGAAAAACACAGGACTAAATCCTTGACAATCAGAATTAATCTGAGATACTTTTTTTCTTTTTTTGATTCCTGAATATTAGTTAAATCTCTGATATGATCAGATGTCCGGCTTTCTACAGGGATAAAGTTGATTTTCTTCATAATAGCTGGTACAGTGCTGTGTTTTGTATTAGCATGAGAATAATGTTGATAACAGGGATGTTTAGCTGTTTCTCAGCAGTGCTTATACTTTTTTCAAGGACTTTTCAGTTTCCACTGCTCTGCCTGAGAGGAGGTGCAAACGAAGCTGGGAGGGAGCATAGCTAGAGCAGCTGGACCAAACTGGCTGAAGGGATATTCCACACCATGTCCAGAATGTAAACTGGGCAGGAGCTGGGCTGGAGGGTTAATGAAAATGTCTGGGTTGGGCAGCAGTCAGCATGTGGTGAGCAATTGTACTGTACATCACTTCTCTTCCTTGAGTTTTATTCCTGTCTCTCTTTTTTGATTACAATAATTATTCATATAATACTTTATTTCAAATATTACACTGTTTTAAAAAAAATTAAATCAAATTTTAAAATTAATTTAAATTAATTTAAAGTATATTGTACCTATTTATTTTTAAAGGGAAATCTAAACTTTATCCCTTAGTTGTAATCTCCTCATATCTAAAGTTTTTACAGCAAATCTAACATTGTGTGGCAAGAAATGCAGCATGTGTTAATCCATTTATTTTTTTCTTAATGCTGTCCTGTGGCGCATTCAGCATATATGCATGCAGAATTTGGATGGAATTAATTAAAGTTAAAGATAAAAACATTCTACTTACAATTCAAGAACAGTATTCTATTTCAGGATATTTATTTTATATTTCAGGTTTTCATGTTGAAATTTCCACAGATCGTGTTCCAGATTTACACCAAGAATTAATTGCAAAAAGACAGCATAACTAATTTTCAGTTGCTTATTAATATATGTTGTTTCTTTTCCTCATCATAAATACTATATTCAACATATGTAACTCATGAAGGTACACAGACAGTAAATTTTCCTATGGCAAACTGCATTAAAAATCTTTCTGTATACCTTTCTTTTACAGGCAAATTAATATGACTTTTTACTACTAGACTGTCAAACTTAGGCCTCATGCCACAAGGACTGAAGCCATTTCAGGAAAGAAGATATTACTTCAAAAGGATATCTTTGCCATTTTACTAAACACTACATATTATATGAAAATCATGTTACAATTTACAATTCATCTGCTTTAAGAAGGAAAATTCTCAGCTGAGAGATCTCGACTGACACTGTGGTTGTGTCAGATTTAATGGGAACTGGTGTTGTTCATCACCATCCTGGGGTAAGATTTAAAAAGACCAAAACACAAATCACCGCATTTCACTATGAACTCTGTTGGCTGAGTTTCAATCAGATCCCACGTAATTTAATACGGGAAAATATCTCAATTAACTTTAAAAAGTAGGCTCTAAACAAACAACCAAAACAAGGGTCTAAACAAACAAGCAAAAAGACCACAGCAGTCTCAGTTGCTAAAAGGAGTCTGATACTCAGCTCCTCATCTGTGCTTAAGCACCCCCTGAAATGGATTAGCATGTAGGAACATGTATAGGAACAGTGTAGAATTTCCTGGAGTAAAACAATCACCTTCTAGAGGTGTTTAATTAGTCTGCACAAGTCCATAGCTGCACTTCCCCTAGTGCATACAGAAACATCAAGACCAAGGTCCAGACAGCTAACATAGTAGTTACATACAGTATCTATGTACAGTTAACATAGTTACCTATCACCTGTCTATCCATAGGTGGAGACATAGATCTTCCAGGGATCTCTAAACTTTGGTGCTGTAACTTGTTTGTTGTAAAGCAGAGGTAACACATACCCTCAGGGGGTTCACAGCTTACCTTGACATCAGCAAACTATTTTTTCAGCAAGATGACACTTACTTCAATACTGGAAGCAAATGCTTTAATAACAAATTAAACAGGAAGAGTAAAGTTAGAAATGCATGCTGCAGACATAGAAAAATTTAGATGACTAAACTGAAGCTGATGCATGTGGGCTGCAAATCAGTGATATGATCTCTAAGACTCTGAAGGATAGCTGTTGGAAAGAGCTGTCATCCTGTCCTGCTACAGCCTGAAGGAAGCCAGCTCATTCTTTTGCCTTCAGAGCTTGATAAGGATTGATAGACTGCAGAAAAAGCAAGGAGTCTGGGATTCAATGAGGAAACCAATAGTTTATATTTCCCCAATTTTACAGTCAAATGTAGACTCTTTGATCTAAGCTACTAGAAGATAGTAACTCTTTGAAGAAGACATTAGAAATTTATAAAGTATCTCGGAGATTTGATGTCAAATAACAGATAGCATTTATGCAGCAGCTTTAAAACAAATTTATTTTTCATATTTCATATTCTTACAAGCTTCCTATAGAAATTGACTCCATTGCTGCAAAATTTGTAAAGCACATCTGAGTAGCTTGTGTACCACCTTGTATATCTATCTTATCTGTCAGTCAAATGAAATATTTAGGATATTTACCACATAGTAAATACTAGCAAAAAAAGGCCCAAGTAACCTTTTAGTTTTATATATCTTGCTTCTTATCCTCATCATAAGTACTGTATTCAACCTTTTAGCTTTATATATAGTTGTGCTGTGCTAAGATTAGCACAGACAGGAGGCTTATAAAAACCATTATCTTTATAATTAATTTAACTAAGTTTGTTCTATTAGGATGAAAATAATGATGGTAACTGTTAAAAAAAAAATGCTAAAAGAAAAAACATTATTTATCTAACTTGAATTTTTTTTATTTTTATTTTATTTTTTTTATTTTTTTTTTTTTTGCATTTTGAAGGGTAAAAATTGAGATATAACCTAGTGAAATTTATGCAGAGTTGTTGTCTCCAGCGGACTGTCAGATATAACACAGCATGCAAACCAAGACATTTAATAATTCTAATAGTTTTAGACTAAAATTCCTGCAAGAATTTTGAAGCACATATGAAAATTACAGAAAATGACAAGATTTCTTCTGCAGAAGCAACAAATATTTGCAGCAATGTTATCCATCATCTTTCATGTGTACCTCATCTGTTTGTGACATACAGTTTTCCAGGTTGCACCCATATTAAAATATACATTTATGAAGACCAAATGTTTTGTGTTTTTCCATGAGCTGTTTAGCTCCTTTTTCAGCTGAGACAAAGTTGTTACAAAATTTGATTGGGAAGGAGTAATTTCCATGTGACCTCATGGTGTCTGTGACCAAGGAAATTCCAAAGAGTTTCTGATATTCTATGCTATGCAAATATTCATTCTATGCAAATGGTGAAAGAAGGATAATGCATTGTTTACCTGTCTTCAATATATTTTCCTCATCTGCCTGGAATTTCCTGCAGAAAACACCTGTTTTATTTCTCTGAAATACATGGGAATGTTAGGGCACATTCTTCCAAGGGGATGCTGTCCTGGTCCTAGGTACCTAAAGTGGTGGGTAATCCCATAACGGGAAAGGTTGGAAAGGTCATCCTAGAGCACACTACACAGAAGTGCATCCAGACAGCTCTTGAATATCTCCAGTGAGGGAGACTCTACAACACCTCCAGACAATCTGTTCCAGTGTGGGGTCACTCACACAGTAAAGTCCTTCTTCATGTTGGGGTGAAATTTCCATTGCCTCTTGTCCTGTTGCTGGGCACCCCTGAGAACAGCCTACCTTCTTGGCACTCTCCCTTCAGATACTGACAGACATTCATGAGGTTTCCTCTCAGTTATCTCTTCTCGAGTCTGAACAGGCCCAGCTCCCTCAGACTTTCCTCATAACAGAGATGCTCCAGGCCCTTAATGATCATTGTAGCCCTCTCCTGGACCCGCTCCAGGAGCTCCATGAGTCTCTTGTGCTGAGGAGCCCAGAACTGGATACATCACTACAGATGCAGCCTCACCAGGGCTGAGAAGAAGGCCAGGATAACCTCTCTCAACCTGCTGAGAGATGAAATTCTCTTCCTAATGCCCTCCAGGATTCCTTTGGCCTTCTGGGCCACAAGGGCACACTGCTGTCCTTAAACAGTGGTAATAAACACAGAGCTGTGGCTAAAGAAAGGCTGGATAGACCACCTTGCTGGGGGAGAGCTGGAGAGCCCAAGGGCAGACTGCGGTTACTAAGAGTCCTGTGATGCATTTACATCAATGGGAGTTTTGCAGGGCCACTTCACTGCATGCCTCATTCTCTCTTGACCACTTCCTCATCTCTCAGCTTTTGCCACCTCCATCTCCTCACTCAAGACTGCAATTACAACAAATGACTATGACTTCTGATGCTGCTTTGCATTTGGCCTGACCAGTATAGACAGGTTATTAAAGGAAGCTACTAGAAAGCTGTACATGCCTACGGACTCTGAACAGGTTTTTACTTCTGCAGCAAATCAGAACCTATCCCAACATCTAGGCTGTGATCAGAACTAGTTTAAGCCTAGGCTACTTTGGAGACTATGTCCTAGCTTGAATAAAGCAGGGAAGCACTAACAAAATTAAGAATTTTTCTAAGTAAAAAGTCTTCATATTTGCCTTAAGAAAAGAGTACAATCTGAAACTAAATACAACTCAAGCTTGTGGCTTTTTAACATGGTTAGCTCAATCTCTCTGTGATTAGATGTTACTTTTATAGCCACTGAAGAAGTAACTGAAAGTGTTTTTGTTATTCTCTGGGAGCATCTCCTACATAAAATTAAAACATAATGTTTCCAGAAAACATTGGTAAGTTGGCTTTGTTATCTGTCATTAGAGAATAATCTTTTGTGTTGTTTGCAATCTGATATACTTGTAACTCTCCTCTTCTTCATAATAATTGTTCTTTTTTCCACCTGAGTAAGCTAACAGAAGGATCTGGGGTTTGAGCTTGTCATTCTCTCTTCATTCATTCCTCCTTTCAACCAGGCAAACAGAAAAATAGCTCTTGTTCAATGCCAAAGTAGTGGATCCTATCTTTTCAGTGCTGAAAAGAAAAAACACTGACTTTTTTTCTTTTAAAAAGCCACACTTGTCATTCCTACAGTTCAAGCCTAATCACAGATATTTAAGGTGTCTGACACCCACAAGTGACATTGATAACAGTCTCTTGAAACATGCACTTCTTAGCTTTAATATCCTTTCAAATAACTGTTCTTGTTACTTTCACTTAAAAAAGAAAACTGCTCATTTTTCAGCAGTATTTCATTAATGCAAAAATAATCTTTTTGGATCTGGACAAGATATCTGTTTATAAACCTAGTCCCTTCTTGTGCCTTCTGGCAGTTGGCAGGGAAGCTAGCTGGAAGAGCCAAGGGGCTGACCAGAGCAGGTCAGCTTTCCACATCCCATTGTGCAAGGGCCCAGACAGACAGGTGAGACTCAGATGATCAGTTCTTCTAAACTGGTGTTTGGTGTCATTTATTTTCTGCTTCAGTTGGAATGGACCTACAAAGATCATCCAGTCCAACTGCCTGAACACTTCAGGGCTGACCAAAACTTAGAGTATATAATTAATGGCATTGTTCAAATGCCTCCTAAACATCAACAGGGAGGGTGATCCACCATGATCTATGAATAGAATAGAATAGAATAGAATAGAATAGAATAGAATAGAATAGAAATGGAATAGGTTTGTGTCGGAAGGAACCTAAATGATCATCTAATTTCAACCACCCTGCCATAGGCAGGAAACCTTCCAGCAGACCAGATTGCACAGAGCTCCATCCAGCCTGGCCTTAAGCACCTCCAAAGATGGAGCATCCTTAACTATTCTGGGCACCATGCTCCCATGTCTCATCACCCTTACAGGAAAGAAATTTTTTTCTCATCTCTAATCTAAACCTACTCTCATTCAGTTTGAATCCATTCCCCCTTGTCCTGTTGCCGCATGTTTTTGTAAATAGTCCCTCTCCATCTCTCTTGTCTCTTCCCTTCAGGTACTAGGAGGCTGTAATTAGGTCACTGTGAAACCTCTTTTCCAGGCTGAATGAAGCAGAACTTCGGCTCTGCTGTAGCTTATTTTCATACCATCACTGATGTATACCTGACATTTATCACTGCCTGAAGTTAGGAAGTTATGTCACCTTGTCATTCTGAGCAGTGATGAGAGGCTAGTTTGGGAGGAGATGAAGGAAGCTGCAGTTTCTAGCATATGGGTTGGAAGGAACAAGCCATGTCATTCCATGTATATCTCTGCTTTCTTGCTATTTCAATTTCTCAGTTGCTCTGAACACCAGCTATGTAATTAGCTCAGTATTATCAAGGGACTAGGAATACAACCTGGTAGGAGCTCACTGTGCTTTGAACACTGCCCTCAACAGGTAGTGAGACTGCTGGGAGAAGACTTGCTTAGTCTTCAAACTTTGTTAGATTGCTGTGAAAAGCTGATGCTGTTCGTGTGTACATTAGCAGAATCTCAGAGAGCTAAAAATCAGTTCTGTTAGGAAATGTGGGACAGCATCATTAAAAAAAAAAAAAGAAAAAAAAAAAGAATAGGAAAAAAGGGCATTGCTTGTTGCAAAAAAATCTTCATTAGAGCATATCCAGCTAAATCATTTCAGAATAAAGCTGATCAAACAATTTCTGAAACTTTTATTGGCTAATTCAGTACCATATTAAATGCCATATCGGCACAATGCCTTCATGATTGTTTAATCAAGGTCGTTATTCCACTGGGAGTCACTCAGAGGCTATAGTTCCTTTAGGGGTTTCCCTATCAGTCTTCATAACTGACCTAGTAAAAAAGCCCTTTCCTCTTTCACTAAATGAAGTTACATTAAGCAGGATCAGGTGATGAAACCACTCCTCACCACGGAAAAGGGAAAAACACTCCTTGGGTTTCCCCTCCCCTCTGTCCCCTAGCACCTGCTCCCACCATGTAGGTAGCACCGCTACCTCTCTATGCGCTATTCAGCTCAGTAACACAGCACACAAGCACAGGAAAGAGAACATTCTCAATGAGCAGTGAGCTTCCTCAACAGTGAGCTTAGGTGGCTTGGGGAGGGGGATAAAGAATATTAGAGCAAGAAGAAAAGCAGAAAGGACTCTGTGGGAGCCAACAGTGCTTGCAATGAGGCCCTGCGAGCCCAGGAGGAGCAAAACCTTCCCTTCTCAAGGGAGAGTGAAATGTTAGTAAAGGGGATTATGGAAATTCATCCTGGGAAATTTTACCTTCTGTTTCTTTCTCAAATGTGTCAGCGTTTACTTGTGTAAGTCTGTCATGGTTTGAAAGACAGGTGTCTGCTGAGGAAGACAGGAGCCTCCCTTGGAATGGAGAATTTAAACCCATTCCCTCCGAATTATTATAACTTTGAATTTAAGGGGCTCTCAGGTGAAGATATGGGAATAGGAACAACAGTTCTTTATTAAGGGAAATAAAATAAACAATAAAACAAAAATACATGCAGTAAGACAAACAAATAAACAAACAAAACTCACTGACAGAGTCAGGATACAGCCTGACACCCTGTGGGTCAGGGTGTTGGTGGCAGTCCCATTCAATGGTGGCTGCAGTCCTAGTGGCAGATATGGCTCAGTTGAAGTGATGCTCCTCTAGAAAGAGTGGAGTTCTTTCACTGAAGGTCCAGTGGTGATAAATGGGCCTGGTCTTCCTCTGAGAATCCAGTGGAAAAGGCTGCCTTGGTATTCCAACTCCCAGATTTTTATCCAGGTAGGAATGCTTAGCTCCTCCCCCTGGCTGTAGCATTTCCCAGTGGGATGATGGAATTCTATCAGTGAGACTCAACGGCCCATTAGCAGAAGATCTCTCCCTGGAGGGAGGCTGGGTTGTGGAAGAGATAAGAAAACTGCCCCAGCAGGTTTATTGACAGTTGGCCATTGACAGACAATTACACCACCACCACCAAACCCCAGTTTCAACAGATGGTGATAGAATACAGAGTTTTGGTTACATTTTGCACTGCAAATCATGACAGTCTTATCAGGAACACTGCTCAGGGAAAAGAAGAAAGGTGAAATGCAGTGGAAACAGATGATTATTTGTAAAATCACTGGAACGGTATTAACCTGGACAATATAAGAAAAAAAACTCACTGCATAATTCCAATATATTTTTTCCTCTTAAAAAATATATTGCTGTTTTCTGACAATTTTTCATGTGTTTAATATTCCTTTTGGTTTCAAGATTATCCAATAATATCTGTCTTTATTTCTAGCATTTAAAACTAGTTTCCAGTCATTAAATCAAATACTCTGAATGTCCTGAAGAGAATAATTTATTATTATAACTCATATGAATAGCAGATTTATGTAGACCATAGAAGAAAATACTGTAACAGAAAATATATTACTCTTGGAACTGGTAAAAAAAAAATACTTGAATACTCATTTTTTTATATATACAATGTGTTGTATAAAATCAGTTTTATTAATAAAATGTCATAATAAAAAAAAAAAAAAAAGTTGAATGCTACATTGTGAAAATATAAACAGTTAATTGAGTAAAACTGTATTCTGGATAGTAAAACCAGTCAGACTAGGTCATGCACAGACCTAAAGTCCAGTTCTGTTAACAATGATACTTAAAACTCTCAAAACAAGGCAGGTCATAATAAAGTATATTCTGTCCATGCCACCTGTTGAGAATTCACCTTTTTTTCTTCCTTTAGGCTGGTTTCCTTTATCAAGCATAGGAGATTAGAGGTCCCACTAAGAATTTCTTTCGTGTCAGGGCAAATTCCTTTGGAAAATGATTGTTTCTCATTTTATGCACTTCAATTTAAAATTTGCTTTCTTAGCCATAAAAATTGCATTCAGGCCCACTATAAATATCTCAACCAAACTGTCTCCATATAAAATAGAGGTACAAAATTTAGACCCATGATTTTACTCATAAATTATCTTAAAGGCTGAGAAATATTTCACCATCAATACACCAAAGCAAGCCCATAACACAATCATAGCATCTTATTTCTCACATTTAAGACATAACCTTAAAATGGATTATTTTATAATTTTTCCATGCTATACATTCCTGTGCACAAGCTGTCAGCACTCTGGCTTTCTAAGTAATAACATGTTGTTTTAGAGCAATGCTAAGTTAATCTGTGGAGTACCTCCTTTATTTTTCCAGTGTAATGACAAGTCTCTACTGACTTCAACCCCTTAGGGCTTCAGTATAACCCAGTATTCCTTAATTTAAGTTTGTTTTCCATGTAATGGGTAATGGGTTGGGTTTTTTCCCTAAACATTACAGCTTTCATATTCCTTGCCCAAAAAAGCCATCATGCGCATCAGCTATTTTATATCCTTTATGCCCTCCTGTGACCTACATTCAAATCTTCTCTTAGAAGAAACTCTTTCTTCCCACTCAACAAAGTCTAAACTCAGCTTTAAAGAACTCTTTATTGCAATCTTAGTGAGACAGCAAAGTCCAGTAGTAAGGAAGATCCTCTTGGATCTGGCTGTTTTAAGTTCAGTGCTTGTTCCACAAAAGCTTTTCTTAGCACTCTAGGCAAGTCATCTAGTGGGATCCATGATCTTAAATAACCTTTATGAGTACAGACTTCAACATTTCTGTGCTTTGATATCCCAGCTGTACAGGCAGAAACAGAACTCCCTGTTTTTACCTGAGTGTTGTAAACATAAGAATGTAAAAATTAGAGGGCTCTTACACATCCTGGAATAAAAATTTAGTGATAAGATCCTCTTCATGAGCCTTGCAGGAATCTCATAGATTACAGACTCAAGCAATTTTTCAGAATGTGTGTATACTGGAATGTACTCATTTTTGACAATCAGGAAGACCTTTATTAAATTCTTGTGCAAAATGGGAACTGCACAAAAAAGTGCTACATGAAAATACACTCCTGCATTATTAATTAAGAAATAGAAGTAATAATTAAATTAAATAGAAAAATGAATGCAACTACAATTGGTGCACTTTGTACTATTAAATTATTAAATACCATAAATAGCTCAAGCTTTCCTTAGTGTTCCAATTAAGTTTCAGCTGCCTATTACTCTATTATCAGAGGTATACCTGCAGCAAAGACAGGATTGAAAAGCATTATCTTACAGTTTTTGCCTTCATTAGTAATTGTAGCAGCACTGTTAATCAGAGTTTATAGAATCTTATTGATTAGTATTTTCAGTGTCGTTGGTTGCAAGACAGACTGTTCATCTTTGAGGAATGGCTCCACAGCTCTAGTCAGCTGACTCAACACCCCTCCACAGCTGATGCTCCTTGCCCTTCCCACCTTTCCTTTCTGCCCCAGTGCTGACCACTCCCTCCTGATGCTTGCACCATGCCAGCTCCACAGCTAATGAGGTCTTTTTGGGAACCATGTTTAGTCAGCAGTGGGTCATGTCAATTCATAACAAAGCCTGTAATGACTGAAGCAAGGAAGGATGGGTTCTTGAAGAGACAAGAAGATGTGGATCAGGAAGAAAGGGAGCAATGGCATGGGGAGCAAGGCTTTCTTGGCTACTGAGATCATTTACAGTCACTGCTGACTCTTGCCTTTAATGTGTTCCTTCACTAATAGTAAATTGAGGTTGAAAAGGTCAGTAGGCAAGGTGGACTCATTCATACTAAAGTGACACTTTCAGTGCTTTTTTCTGGAGTGCATTTGGTATCTGCTGAAGAGTCACAGCCCAGGCAAATTCTTCAGATTTTGGGTCTTCTTCTGATGAAATTAGAAGATCAGACACTTGGGCTAACACCAACAGGTTTTCCCAAACTATGGCACAGCCACACAGCTATTGGCATAAGCATTCTCTCCTCAGAAGGCAAATAGCAGAATTGGCAACAATGATCATTAACTTGTGACTAGAAGATAATAGGCTGGTAAAGAACCCTTTTTTTTTTTTTTTTTTTTTTTTTTTTTTGTAAGCAAGTGAAAAATGCCTGCAATGAAGAATAATTAAAAAAAAAATTAAAAAATTGCATACTTTAGACCTGAAATTCTTTAAGATAGGAAATGTCCAGCCAAGGAACTTCTCCAAATTATAGAGTACTGTAACACATGTAAACTCAGTGAAATGTTAGTGTCTGATCACTCAGTTTAGCTCTTGGCTTAAGAGAAATTTCTAGGAGCAAGGCCAAAGAGGATACTAGACCAACATGTCTCTCCAGGGAGTTACTGTATCGCACCAGTTAAAGCAGCATTAGCCTCTCTTTGTAAATATCTATGTCGGCAACATGATAGACCTGGGATTAACTTTCACAAATGCTTTGGGAATGGTAACTGTTTCATTCTTCTTGCTTATTTTTAGGTTCAGCCACATATTCTATGGAACTTCAATTAATGTTTTAAAATCACTACGAGGCCACCACATGTCCTGATGCTGCTCTTATATCATGTCTTATGCTGAGTCCTTGTGAGACATTCCTCATTCTGGGCTTATTTGTTCACTAGGTATAATTTAAGCTAACTCTGTCCCATGTGTCCTAAGGTCTGACTAATTTCTTCTGTTCACATTTCCTACTTAGGTTTTCCCTCCTAGTACATCAGCCAACTTGTCCCTGTACACAGGTTGAAGTTGAAAACCAGTGTGAATAATTGTGGAGTCTGGGCCTGAAACTTGAGTTGAAGTAACAGCTATAAGGTGTCCATGTGGGTCATGCTGCCAGCAAAGGCAGCACAGGAGTCCAAACAGCACGCCTCTCTTTCCAGCTATGATATGAGCAGTTTCACAGCATGGCTGAACCTCTTACAAAGGAGAGAAAGAAGAAACCTCATGAAAGCAAAGAGAATAGGTGTAGAGGTGTTCTGCTAACCCCAGAGCGAAGGAATGGTGTTAAACCTCTTGTTGCTGATTTCCACTGCTGCTGAAAGGTGCAATTCTAGTCTGTGCCTGGTCACATCTTCACACCTTCCCTTTGTGTCAGGGCTGTGCTTCTTCATCACCACAGGCAGCTGAAACAGCTTAGCTGAGAAAATATCTTTTGTGTGACTGTTTTTTCCAGTTGGGTTAAGTGAGTTTCTCTAAGTTGCTGCATGGCCACACTGGTAAAACCAGAAGGAAATCAATGGTGATGCACACCTGGGCAAGAAGAAGAATCATTCTTTTTGGAAGAGTGCCTTCTCAAATTGACTAAAGGCAGATGTAAAGCCACACAGCTGCATATGAATTCAGCACAAGTAAGTACATTGCTATGAATTATTACATAAAACTAAATGCTAAACCCAGAAGAATTTAATTAGTTAGTGTAGCACTGCATTTGCTAATGACTAGTGCTGCAATGACCAGTGAGATCAGTATAGGCTGCCATGATTTGAAAGATCATGGCTTTTCTGAGGCAAGCATCATCAAGAACAAGCAAACTGAAAGAAAGCACAGATGTTAACTGTTTCTGAACTCTTTCTGCAACAAAGAATGGGAGACTACAATCTCTGTCAAAACAAGATTATTTATAAAATAAAAGTAGAAAATAAAGAATACACAATATGTCCTCTGATACAGAATAGCAGACTGTCATAAGCTCCAACATGCCAGTTTTCTGTTTCTAGTGCTGCTACCTGCTTTGCTGCGCCAGCTATCTCAGCTTTATACCAAGACTGCAGGAATGTTGCATGAAGTATTTACTGATCACTTGAAACAGGTGTCAGGTTTGACTTTGCTTATCTCAATTGCTCCCCTTCTCACTCTCTGTTTGAACCAGCTAGTTAGGGATGTGGACCAGGAAATTCTACTTAGAATAAAATTTGTTGCCAAACTGACAAATTAGTTTAGCTGCTCATAACTGAATATTTTACCTGCAGCCACTGTCTGGCTGTTTTCTGCCCCTCTCTCTCCCTAGTGATGAATGCGTACCTTCCCAAAGAGGGAGACTTAATTTTGTTTGGCACTCCATTCAAGCTCTTTGGTCATCTCAGCTAAGCATGGCAGCTAACCAGAGCAGAGCTTACTCTGGAGCTGTGAGATGCCCTTGCAAATCTTCAGGACAGATGTCACTTTAGTGAGAATATCTTCCATTTTTTAATGTGCAAAATATGCACATTAAACCAGAAAGCTTCTCTCTCTCTCTCTCTCTCTCTCTCTCTCTCAATTATGCTTTAATAAGTATTCTTTCAAGTAGGTAAAGAAAGAAACAATTTCCATATTTATATTTTATGTTGAACATTAGTCATTTGTCTGGCAAGTTAAATGTTTCATTGTAGGGGAAAAAAAAATAAAAACAAACCCAAAAGATATCTTTCACTATCTAGCAACTGAATTTAGCAGTGTTTGTACATTTGTCATTGCCAGTATGTATTTCATCAGGAAACCACATAAGTTGAATTAGATTTCCTGTTCAGCCTTGAGAGAAGCTGAAGGTATCTAGCCAGTGCAGAATTGTTACCCACTGTTACAAGAGACATAACTCTGACATTAAAACTCTTTAGTTGTTCTTCCTCTGAAGACTAACATAAATGATCTGCATGATGTCTGATTGGTTCTGTCCACTTCTGTGAGCTGCTTATTTCAACATACAATAAATTCTCTGCCTAGGAAAGCTGCCTTTCATGCCAGACAGTTGTGTCTGGGCGCTAAAATATAAATTTAAACATACAGCTATAAATTAAGGTGTTCTTCTAAGGCAGATGGTGAGCTGTTTATGGACAGATTCTTCTGCTAAGAAGAAAAACCTGAACTCTGCAATTTCTTAGCAACAGCTTCTTTGAGCACCACGTAAATCCAAGCAGCATTCGAAAGCAACTTACCTTTTTTTCCTTACATGATAACTGAAACTTGATGAAAAGAGAAGAATTGTGTTATGATTTAGAATGTGACTTTTAACTCTTTGGAAGTGAGTCTTGGCAATCTACATGAAGCTCTTTTAAAAAAAAGTAACTTTTTTTCCCATCATAATTTAACTCAAAAATAAGGTAAAAAGGAAACCACTAAAGAAACCATAAAAGTATGACCAATGTAAAATGGCACACTTTTCTTCACTGTTTTTCTGACATTTCTTCTTTATAAGAGAAGAAGGAATAGATTCCAGTAATCACCTCCCAAAACCCATAGCATCAAATACCTGTATTTGCAAAGCCAACAGTAAATGGGTGCTTTCCTCCAGAAAGGTTAAAATTTCACTAACAAAAATCAGTTACAATTGAAAGGTTACAAGTATTTGGTGGAAGAGGGGGTGGTTTGGTTTTTTCCTTGCTTTTTTTTCTTATTATTATCTGTGAGTGCCATCTGTGGTAGAAGAGTTGTTCAGTTGTGTGATAAAGCTCACCCGCCAAGATGCTCAAAGAGACAGTGGAAGGATGGGGAACCCAAATTATACCCTGTTGGACTACCCTCTGACTCATCACAGAAGCCAACAAACCACTGAGGACCCATCTCCACAAGTCCAGAAGAGTACAGGGAAGGCAGAATGGCAGTCAGGAACCTAGAATCATGCAATCAGAGAATCATTTACATTGGAAAAGACCTGTAAAATCATTGAGTCCAATTGTTAGTCCAGCACTGACTAGTCTACCACCAAACCATGTCCTTAAGTGTCACATCTACACATCTTTTAAATAGCTCCGCAGATGGTGATGGGATGCCACCACTTCCTTGGGCAGCCTGTTTAAATTCTTAGCAATCCTTTCAGCAAAGAAATTTTTCTTCATATTCAATATAAACCTTCCCTGGTGCAACTTGAGGCCTTTTCATCATGTCCTATCCCAGGTTAGCTGGGAAAAGAGGCTGAACTCTACCTGGCTACAACCTCCTCTCTGGCAGTTTTAGAGAGCAGTAAGGGTCCTCCTGAGCCTCCTTTTCTCCAGGATAAACAACCCCAGCTCCCTCATAGGACACGCACTCCAGACCCTTCCCCAGCTCCATTGCCCTTCTCTGGACACTCTCCAGCACCTCAACGTCTTTCTTGTAGTGAGGGGACCAAAACTGAACACAGAGTTCAATGTATGGCCTTACCAGTACCAAGTACAAGGGACAATCATTTCCCTGGTCCTGCTGATCACAGCACAAGCTGAACCAAGGACTACCAAGAAACAAACACTTTATGCAGGTCCCTCCCTGTACTGTCCCAGCAGGGACCCAGTGTCCAGGTGGAAAAGCCATCATGGCAAGGTGCTGCAAGAAAGCAGCTCTCTAGATCCCCTTTCAGACCAAGGAAAGGGGCTGCCTAGGACTGGGATACATCATTCAATGCAGGAGGAAAGCATTTTCAAGTTGTGTGGGATTTACTACATAATTTTTAGGGAAGGATCAAGAGGCAGGAAAAGGGAGAAGTTTAAGTGATTTGGGAAGGAGCAAGAGTGGGAAAATTGAGGGGTAAAGGGATAACAATGGCCAGATGTGTGTAAATACAGTGTATTTCAATATTTCTATATTTTACTACCTCTATTCTTTTTTCTTTCTTTTTTAATTCTTTTCACCACCAACTTATCTAAAGAAGGTATTTGGCAACCAGTAATTTATTATAATGTAGTTTGGATAGAAAAAATTGGTAAGTATCTAACTAGCTCCTTCTAATATGCTTCAATAATATTTAGAAGGAAAAGTCTCTTAATGTTACAAAGAATACTAATAAACTAGTTATGCAACTTTCATTCTAAAAAGTCATTTTACTTTATTTTTTATCTTGCAAATTTTGTCTTTAAAAGTGTTTACTTAATTTCCCCTTTTGAAGCAAGTGTAAAATATTAATATTGAGAACATAGACACAGTTTTTATGTTCACACAGTATCTAAATATTTACCTCAGATATTTTCTGTGAAGTGGTCCTAGAATTAAAACATTTATAACACTGCATTGCCATCACTGTTTTCAAGAATTCTTGAACAACAGGTAGTCTGAATAGAAGAGTATAAAATATCATCTTCAGAAAGGAAAAATCAGCAGTCAGCATTGTTTCAACATCAAGAACAATACTCTAATAAATGATTAAATTGACACTTTAAAAGCACCTGGAGGGTCAGTTAAAAAGAAACAGGCAGGAAAGATTTGTTGCAAAAAAAAGTTTGATAAACTGCTGTATTTTCTTTCTTGAACAGATTATCTGGCTCTTAGCAAAAGAAGGCAGTAGAAGAGATGTGTACTGGCTTATGGGAATCTTTGGGCACTATCTTACTTGACCTTCTCATTAACAGGGTACAGAAACATTTTGTTCTGTGCTAACTTGTGCACACAATAAGTGCATAATTGCTTACAGAAAACACTCCTAGACTTATTTACATTTTGTTTTCAAATAAAAAGGATATATAATTTAGAATTCTGCTAGGATCTGGCCAAATCGGATCCACTGCAAAATTTTCACTAATGACTTGGTTGATGGAATAGAGAGCACACTCAAAAAAATACCAAAGAAAAGGGTGCAAGGGAGCTGAAGGATTAGAATTCAAAATTACTTTGATAAATGGGAGAAATGGTCTGTAATCAATAAGATGAAACTCAATAAATACAAGGACCAAGTACTATACTGAGGCTAGAAAAAAATCAAATGCATAAATACAAAATTGAGAATACTAACAGCACGGAAGAAAGAGACCTGGCTGTTACAATAAACCATATATTGAATAGAATCCATGATGTCATGCTGATGGAAAAACAGAAAAGCTCATCCTGGAAGATTCTAATAGATTTGTCCTATGTAAGGCAGGATTAGTAATTGTTTTTCTTAACTCATCTTTCAGAAGCCTCAGTTTGGGGTAGTACATACATAAAGAAGAGTAATTTAAAAAAATTGTTTAAAATATGGAAAATTATTGAAAAAGGGAGAGATTTTTGCTCTAAAAATAAAGGCTGATGGCAGGTGTGGAAGTGATATCTCAACTTTCCAATATGTAGAAAATTCTGAATATCAGGGATCTCTCTTCACGATTGTGCTTCATAACACTGAAGGCATGACAAAACCTTGCTGGCTTTAATTGCAGCTGGAAGAATTTAGGATAAAACAGGACAACCTTCTGACTCTAAGGATAGCTACAGACAGAAATAGGTCACCAAAAGCTGAGGTATAATCTCCACCATTCAACTTTCTAAGAAGAGGTTAGAAAAATACTCATCAGTTTCTCTGTTCCTCTGAGGAAGAGACAAACAGTGGATCCCGCTGGATTTTCATTTTTACTACTTTTGCTACAGTCTCAAAGAAATAGAAAGTTGTAACTGAAATTAGCTACTTCTTTTTAGTATTAAATATTTTCATGACAGTTTCTGACAGTGACTTTCCTTTCAGAAATTCATGCCCTGGTGCTCTGCTCATTTTAAACAGTAACATCTGCAGAGGTTAGATCTTTTGCTGACTTTGATCCATTCTCTCAAGACAGCTTAATGCGTCTCTTGATGCCTGCAGGTCTTTGATTCCAAATATTTATCTTCTTTCAGATTTATTTCTGACCACTTCAATTTTACATTTCCTCATAGAACCTCTCTGACACATTCTTGACGCTTCCCCCTGGCATTATGGGGGTTGCTTTTAACTCTTAATAGACTTATTTATTACTCAAATAAAGTATCTAATACAGTATGTTTGTCCTTTTAATTATTATACTATAGTGTAGTTAAATATTTACCAGGCTGATTTTAAGGATTTTATTTTCTAAAATCCTTTGCCTTTGATTTCATGGTTATATATTTCATGGACACCCCTTCTGCAGTTAAGATCACTACACTAATCTTCAGAATCTTGCAGCTACTGTGACAAAGAGAGTCAGCTGTAATTGCTTCTTAAATCAGATCTCATTTGTTACTTAGGACTAAATCTCTTGTGCACCAGCAAAGCCACCTACTGCTTAAAGCAGTCCTTTGTGGTAACAAGAATTTGCTACTCCTAGCTATATCCTTCAGTGGTATTTGAGCCATTAATCCTGGGTACTTGAAATTATCTATTACAGCAAGTTTACTTCTATCTGGACCCTTGTTAATGCACTTTCTTTGCAAGGGTTATTCTTCGACAATAAAATGCACTGAGACTTGGAGCTAGGTAAAAATTGAGTCTATGACTCACATTCTCAGCTCCCTCTCCTCAGAAATTTCATGAAAGTAAAACTGTATCCTAGAGTCAAGAGTCAAGATTAGAAAATATACTTGAGACTGTGCTTGTTTCATCTGTATTCTTTTCCATTAGGGTTAAAGGAGGAAAAAAATCTACCTCCCATTCCCACCTCCATCTAGTGTACCTGTAGACTTAAATTTTCAGGTACATTCATTGGTTTTTTTCAAGCAAAAACCAACACTGTAATTGACATATCCCTCAGGCAGCTTTCGTCTACATTTTTTAATACAAGACCAGTGCAGAACTGGGCCACTGGTAACATGTACAAAATTCGGATTACAAACTGCAAATAACACAGAGCATAAAGTATCCTGTTTAAGCTTATATATATTACAGGCATGTTAATTAGTATCCTGGTTGAACTTCATCCCACTTTCCCTTCCTCTGGTACTCTATAAACTGCCAGCCTGGTTTCACTGCAAGAAATAGGTGGGAGAGGTTACGAGTCCACAAGCTGGACGAAATTATCCTGATGGGTCCCTTCTAACTCAGCATATTCTGTGATTGAACTGTTGAAGTTGAACAACTTTTAAAAACTCATATAAAATGTCCTGGACCTATCACCACACTGTAAGAGTCTGGAATTATGAGGAATATTTCTTTGCACGTTTAAGAGATTTTAAGATCTCTGACAAACAGTGTTTTTAACCTTTGTTCATGGAAAAAGGGCTTTTAAGCTCTGAAATGCAGCAGAGTTTTTAAGAGTGTGTATTAGACAATAGAATAGTGTGCAGTTTTATCACAGGGTGAGAATTTTAGATGTATGGCGTTTTTAGGATGGTAAGCAGGTGAAGACAAGATGGAGGAAGCACATGGCTTTTGGGTTTCTTCTTCTTCCTCATCTGACTCCATGTTCTGCTGTGAGGTGGCACATTATAATTGGCTTAGAGTAGAGTTTAACCTTTTAACATAGATAATAGTTATTGGAGAAGTATTATAAATACTGATTACGTAGATTGTAGTATAAATGTACGCACCACCCTGTGTGGAGAGCTTTTTGGGATTTGTGCCTTGGACTAACCTGCAAGAAAGAGCTCTGCAGGTCAGGAACAGAATGTAATGATAAGAAATAATAAATAATGAAGAAAACAATAAGAAGAGAAAAGCCTTGCACCCTTTCCTTCAAACTCTCTGGCTGGGAAAAACAAAATTGTACATTCTCGGGTCAGCGAAAAACAACCAATCGACAGAGATAAACACAAAAAAAAAAAAAAATTTTGTAATCCTGAGACCACACCAGCCATCACAGTGTCTCCATTTTTGGAAGATGAACTGAGCAAAAAGCTCAGTGTGTGGGCAGGGCAGCTGTGCTTTCGGTGGCAGCACAGATGCAGGCAGACTTCCTGAGCCAGAAGTATTTCCTGCACACAATGGGCCACATAAAATGAGACTGCAAAGTTGGTTACATCAGACACGACTTTCTGTATAGTCATACATTGTCAATGATGTCAAAGACATCCTTTTGAGCATCACATCTGGCTCTATGAGAAGAGTTCTGCAAATGCAGGTGAGGCAGCTCAGCAGCAAAAAGAGATTTCTAGAATGAGAAGTACAATATTAATAAGTTCAGCCCTTTTTTTGGTGAGAAGACTAGTGTGTAAGCACGTTGTTGAGCAAGTAGAAGAAATAACTACCCATGCAAAGACCCAAAGCACAGTTCCCTTATCTCAGTGTCTCAGCAGCATTTTGGGATGGAAAATCAACAGCAAACAAGATTATTTAGGAAATTAAAACAACCATTTTGATAGGAAATTATAGTAGACTTGGATACATCCTCTGCTTCATCAGGGTCACTGATGGGGAAAAAAAACTCTCTCCACTATCCTGGCTGCTGCTGAGACAGAGTTATTTTTTTTTCCCTAGTAGCTGGTACAGTACTGTGGGGTTTACATTTAGTATGAGAATAATGCTGATGTTTTATGTGCTGCTGAGAAATGATTACTCTAAATCAAGGACTTTCCAGTTTCTCAAGCTTTGCTGGTGTACAGGTATACAAGAAGCCAGAAAGGAACACAGCCAGGACAGCTGACCCAAACTAGACAAAGGGATATTCCACACCACAGAATACCATACCCAGTACATAAATGGGCAGAGTAGACAGGAGGAGACAATTGCTGCTCAGGGTTGGACTGAATGTTGGTCAACAGGTGGTGAGCAATTGTATTTTGAGTCATTTGTCTTTCTTGGGTTTTATTTTTATTTCTCTCTCTTTCTTGCCAACCTTTTCATTAATTATTATTATTATTATTATTATTATTATTATTATTATTATTATTATTATATTTGATGTTTGATGTTTGATGTTTTATTTTAATTATTAAACTGTTCTTAGGTTAAACATAAAAGTTTCTCATCCCCATCCCACCGGGGCCAGAGGGCAGTGAGTTAGTAGCTGTGTGTTACTTAGTTGATGGCTGGGGTTAAACCACCACACCTAGAGTTCAGATCTCCATGCTCTAGATCAAAAGGAAGTAGTAACTGTGTTGCAAGCTTTCGTAACTAGCCATGGAAGGGAAGGCATGGGTTAGGCGATACATGGAGGTGCACAATATCAGCGTGTTCCACAGCTCTCGCCTGGCCACGCCAACACAAGAAGATTATGATCCCTCAGGCTCCCAGCACACTGAGATCAAGAGACCCATCAGAGCCACTGGGGACTGTGCCTGCACCCTGGCAGTCAAGCTCATGAGCTCATACATTGGCAATCCTCACTAAGACCTTTTCAGTTACTGATTTAATTACTTTTGAGTGGTCACTGGCTGTGCATACTTGCCTGCCCCAAAGAAAAATCCTTGATTTTCTGTCAGACTTAATTCTACTCATAGCTTTCCTGCATTCTTTTTACATATTTATGAGACTCTATCTCCTAATCAGAAGGAACTACATCTCAAGGTATTTCCTTCCCTACTTAATCTAGCACTGATGAAGGTAGGGTACATTATTTAGCAAACAGGGGGTCTCTGGCTTGGCAGAAAGGACAAGGCAAGATGTCTGCAGAGACACCTGACAGAAGCTTGGGACAGGAGAAGCCAAAAAATACTTCATAGCAATGACAAGTAGAATCAAGTAACTCCCTGAGTTCAAACATACTTCAGGCAAGACTTGATTTTAGTTTTCAAACTTGTGATAGATTTGGCATAGAAAACTGTACAGAATAGAATTATCACTCCCTTAAGGTATGCAGATCATCTCTATGCTGGATGACACAAATCTGGGTGTTGGAAAAAACACATTTTTGACCTAGTAGGGAAAGCTTATCAGTGAATGTCCTGAAGACAATTTCCACAATTCGTTTTTGGATATGCTGAAGTCCTGAATTGCAGCTGTCATCTGCTACTGTAACAAGAAACAGTCTGATGTCTTGAGTAAGGCTTTACTTTCCCTTCCTAAGCTAAAAGCTCTTTTTCACAGTGTCTGATACAATGCCATCCAATAGTCAGAGCTGATACAGTAGCAGGGTGCCGAGTGCATGGGCCCTGTCCGGAGCTACATAAGTCCCATTCAGAATAATGTTTCAGTGCGTGAATCAGTACCTGCTTTCTCATAGTAACTGCAACACAGTAATGACATGAGAAAATCCTAGGAGAACATCAGTTGAGTGAGAAGCAGGTGCAATGGAATGCACAGGAAGGGGAGCTTTGTGTTTCAGGTGGGGAGAAGTTAAGGCTGTAGCAATCAGCACTGAAGTGTTCATTTTTACCACCAGTCTTCCTGAAGGCAGGATTCTTAATCCAGTCCTGTGTTGTCTGATGTTCCCCAGACTGATGCATTTGCAAATTGAGGATACTACAGAAGAAATCATTGCTCAAGTTCCCGTGCTGCTGTCAATAGATGTTTTCCACAGAATCCAAGTAGGTCAAATACCTCTTGCTTGGTTCACTTAGGATCGTGTGGAACAATGCCGAAAGGGCTTGCTTGCCAAGTACACAATTTCCACTCTGGTGGCTCTGGTCCAGGCTCTGTCTGATCAGTAATGCTACGCCATCACCAAATTCTTCAAAGTTGCTGTTGATGGAGTTGAGACAGTTTACAACAAAACCACTAGAAGTATAAGAGTAAAAATGCACCTAAACCTGCACATATTTCTTGGGAAACATTTGAGTTCCATGGCAGAGCAGCATCAAGAGCACAAAGGGAGCATGAGAAAAAAAGAGCTTTGGGCTAGCAAATAAGCTTCATTCAGAAATATGGTTATCTGACACTTGATCTTACGCAATCCTGGCAGACAAAAATTGCTCCTTCATATGTTTATATAAGTATCCTCATCAACATCCCCAGCTTCAGTCAGTGTGGTCTTACACTAGCTCAGCACCTTGTGTCTAAGGGCTTCAGCATTTTTAATCTAATACAAGCTACCCTCAAACTAGTCTTGTAGTTTTCTGACTGTGTCATTACTGTCTCTCCTGTTTGCAGCTGCCGGCCTCTCATCTCTGTCCAAACGTGACCTATGTAAGTGCTGGCAGAGAGAAGGGAACCAATGAAACTGAAGCACGCAGACAGCTGTCTTTCCCTCCCCCTTCACGCCACCTCTTTTTTTTTTTCTCTTTGTAAAGATAGTTGGATGTTGTTCTGTTCAGCATTACAAGCCCCACTGTGCTCTAGAGAGTCATGCCTAAATAGGTTCAAAAATATCAGTCAGTGTGTTAGGTGAAAAATCGATGAATGATAAGGACAGGTTAAAGCGCAAGACAGAACTGATAAAGAAGGAGAGTTTGGGAGCTTAAAAAGGGGGAGAAAAAAGAAAAAACTAACAAACCAACATACAGTTTGAAGTGAGAGAGTATTTTTGAGGTGGAGAAATCGGTGGCTATTACAACAAGGAAAGAAAGCAGCAAAAAACAATGGGAAAAGCAAGACCCAGGGAATTAGATTCACACTGGAAAAAGCTGGAGAAAATAAAGAAAATTAAAAGATTAGGAAAACAGAAAAAAAACATAGAAGAACTGACAAATAAGAGACAGAAAACTGCACATATGGATAATTTAAGTATCAAAAACAAGGAGCTAAGTTCTTTGTACATACATACATACAAAATATATACACACTGTGAGAGACATAAAGCAATAGAGACTCAGCATTAAGTGGATTTTCTTAGTTTGGGCTATTGTGCAAACCAGCCACCCTCATGTGTTACTATGATTGAGCTACATCTTGCCAGGAACCTCATATTTCAGTGGGTCTCTGCTCACCCACACATTTCCATGTTTTTGTTGGTGACAACACATTTCTAAAGTTCTGGGCCTGAAAGAAAGTGGTGATGAAAGCCTTTTGCTTATTTTTGTCCTGTTTTGGATATTTTGCTTTCATAGATCCCCGTTAGCAGTTGGGACTCCTATGCCAACAGACATACATCCTCAGACCTGATCTTTTGTTCATATAACTCAACAGGTGACTACTCCTAACTTCAATCAAAGCCCACAGAGAACAACCAGTGTCAGGATGCAAAGGGAAGGTGCTGGTTCATGTGGGAACAATGCTGAAAGGGGCAGACTCAGAAAGCTTAGGCTAGCAGAAAGAATTTGAGCAAGATTGACATTTGGAATTTGGGAAAGGGTAGGTGGTATAGGAGTAACTATGGATGGTAAAAATAAAAATTGAAAATCATGGTGCCCCTACTGAAACCCCTTACACCACCACCATCTTTTATCTGTCACTTCAATCATTTGCTGAGTTGAGACAGATTTTAATCTTTGCACCCCACAGAAAATTTTCCAAAAGCACTGTACCTACAGGCTCAGATGGAAACCCAGTCAAAGAGGAGAGTGACCTTGACAGCTCGTCTACCTGTTCTTCATACACCCCCTCCTTCAGGAGGTGCCCCACGCTGCATCCCAGAGCTGAGTGCATGGAAAGCCGTGGTGCTCTGAACAGCCTGACCATACACTCTCACATATTGTCCTAGGGCTGGAGCTCTCATGGAGCCCTGTGATGGAGGTGGCCCAGTGTCCTGTTCATCTGATGACAACTGCATCACCAGTAGGTCCTGTCACTACCTCAGACTTGCTTGGATGTGAGGAGGGCACTGCCCTGCCTTGGCAGTGGATTCTCCTTGGGGGAAGCCCTACTCTTGCTGCTCCGTGGCACTGACTAGGAGGCGCTGGGATTTGGCTGAGCTATAAACTGTGAGCTGCTACCACCTGCTTGTCTGCACACAAATAATTCAGCATTTGTAGGGTCATGATCCTTTCCCAACTGTTGTTGCTGTGAAACAAAAAATATTGCCATGTAGATAGAGCAAGAGTTCAAGCAGTTTTGGGGAATTTATTGATGAAAGAAGGAAGCTTTAATTACGTTCTCTAATAGCACAATAGTGGTATGTCCTCAGAATTCCAGTTCACAACATCTGGGCTGGACAGTTTGGGAGAGTAAGAAGTGAGAATACGTTTACACTGCAAAAAACACACAAGAAGCAATCTTAACTATGTTATGTGTGACACCTTTCCTGTGTACCTTTCTTTGGTATGTCATTAGGAAATGGGCCCATTTTAGGAACATAGTTTTTAATTTTCACTACTACAGTGGGTGAACTGATAACCTTTCAAAAGTATGGAGCAATGCTCTGGGGATAAAACCACAGCACAGTGACTGACACAAGAAAATTGTCACTTTCGAAAACAGAAACCTTTAGAACTACAGATTTGTGACAGAGTTCAGAAAATTACTCTGTCTAGCCCTGCACTGAGGTAGAATCAAATACTCCCAGACCAGCCTGGCATATGCACATCCTAACTTTTCAAAAACTTCCTGTGAAGGAAGTTCCTTTGGCCTTACAGATGGTCTGTTCTGATGCCTTACCATTATGATACAACATAACAGAGCAGAGATTCAGAGCATGGCTGTGTCATGTTCATGGCAGGGACAAACATCATTCATTCACTGCTATGTGACGAGTTGGATTCGATGATCCTTGTGGGTCACTCCAACCCAGACTATTCTGTACTGTGATTTTCTACTTGTGACTTGTGTTTTCTGTCAGTACAGTGTCTGGGAACAGCCTGTACTGTGCTTATGTCTATCACTTTCCTACTCTACAATGGTGTTTATACATTTCCTCTCTTCCAGAGGGTTTCTTGGAGACCTGGAACAGAGATTGAGAGGAGGATGTCTTCCTTCCTTTGAAGTATGAAACGAATGGCTGGTAAAGAACTGCTTTGGCACTTTTGTCTTTGACTTACTAGATTCATAGAATGGCCTGCATAGGGAGGGAGCTTAAAGACCACCTAGTTCCAACCCTTCTGCCATGTGAGACTCATTACACTGTACCAGGTTGCTCAGAACTTCATCCAGCCTAGCCATGGATACTTCCAGGGATGGAGAATCCATAACTCCTCTGGGCAACCTGTTCCAGTGTCTCATCCCCTCCACAGAAACTATTTTTTTTCCTAGTACCTAATCTAAATCTACTCTCAGATTGAAGCCATTCCTCCATTGCCCTATCACTACAAATGGTTCTTGCAAATAGTGTTTCTCCATCTCCATCTTGCAAATAGCCCTCCATCTGGAAGGCTGCAGAAAAGTTGATCCTTAAGCCTTCTCTTTTCCAGTCTGAAAACCCCCAAATGGCTCAGCTTTCCCTTGCAGGAGAGGTGCTCCAAGCCACTAATCATCATGGATGCTGGTGATTTTGCACTTGACAAACAACTTGGGCACAGAGTATAGAAAATTTAAAGTGACAAAATTTGCACACGTGCATCATTTTTTTTCCAAATCTGAGTAAGGCTAACAGGCTTTGCCATGGTGGCGGTTATTGTAGATCTACGATATCTTGCACCACATAGCTGCCACGACCAGTTTCGGCTTGCCCAGCTTTCGCTCCAAACCAGTCAGGCTGCGCGGGGCCGAACCCGCACGGAACAGCGGCACAAGCAGCGGGAGGAAACAAGAGCACCGCGGTAATTCATCTGGTTTTACAACAACAACCAGTCTAGTGCAGCACAGCGTGCAAGGACTGACTCCCGCCTTGTGAATCTGCAGCAAGGCCGAGCGCTGACGGCCCAGGGCCGACCCGCCCCGAATCGCGCCGGAGGCACCTGCAGGGCACCGCCGACACGCATGCGCGCTCGTCGTCACCGCCCGCTCAGAACTACATATCCCGGCGTGCCGCGCGTGCCCGCCTCTGCGGCCCAGCCAATAGGGAGAGAGGAAGCAGTTCCCGCCTCCACGCAGCAGGTGTGGACGCAACCCCCGAGCCGCCCTTCCCCCGCCCGCAGGCTGAGGGCTGGCGCGGGAGGCTCTTACAAAGGAGTACAGCGGCGGCAGGGCGAACAGGCCCTGCCTTGCGTATGGAAGCCGCCAGGCCGTCTCCTCCCCGCTCCCTGGACAGCCGGGGAAGCGGCGCGGGGGCCGCACCTCAGGGGAAGCGGCGGTTCGGGGCTTCCCGCGCGCTGTCAGTTACGAGCGCGCGAGGCGGGCGGGCGCCACCGGGTTGGCCGGCGGCCGCGCGCGGCCCCGCCCGCCCCCTCGCCGGATTCGCGGCGACCGGGGCGCGCGCGCCGTCCATCATCGGCCCGAGCCGCGGCGGGACCCGAGGCCTGAGGGCTCGCCGGGACCGCCCCGCCCCGGCCGAGGCCCGCCCCCCTCCCGCCCCTCCGCCCGGCGCTTGCAGCGGGAGGCGCAGAGCGCGGAAGCCCCGGCCGTCCGCACGCCCCCCGCCCCCGCGGAGCGCGCGCGCTCGGCGGCCACGCCCCCTCCCGCGCGGAGCGGACGGCAAGAGGACCGGGAGGAGGAGGAGGAGGAGAGAGTATGAGAGAGGAGGACGAAGGAGGCCCGGGCCGCGGTCCCGCCCCGGCCCGCCCCCTGTGCCTGTTGAGGCGTAGGAGCAGGGCTGAGGCGGAGCGGGGCGACCGAGGGGCCGGCGGCTGGGCTCGGTTTTCCTGCTCCGTGGGCGCGTTGGGGCCCCCCGGCCCGACCCCCCCCCGCGCCGCCCACCCCGGCCTCCGGCTGTCACTCAAGGCGTGCGGGCTGAGAGCCGGCAAGTAGCGGCGGCGGAGAGAGAGGCAAGAAAAAGAGAAAAAAAAGAAAAAAAAAAAGGAGGAAGAGAAAAGGAATAAAACAAGCAAAAAAAAAAAAAAAAGGAGAAGAAGAAGAAAAGAGGGAAAAAAAAAAAAAGAAAAAGAAAAAGAAGCAAAAAGGGGAAGAAAAAGATAAAAAGGAAAAAGAGCTAAAAAGAACACGAGAGAAGAAAGAAAGAACAAGAAGCAGAAATGGTGTCAGAAGAAGAAAGAAAACAGAAAGAGAGAAGAAAAAAAGACACGAATCGCATAAACAATAGTGACATAAAAACCAAAAGTCCCAAGCCAAATGAGGAATGGACAAGAAAAAACAATCCAAGAAAAAGGAAAAAGAAAAGTAACAGTAGCAAATAGGCAGAAGCAGAGCAGAAGGCATAATACGCAAAACATAAAAAATCAAAAAAAAAATAAGGAACGCCCTAAGAATGTACAGAGGAACGCCAAAGAGAAATGTGCAAAAACAAAAAAAGAATAAAAAAAACAAAAAAAGAATACAAAAGAACAAAAATATGTCACCATGCTCATCAATGTATACCCCCTTATCAATACGGCAAGTCAAATCATACCACCCAATCACATTCATTCCATTAATACACACACACTAGAAGTGAACCGAACACGGCTCACCCATATCACAATGTCGCAACCAAAACCCCTGACAAATAACAAATGACCACCATTAGATCTAACGTAAACTCTAACATCATATAAAATGCCACGAATGGATATCTAGCAGAGCATAACCTCATGTTACAAACTGCATGACCTCAAAAGAAAGATACAATACATACCAAAAACTAAAAAATGAGTGGAAAGAGCGATGATAATAGCGGCTCTCATAGAATTTCTGCTCTCTGTCACCTACCAAAACCCCCTCTAATATTACCACTAATAACCCCTATCCCTCACTACTATCCTCACCTCCAACATCCCTTCACAATAATAACTCAAATACATCTCCCCAACGACAACCCCCCAAAATTCTCCATTTACATGCCCATATCATTCCACGAAACAACCACACCACCACACTCCTACCTAATACAAAACTCAATCACAGACTCCCCCCCCACATCTCCTAAAGCCTAAAGCCTATACTTTCAATGCGCATACCTACAACTGAAAATATCACTTACCTCCTCACATCCACACAAAAGTATACTAAAACACAGTAAATCACGAAACTCGAGAAAACCTACCATAAAACAACTCCCTAAATCCCACAACCATGTTCAGCAAAAATCCTCAACTCACCCCACAGTCAACGCACGCATCTATAACAAAAAAAAGATTAATCCTCACCCTATACATCAAATTAATTCGATAGGCATAACCCCCAATCCTCTTTCTGATCATACATGAAATATCCACAAATCCCTATACACCTACCCCCCTCAAAATAACATAATACACTTGACTCTCATTACCTCAGTCAAATGCCAATAGTCAACTTCCCTCACATCCAACAACACTTTTCAGACCCGATAAACTTCAGTCTCGACTTCTCCACCCCCACCATCCCTACTGCCCCAAACAGCATCTCCCGCTCCTTCCTCTAAACAACTACCAGGACCCCAACGCCCCACGCCATCACTCTCTACCTAAAGCTAAAGTCAACATGTCACTCATAGAACTACCCAATTCACAATCAAATACCAATCACCCAATATCTCACCTAAAGTC
>CM031858.1:30980327-31017066 GCA_018697195.1 Certhia americana
GGCCCGGCCCCCAAGAAAAATCGTGATTCTGTCAACGTAAGTCGCCAGACGGGCCGCAGTCTGTTACATATGTGGAGACTCCTAAGCGCCTAATCAGAAGGAACTACAGCTCAAGTATTTCCTGTCCCTACGGAATCTCGCATGAATTGAAGTAGGGGTACATTATTTAGCAAAACAGGGGCTCTCTGGCTTGCAGAAGGACAAGGCAAGATGTCTGCAGAACCCTGACAGAAGCGTGGGACAGGAGAAGCCAAAAATACTTCATTGCAATGACAAGAGAATCACGTCCTAACTCCCTGAGTTCAAACATCTTCCACGGGGCAAGACTTGATTTTAGTTTTTCAACTTGGGATAGAGTGGGCCTAGAAAACGTAACAGAGATAGAATTTGTGGCCACTGCCCTTAAGGTATGCAGATCACTCTATGCTGGATCTCAAAAATCTGGGTTGTTGGGAAAATACCACAGTTTGGACACTAGTAGGGAACATATATCAGTGAATGTCCTGAAGACTTCACAATCATTTTTTGGATATGCTGAAGTCCTGAATTGCCGCGGTCATCTGGCTAAACTGTACAGAACAGTCTGATTGTCGCTTTTATTAAGGGCTTTACTTTCCCTTCCTAAGCTAAAGCTCTCTGCGTCAGACAGTGTCTGATACAATTCCACTGCCAATAGTCGAGGCTGATACGTACAGTGCCGATGTGCATGGGCCTGTCCGGTAGCTATCTTAATCCCCATTCAGAAGACTGTGTTCAGTGCGTGAATCAGGACGGCTGCTTTCCTCAATAGGTAACGTGCAATTCACAGTATGACAATTGATAAATCCTAGGTAGAACATCATTGATGAGAAGCATGGTCGCAGTTGATGGAATTGCACATGGAGTAGGGATCCTTTTGTGTTTCAGGTGGGAGGAAGTTAATGCTTACAATCAGCACTGAAGTGTTTCATTTTACCACCAATCCCTCCTTGAAGGCAGGATTCTATCCAGTCCTGTGTTGTCTGTGTTCCCCAGACCGGGTGCATTTGCAAATTGAGGATACTACCGAAAAATCATTGCTCAATTCCCGTCTGCTGTCAATAGATTTTTCCACCGAAGCCCAGTAGGTCAAAGGTCCTCTTGCTTGGTTTCCTTTAGGTCGTGCGGCTGGAACACTCGTCCGAAAGGCTGCCCTTTGCCAAGGTCCACAATCCACTCGATGTGTGGCTGCTGCCAGCTCTGTCTGAATCATTAATGCTACGCCATCACCAAAGTTTCTTCAAGTTGCTGTGATGGGAGTTGAGACATGTTTACAACAAAACCACTAGAAGTATAAGATAAAAATGCACCCCTAAACCTGCCATATGTCGCTAGGGTGAAACATTTAGTTCCAATTGCGAGCAGCATCAAGAGCACAAGGGAGCCGAGAAAAAAAGTAGCTTGTTGGTCTAGCAAATACGCTTCATTCAGAAATATGAGTTTTTGCTGACACTTGATCTACGCAATCCTGGCAGACAAAAATTGCTTCCTTCATAGGTTTATATAGTACCCTCACAACATCCCAGCTTCAGTCCAGTGTGGTCCTTACACTAGCTAGCACCTGTGTCAGGGCGCAGCATTTTTAATCTAATTACAACGAACCCTCAAACTAGTCTTGTTATTTTCCTGACTGTGTCATTACTGTCTCTCCTGTTTTCCAGCTTGCCGGCCCTCATCTCTGTCCAAACGTGACCTCATGTAAGTGCTGTCAGAGAGAAGTAACAATGACAACTGAAGCAGCGCAGACAGTTGTCTTTCCCTCCCCCTTCACGCCCCCTCTGTTTTTTTTTCTCTTCTTTGTAAAGATAGTTGATTTTGTTCTGTTCCATTACAATCCCCCCCCCACTGTGCTCTAGAAGTCATGCCTAAATAGTTCAAAAATATCAAGTCAGTGTTTTAGGTGAAAAATCGATGAATGATAAGGACGTTTTAAAAGCGCGAAGCCGAACTGATCAGAATAGAGTTTGGGACTTAAAAAGGGGGAAAAAAAGAAAAACTAACCCATCCACCTATCAGTTTTAAGTGAGAGGTATTTTGAGTTGTAGAAATGGTGGCTGTTACAGCAATGAAAGAAAGCGCAAAAAACATGTGGAAAAGCAAGACCCAGGGAATTAGATTTCACACTGGAAAAGCTGGAGAAAATAAGAAATTAAAAGATTAGGAAACTAAGAAACAAAACATAGAAGAATTACAATAAGAGAAGAAACTGCACATAGGATAATTTAATATCAAAAACAAGAGCTAATTCTTTGTTACATACATACCTACAAAATATACACAGCGTGAGATACATAAAGCATAGAGACCACATTAGTGGAGTTTCTTAGTTTGGGCTATTTGGGGGGTGTGTCAATACCAGCCCACCCTCTCGTTTCTACTATGATGGAGCGCATCTTGCCAGACCTCATATTCGTGTGTCTTACTGCTCACACCCACATTTCCAGGTTTTTGTTGGTTGACAACATCACATTTCTAAGTTCTGGGCCCTGAAAGAACGTGTGATGACAGCCTTTTTGCTTATTTTGTCCTGTTTGGATATTTGCTTTCCATAATCCCCGTAGCATTTGGGACTGCCTATGCCAACAGACATACATCCTCAGACCTGATCTTTTGTTTCATATAAAGCACCAGGTACACTTCCTAACTCAATCAAGCCCACAGAGAACAACCAGTGTCAGGAATGCAAAGGGAAGGTGCATGTTCATGTGGGAACAATGCCAAGGGCAGACTCAGAAGCTTAGGCCTAGCAGAAAGAATCTGACCAAATTGACATTTGAATTCACAGTAGGTGATATAGGGAGTAACTATGGATAGTAAAAAAAAAAATTGAAAATCATGGTGCCCCTACTGAAACCCTCCCTTACACCACCACCATCCTTTTAATCTGTCACTTCAATCATTTGCTGAGTTGAACTAGATTTTATCTTTGCAACCCCACAGAAAATTTTCCAAAAGCACTGTACCTACAGCTCGCTGGAAACCCAGTCCCAAGAGGATAGTGACTTGACAGCTCGTCTACCTGTTCTCATACACCCCCCTCCTTCCGGAGGTGCCCCACGCTGCAATCCAGAGCTGATTGTGCATGGAAAGTCCCGTGGTGCTCTGAACAGGCCTGACCATACCTCTCCATATTGTCCTAGGCTGGAGCTCTCACTGGAGCCCTGTGATGGAGGTGGCCCAGTGTCCTGTTCATCTATGACAACTGATCACCGTAGTCCTGATCACTAACCTCAGCTTCCTGGCTGGAGGAGGCACTGCCCTGCCTCGTGGATTCTTGTTGGGGGAAGCCTACTCTTGCTGCTCCGTGGCACTGTGCTTAGGAGGCGCTGGGATTTGGCTGTAGCATAAACTGTGATCTGCTACCACCTGCTCTGTCTTCGACCCAAATAATCAGCATTTGTATGGTCATGATCCTTTCCCAAAAAAACCAAAACAAAAAAAACAAAAAAACCACACAAAAAACAAAAACAAAAAAATACAAAAAAAAAAGCACAAAGATACAAAAAAAAACTAAAGAACAACACACTAAAAACACCAACAAAACAACAAATAAAGAAATACAAAAAACAAAAAAAAAACCAAATACAAAAGCAAAAAAAAAAAAAAACCAACACAAAACTAAACAACTCAAAAAACAAAAACAAAAACAAAAAAAAAAACAAAAACAAACCAAACCAAAAAACACAACGAAAAAAACAAAAAAACAAACAAAAACAAACAAAAAGATTACAACAAAGGAACAAAAAAATAAAAAGTAAAACCGACACAAAAAAAAAAATACACTCAACAAAATACTACAAAAAAAACATAAGCAACAAAAGAAACCACCAAAAAACCAAAAAAACAAAAAAAACGAAAACATCAAATAATTAAAGCAAAACACCAAACCCTAACAAATGAAACACACACAATAAAATTCATAACAAAAAAAACTGTTGTTGCTGTTGAAACACAAAATATTGCCATGTAGATAAGCAAGGTTCAAGGCAGTTTTTCGGGGGGAAGTGTTATTGATGAAAGAAGGAAGCTTTTAATTACGTTCTCTAATAGCACAATTATGGAATGTCCCCTCAGAAGTCCAGTTCACAACATCTGGGCTGGATCATTTGGGAGAGTAGAGTTAGAATATCTCTTACAACTACGCAGAAACACACAAGACAAGCAATCTTACTATTGTTATTGTGCGACCCTTTCCCTGTGGTACCCTTTTCTCTTTGGTATGTCATTAGGAAAATGGGCCCCCATTTTAGGAACATATTTTTAATTTCACTACTACATGGTAAGATAACCTTTCAAAAGTATCGTCATGCTCTTGGTATAAAACTCCACAGCGCAGTGACTGCCTAAGAAATTGTCACTTTGCGAAAACAGAACCTTTAGAACTAACAGATTTGTTACAGATTTCCAGAAATTACTCTGGTCGTAAGCCGGCACTGAGTAAATCAAACAAATATCTCCCAGACCGCCTGGCAATGCACATTCTCTAACTTTCAAAAACTTCCTGTGAAGAAGTTCCTTTTGGCCTTACCAGAGGTCTGTTCTGATGCCCTTACCAATTATGATACACATAACAAGCATAGATTCAGAGCATCGGCTGTGTCATGTTTCTGGCAGGACAAACAGCATTCATTCACTGCTATGTGCCGAGTTGGATTCGTGATCCCTGTGGGTCACTCTCCAACCTAGGTATCTATTCGTACTGTGATTTTCTACTTTTGACTTGTGTTTTCTTCAGTCCAGTGACTTGGGAACAGCCTGTATCTGGGTAGACTATGTCTATCCTGTCACCGCTTTCCACTTCCCGACCCTTCAGTTCCCCGTTCGTTCCCATACTCTACATATGGTGTTTAGACATTCCTCTCTTCCAGAGGGTTGTTGGAGACCTGGAACAGAGATTTGGAGGGGATGTCGTCCTCCTTCTCTTTAAGTATGAAAGCGATGGCTGGTAAGAACTGCTTTGGCACGTTGTCTTTGACTTATTATATTCATAGAATTGCCTGCATAGGGAGGGAGCTTAAACCACCTAGTTCCAACCTTCTGCCATGTGAGTACTCATTACTGTACACAGGTTTCTGCTCAGAACTTCATCCAGCCTAGCCTGGATACTTCCTAGGGATTGGAGAATTCCCATACTCCCCTGGTCAACCTGTTCCCAGTGTCTCATATCCCCCCGCACGAAACTATGTTTTTTCCTATACCTATCTAAACCTTACTCTCAGATTGAAGCATTCCTCCATTGCCCGTATCACAACAATAGTTCTGGCAATAGTGTTTTCCTCCATCCCCATCTTGCAAATAGCGCCTCCATCTGGTGAATGTTTCTGCAGAACGTTGATCCTTTAAGCCTTCTCTTTTCCAGTCTGAAAACCCCCAATGGCTCAGCGTTCCCCTTTAGGAGAGGTGCTCCAATCCACTAGATCATGCGGAAATGCCCTGGTGATTTTGCACATTGTGACAAACAACTTGGGCACCGAGTATAGAAAAATTATAAAGTGGAACAAAACTTGCCAACACGTGCATCATTTTTTTTTTTTCACCAATCTTGAGTAGGCTAACGAGGCTTTGCCATGGTGGCGGTTATTGTAGATCTACGATATCTTGCCACCCATAGCTGTCCACTCCCATTCGGCTTGCCCGTCTTTCGCCCAAACCATCCAGGCTGCGCGGGGCCGAACCCGCACGGAACAGGCGGCACAAGCACGGGAAAACAGAGCACACCGCGTAAATTTCATCTGGTTTTTTACAACAACAACCGTCTAGTGCAGCACAGCGTGCCAGGGACTGCACTCCCCCCCGCCTGTGAACTCTTCAGCAGGCCGAGCGCTGACGGCCCAGGCCGACCCGCCGAATTCGCGCCGGAGGCACCTGCATGGGCACCGGCCGACACAGCATGCGCGCTCGTCCTTCACCCGCCGCTCAGAACTACATATGATGTCCCGAGCGTGCCGCGCGTGCCCGCCTCTGCCTCTCTGCGGCCCCAGTCCAATAGTGAGAGTAGGAGTCAGTTCCCTCGCCTCCCGCAGCAGTGTGGACGCACCGAATCTTCCCTCAAGCCCCGCTGCCCTTTCCCCCCGCATCGCGCAGTGCTGCAGGGCTGGCGCTTGTGAGGCTCTTACAAAGGGAGTACAGCGTCGGCAGGGCGAACAGAGCCCCTGCCTTGCGTATTGAACCGCCGGCCGCTCCTCACCCGCTCCCTGCGACACCGGGAAGCGGCCGGGGGCCGCCACCTCAGGGGAAGCGGCGTTCGGGGCTCCCGCGCGCTGTCGTTACGAGCCTGCGCGAGGCGGGCGGACGCCACCAGGGTTGGGCCGGCGGCCGCGCGCGGCCCCGCCCGCCCCCTCGCCGGATTCGCTGGCGACCGGGCGCGCGCTCGTCTATCGGGCCCGAGCCGCGCGGGACCCGATGCCGAAGGCCCTCGGCCCGGGCCCCGGGACCCCTCCCCGGCCGATGCTCCCTGCGCCCCCCTGCCCCCGCCCTCTCCGTCCCGCCGGCGCTGTCAAGGCGGAGGCGCGAGCGCGCGAAAGCCCGGCGTCCGCACAGCCCCCCCGAGCCACCCGCGGAGCAAAAAACGTGCGCGCGCCCTAAACGGCGGCCCACTGCCCCCTCCCGCGCGGAGCGGACGGCCGGAGGACCGGGAGTAGCACGAGATGAGGAGGAGAGAGGCAGGAGGACGAGGGCCCTGGGCCGCGTCCCGCCCCCGGCCCCGCCCCCTGTGCCTGCGGGTAGGAGCCGGGCTGAGGCGGAGCCGGGGCGCACCGGATTGTGCCCGGCGGCTGGGCTCGGTTTCCTGCTCTCGTTTCATTCCTGTATGGGGCCCCGGCGTAGCCCCGCCCCCGCTGCCGCCCACCCCGGCCGGGGGGGTGGGGGGGAGGGGGGGTCCGTCGGGGTCCACTCGAAGGCGGCGGGGCTGGAGGCCTACACAGTTACGGCGGCAGCGGAGAAGAGAGCAGCTTACGTCACCAGCCCATGCGGGCTGCCATTGTGGAAAAATAGGCCGTCCCGCTCCTCCCAGCTCCGGCTGCGACCGGCCTTCTCCCCGCTACCCCCACCCCACCCTCCGCCTCCTCCTCCTCCTTCTCCTCCCCCCTAGAGCGGCGCCTCAGCGGGGCATTAATGCGGGATGAGCGGTATGTAACCCCCTCCCTCTCTCCCTCCTGTGCACACCCCTCCCTCCCTCCGCTCCTCCCTCCACCCTTCATCCCCCCTCTATCCCGCCCTCCCGGGTTCCCCCTTTTCTTCCCTCTGTTCTCCCCCTTCTTACCCCGCTCTTCTCTCGCTGCCCCTCCGCCCATCCGTGCTGTTTCCTCTTATGCCCCCTTTCTTCTCTTCCTCTCTGCCTGCCCCTCCGGCTTGCCTCCTCTGTACCTCCCTCCTCCATTCCCCCTTTCTTCGCTAACCCTCCCTCCTGTGCACATCCTTCCCTCCTTCATTCCTCTTTTCCTCCCTCTTTCCCTCCCATGCACAACCCTCCTCCTGCCCCCTAAAGCATCGGCGGCCACTCAGTGGCCGTCGATGCTTTAGGGGGCAGGAGGAGGAGGAGGGTTGTGGGTGGTTTTTTCCTGCTGTCTCTGGGAGAGGAAACCAAACCTCCCCTTTCTGGGTGTTAACTCTCCAGCCCCCATGGGTTGGGTTTCAAACCACGTTTCTTAGGACTCGTTCTTTTGTAATAATGATTTGTACTGTTGTTTTTATGAAGAGGCAAAAGCGACAAGCTGGGAACCGAAAAGGATATGCTCGTAGGTTTTGTTATTGTATAAATGAAGGTGAATAATTAACCTGTTACACTTGATATTTTTGCAGATCAAAAGAAGGAGGAAACTATGCCCACAGAGGGAGAGAAATCTCCCGAGGCAGAGAATAACAACAATAATAATAAAAAAGGGAAAACTGGAGGCTCACAGGTAAAGAACACACACCCGAATAGGGAAGTGCCCAAACTATTAGCATTTAAAATGAAATGTTCAGCTAACAGCATTTCCTGCTCAGGGCATCTTTCTTTGGGTTGGATGAAACACAGTTGGTTGGGTGCAATGTTTTTACTGCCTGGACATGTTTGTTTGATTGTATTTTGCAGTGATCAGCTGCTTTCCATGTAATAGAAGCATTTTTGGTTTTTTTCTTTATTTTATGGGAGGGGAAAGACTGAACTGATGATGCAGTTGAGGTCTTGGCTGTCACAATCATTGATAATTAGGGACTTTCAAGAACACTATATTTAAAGATTATTTACAGCAATTCATACTACCTTATTCAGAGCTGGGTTATTAGTCTCTATGCAGAAGCACCTTTTTTGTTTTTTTTTTTTTCTGGCTTCCTGTGCAAACCTTAATGCTGATTTCTGATGGTTCATACTTGTACTCTTCTCCTGAATCCTTTGTGTTTTCCTTTTTTTATGGATAGGATTCTCAGCCTTCACCTCTCGCTTTGCTGGCAGCCACTTGCAGCAAAATAGGAACTCCTGGTGAGAATCAAGGAACTGGACAGCAGCAGATTATTATAGACCCAAATCAAGGTTTGGTGCAGCTTCAGAATCAGCCACAGCAGTTGGAATTGGTAACAACTCAGCTTGCTGGAAATGCTTGGCAGCTCGTTGCCGCTGCTCCTTCTGCTTCTAAAGAAAATAATGTTGCTCAACAAGGATCTTCTGTTGCCTCCAACGCTGCAAGTCCCTCCAGCAGTAACAATGGAAGTGCATCTCCTACAAAAACCAAATCGGGCAATTCTTCTACAACGACCCCTGGACAATTCCAAGTCATTCAAGTACAGAATCCAAGTGGTAGTGTCCAGTACCAAGTAATTCCACAGATTCAGACAACGGAAGGTCAAATCAATCCACCCAACGCTTCTGGTCTACAAGACATACAGGGTCAAATTCAGCTTATTCCTGCAGGGAATAATCAAGCTATCCTCACAACTGCAAACAGGACAGCTTCGGGAAATGTTATTGCTCAAAACCTAGCAAATCAGACAGTTCCAGTCCAAATTAGGCCTGGTGTTTCCATACCACTGCAACTGCAAACTATCCCTGGTACTCAGGCACAAGTTGTAACAACGCTACCTATAAACATTGGTGGGGTAACCCTTGCTTTGCCTGTGATTAACAATGTTGCCACTGGAGGAAGTTCAGGGCAAGTTGGCCAGTCTACTGAGAGTGGAGTTTCTAATGGAAATCAGCTGGCATCTACACCTGTCACTTCTGCCTCTGGTAGTACCATGCCAGAATCTCCTTCCTCATCTTCCACTGCTACAACCACTGCCTCAACATCTCTGACTAGCAGTGACACACTGGTAAGCTCTGCAGAAACAGGCCAATACACAAGCACAGCGGGCAGCAGTTCAGAGCAGGCAACTGAAGAACCTCAAACAACTGCTACAGATTCCGAAGCCCAGAGCTCCAGTCAGCTTCAGTCCAATGGACTACAGAACGTCCAGGATCAGTCAGGTTCCCTTCAGCAGGTCCAGATTGTAGGTCAGCCTATTCTGCAGCAGATACAGATCCAGCAGCCTCAACAGCAGATCATTCAGGCCATTCCTCCACAGTCATTTCAGCTCCAGTCAGGGCAGACCATACAGACCATCCAGCAACAGCCTTTGCAGAATGTTCAGCTGCAGGCAGTGAGCCCAACTCAGGTGCTCATCAGGGCTCCAACCTTAACACCATCGGGACAGATCAGCTGGCAAACCGTGCAGGTTCAGAATCTGCAAAGCCTTTCAAATCTTCAAGTTCAAAATGCTGGGTTACCCCAACAACTAACCATTACCCCTGTGTCTTCAAGTGGTGGCACAACCATTGCCCAGATTGCTCCTGTGGCTGTTGCTGGTACCCCCATCACTCTGAATGCTGCCCAGCTTGCTTCAGTACCTAATCTTCAAACAGTAAGTGTTGCCAACCTGAGTGCTGCAGGTGTTCAAGTTCAAGGAGTTCCTGTTACCATTACCAGCGTTGCGGGTGAGTGATCTGACAAAGTTTTGGGGTTTTGTTTGTTTTTAGGATTTTTTTGTTTTGTTTGCGGTGGTTGTTTGTGGCTTTGTTTTGGTTTTGTTTTGTTTTTTACTATTACAAGAATACCAGATGATTTTAGATTAACATTCTTTCTTCACAATTTTTTGTAATGAATGTTAAACCCTTGACTGTGAGGAAATATCTTACACTTATCACTAAAATTCAGACTCTAAAATAGCTGACATTTTTGTTAAACATTGAATTAATATTACCAGTTGCGTCAGTTGAAATGGAACTGTTTGTATTTGATAAACTATACTTAAATATTTCTGTCCTCCATCTTACTAAAGACATGTAGGCTCCAGAAGTGAATGTGAGACTTTACTGTTAGAGCTTTGATATGTTTGAAAAACAATGCGAAAAAACCTTTTTCCAACCAGGCAGTATTCCAAATCTCCTTTTGGGGGATGTAGAATGAGAAATGACAATATGTGAGCTGGGATACCTTGTGTCCTGGCATGCATTCATATGGAACTACTCATTGCATTCTACACTATCTCAAAGTTGTTCCCTTAAAAGTCTGAGTTCTGCAAAGAGATTGAGTGGAATAAGGTGTGCTTGCATATAGTTCCTGTGGCTTACTTTAAAATAATAAGATAAAACCAACTGGTGACTCTACTTCAGTACTTGCTGCTGAATTTTTGGTATGTATTATGAAATGCCTGTTTAGATTTGCTGGTCTAATAATTGGGAAAGGAGCTATTAAAAGTCTATAGGTTGGATAAATGAGTTTAGTTTTACAGTAAACTCTGTGCAAGGTCTCTGCAGTGTCCCACAAAGACAATTCTTTATGTAAAATTTGCCAACTTTCCATTTTTCAGATAAAACTTGATTTAGGTAGGGATTATCTTTGTCAGCTTGATAACTACTTACCTAAACTTGGGTTTATGTCATAGAAGTAAAAGTCTCCTATTGTAGTAGTTACAATAAACTTCTCAACAACAGCCTAACTATAGGCACAATTTTTGTACTATAAAGCTGTTAGAAAAAACACATCATGTTCAACTGCTGTTGAGTCTGCATAAGCAAACATTAGTATCATATTGGCTTTTCATAATCATATGCTAAGATGACAAATGTTTAACAGGGCAAAAGATTGTTCTCTTTAATTGAAATGTTTTTGAGGAGACATAACTACTAACATAGTTTAGTAGTAAGAAATTTGTTATTGGGAGAATTTCATCTGTGGTGGTACTTCTCAGCACAGAATGGCATGTTGAAATACTAAGAGCTGAGTTAGATGCACTAAACGTGGATTGTTTAAGGAGTGCCACTCAGGCGTTAATCTGGGTAATCAGAATTAAAATTTTGACCTTGTGTTTAGCTGTAATGGTTGAAAGAGAAGTTTTGGTTATCTGTAGATGAGCAGCTGCAGTCCTATTTACCTTGGAACACTTTTTTTTCTTGTTGGGAAGGTGCTGGTTGAAGCTTTTCTTAGACAGAAGTCTCTACTTTGGTAGAGGACTCCATAGGAAGCCTGATTTGGGGGTGCTGGAAAAACCTTTCTGCATGTAGGTTTCTTCTCTGCTTACTAATGGTGTGCTACTATTCAGTACACACTAACAGGTATTAGAGCAAGAGATTCTGAATATCATCTTTGTTGGTTATATTGACCCTACCTGTGCTTGCATTTGATATCTTTTGGAAAATAAAGGGATTGAGATTGGTAACTTGAGGATGGAAAAAGGGCAGTGAATCACAAGTATGGTCCTGGACAAGCCAAGCCTTAGTCATACAGTGTTTGTATGTTAACTTGACTACATTTTGTGACCATTGAATTCCTCTTCATCCTGCCCACTCTCTCCTGCCCTACTCCCGGTAGGCCTTACAGCTGTTTCCATAATTTTTTGGCAGCAGTGAATCATAGAAACATAGAATAGTGTGGATTGAAAGGGACCTTTAAAGGTCATGTAGTTCAACCCCTCTGCAATGGTCAGGGACATCTTCAACTAGATCAGGTTGCTCAGAGCCCGATCCAACCTGGCCTGGAATGTTTCCAGGGTTAGGGCATCCACCACCTCTCTGGGCAATCTGTTCCGGTATTTTGCTGCCCTTATAGTAAAAAAACTCTCTATCTGGTGTCTAATCTACACCTACCCTCTTTTATATTAAGGCCATTCCCCGTTGTCCTATCACTACATGCCCTTGTAGAAAGTTCATCTTCAGGTCTCTTGTAGCCCCTTTAGGTATTGGTGCTATAAGGTCTCCCCAGAGGCTTCTTTTCTTCAGACTGAACAACTCTATTCCTACAGAAGAAGTGCTTCACTCCTATGAGCATTCTGACATTTTTTCCTTTCCTTTGTCAATAAGGTACTATTTCTCCCCCAGGACTTGATGATACGAAGAAAGAGCAAGCTTTGTGAATGCAAGAGATTAGTTGTAATTTCCTTCTCTTACTTATCTCTGCTTCTGTGCTATGAAACTTCCTGATTCTACACCCTGGGAATGGGAGACATGGTAAAATGGAAAGGAAAGTGAAGAACATGATGTGCAGTCCTTAATGCTGTATTAAGATTCCAAGGAAAGAATGGTTATGAAATACAAAATTGCAAACATGCTAAGATCTAAACTTTGCTTTCCACCTATATAGAATAAACTGACTTGATCAGGGCTGTTAATTTCCTCAGTTTTGCTGGTTTTTGTTTGAAATGTTTTTTTTTTTGTTATTCCCAGGCATCATTACAGAAAACCTTTTGAAAAACAAACAGCTCAGCTACCTCAATATCTGCAGACTGGTATTTCTTTTCTGCAGTACCTGAGCTTGCCAGTCTGAAGTGTCTTGAAAATAAACTGAACAAGTAGATCATTCACCACAATGAGCAGTTTAAATAGGTGTTAGAAATAAGCTGTATGGAGGATGTCCAGAAAATTTTAAGGAGAAGGCTGAGTGAAGAACTCATCCCATCATTGATTCAGGTGCTCTAACTTTGTTAGGGAAAAGAAGTTACTTTGTCCTTCAACCAAACCCCTTCAATCAAGCCAGCTGAGTTTCTAGGAAAAAAACTTTAAAAATCATAATAAAAAAATCACAATAAATAACTGTTTTTTGTATTTGTGTCATGTTTCTGTTCCATGAACAGTGGTTTTCCTAGTTATTTCCACAGTAAGATATTTAAGCACTTTTTTTCTTCAGTAGTAAGTGAAATAGTAAAGCAGAAAAATATTTGGTTTAAAATTATAAGAATTTTTAATTTACAGAAAATTTTGAAAAATGGGGGGAGTTGTGGTTTTTGTTGGGGTTTTTTGTTGTGGTTGTTTTGTCAAATGGATTTTAAATTCCAAAGGAGAAAAATTTCACATTAGGAAGAAAAACATTAAAATCTTCTGTAGATTTTAGACCCCATTTTGGTCTACCTTTCATAACCTTTGTCACTGAAATTCTATTGTAAACCTAGTAAGATATATAAGTTTGGGGTATTTTGTTGTGTTTTTCAGTTAAAAGTTCAAAACCTGATCCTGGTAAGTACCCTACTTGGGGTTACATGTTGAATGTGGTGAAAAACTAGGGCAAAGAAGGTAAGTTCTCATATTCTTTCACTTTTTGGCCTGAGGGAAAATGTCAACATCAGTGATGAAATTTTTCTTTTTTTTTTTTTTTACTGTGAGAGCGACTGAGTATTGACACAGGTTGCCCAGAGAAGTTGCAGAGTCTCCATCTTTGGAGATATTCAGAAACTGTCTGGACATGGTCCTGGACAACTTTCTGTGGCTGGCCCTGACTGAGCAGGACGGTGGGACCAGATGCTCTCCAGAGGTCCCTTAAAGTCTACACCATTCTGTGATTCCATAAAATTTTATCAAGGTGTACAAAGTGTCAGTCAAAGGCATAATTAAATGTACAGAGGAAAGGTTTAATTTTCTCATCCAGTTAAGTTTCTGAGTGCTAAAACCAGGTCTTTAAACAGTTGTTTAATTAAGAGGTAGACAAACAACAGGCTACATAAAAACCACTGTGGTTGCTTGAACATTCAGGGATCTTCTAATACCTGCCTTGCTATGAGATCAGTACCTGTCATAACCTTTTACCAAGCTAGTTCTGCACTAAGTATTTCTTCTCTGCTCCGTCAGTTATTTTTTTGAACATGGTTCCCTGTGGAAGGGGATAGCCTGAAATGTTACAGGTGGCAACTTCCTGAATTTAACCCCTATGGTTTTGGGGAAAAGCAGATACTGTAGAGTATCCTTGCCATTTTTCAAGGCTTCTGTTGTGAGAGTAGCAGATGCAAGTTCAAAGGATTCCTGTCCCCAGACCCTTTTTAAAATAAGGTATCTTTTGCCTTTTTAAAGCTTATTTTCAGGTCCTTCAATTTGTGTAGGTATGTTAATTGACAATATCAGGGACTATGTGAAAGGAACTGATTTTAGTGCTAGTTGATTCTAATAAAAATATACCATTTGTGAAATGGTTTCCTTTTGGTAGGCTGTTATTTTGTCTAGTTGGTTGGTTTTGGTGTTTTTCTCTCTTTTGTTTGTGGGTTTTCTGTGGGGATTTTATGTGGGGTTTTTTGTGGTTTGTTGTTTTTTATTTGGTTTGGGGTTTTTTTGTGTCCCTCAGAAAAATTCCCTCTTTCTTATGAGAAAAAAAAAGTTAAATATCAAACTCATATCTACCTTAATTATACATCTTAGACTAGTCTTGTTACATGATGATGGAGGTGATTGCCCCATACAAAAGTGAATTAGATGATTTTGTTTTAATATAGTGAAAAATATTATTTGTATTTTATGTACACTTGTTACAAGATTTTTTATTTGTTTTAAGCAAAAGTCATCAGATTCCATCACCTTGCAACACAAGTTCAAGCCTTTTTCTTGAAGATGAGTGGTGACATGGCCTGAATTATGGGGAATTTGGAGTTCATCCACCCAAAATAACCTGGAGCAATGACTTCTGTTCAGTGGAAAAGTCTGTTGCCTGGCAGTAGTAAAGCTGGCGAGTTTTAAATCTTTTGTAAGGGTGTGCGATGGGCTACAAAATAGTTCTTAATGACAGTGAAATCCAGTGTCAAGTATTCTTATTGGGGTACTTAAAAATATAATGATCCCTGCCATTCTGTTTCATACTCTGTAGTAATGTGATCTGCTAAGGCATTTCTCTTTGGCCAAATGCTTTTACATCACTGTGACTCGTAGTTAAGCAATTTGTCAGTACCTAGAGGTCTCCTGATTTCTTGTGCATTTTCCTGCTTGTCTGCATCCAGCTTCAGCCTGTCTTTAAGGTTCCCTCTTCCCTTTCCCTCTTTATTAACTCTTCTTGTGTGACAGTCACTAGTTTTAGGACTTGCAGTTCAAAGACTCAATATATTGTTTAGATGTCTTTGTCATTCTGGGTCAAAATTTGATGAGGATTTTGAAGCATTCTACCCAACTCTTTAAACAGGAAAAAAATGGATTAGATTAACTGTATGTCACTCAGTGACTGGAAAAAGGGAAACATTGCACAGCTTTTTAAAAGGTAATAAGTATGCTTCTGAGAACTCCCAACCAGTCAGCCTCATCTCTGTGTCTGTTACGATCATGGAACACACTTCCTTCCAGCTCTAGGCCCAGGCATATGGGTACAGAGGTGGTTAGAGACAGCCAACATGTTGTCCCAAATGCACACCAAACATGGCTTCACAGAGGGCAAATCGTGATGGAGTGATTGTATTGATAGGTAAAGGAAGAGCTGCTGATAATAATCTACTTCATCTTCCATGACTTATTGTACGGGTTTTTGACATAGTCCCTCGCAGTAGCCTTGGAGAGATAGGGATTTTATGGATGATAGGGAAGCAGCTGGATGGACACATTCAGAGTTGCCATCAATGATTCAGTCTCCAAATGTAGATCAGTAATCAATGATGTCCCTCAGGGGTCCTTACTGGGACCAGTACTGTCAGTATCTTTACTAATGATGTGGGATTGTGTGCATCCTTGGCAGATTTGCAGGTGGCACCAAAATGAGTGGTGCAGTTGATGTGCATGAGGGAAAGGGTGCCATCCATAGGGGTTATGGCAGGCTTGAGAAGTGGGCCAGCAGGAACCTTCTTGTACTTCAGCAAGGCCAGATGAAAGGTCTTGCACCTAATCTCAGTATAGATTGTGTGATGAAGTAATGGATTGAGAGCAGCTCAGTGGAGAAAGGCTCGGGGATATCAGTAGATGAAAAATGGGATATGTACTGGCAACGTACACTTGCAGCCCAGGAAACCTATTGTGTCCTGGGCTATGTAAAAACAAACTAGGCCAGCAGTTCAAGGGATGTGATTCTGTCCCTCTTTGCCACTGTTGTGAGACCCCATCCCTAGTAGTGTGTCCTGTGCAGGGATCCCCACTAGAAGACAGACATGGGTCTGTTAGAGCTGGTCCAGAAGAGGGCCATGAAAATGATCAGAGAGCTGAAACACATTGTGTATGAAAACAGGCTGAGAGAGTTTGGGTTATTCAAACCAGTGAAGAGAAGGCTCTGGGAGCTTTCCAGAAATATGATGGGAACTTGTCAGAAGGACAGGCTCTTTACCAAGACCTGCCCACAGTAACAGCACAAGGAGCAGCAGTTTTAAGCTGAAAAAGGGTAGGTTTAGATTTGACATAAGGAAGAAATGCTTTACTATGAGGGTGGTGAGACATTGAAACAAGTTTTCCAGAGAGGTTGTAGATGCCCCATCCCTGGAAGTGTTCAAGGTGAGGTTGGGTAGGTCTTTAAGCAACATGATCCAGCTGAAGATGTTCCTGCCCATGGCAGGGGTATCAGAACTGCATGATCTTTAAAGGTGCCATGTGACCCAAAGCATTCCATGATTCTATGAATAGAAGAATCAAAACTGTTTCTGCCCCTGTCTCGTGTTGACTGCTGGTGATGCATACAAGAGCAGTGCTCAGATTCTCTTCCCTCATTCAGTCATCTACATATTCCTGAGCCAAAAGTGGGATTTTCTTTAAAACAAATTTACTAGTTCTTAATGGATTTTTTTAAATGAATTTGTCTTTTCTGAGTTTGCCTAATTTTTTTTATGCATTCCGTATTTGTCTGCAATACATTGTGTTTTAATTCTTGCCTAAGACATGTTTTTATTTGAAGTTCTTAAGTTCCTCTGTTAGGAAAACTTAAAGTACCTGATTCATCTTTATACTATTCAGTCTTCTATTATTCTCTATTACGTATTCTAGATTTTGATGGAGGGGAAGGTGTTCAATCTAAAGTCCTGGAATATTACACTTACATTGTTGAATGCAAAGAAAATGTATTTTTGTGACAACACATCCTGTGGGGCTCCTCTCATGTTAATGAAATAGTGACATCTGGAAACAAAAGTTGTGAGTGGTGTAGCTAAGCAAGAAGGGATTCCTGTAGGTGGTAAGAAGGTGAAAAGGGTTTAAAGTAGCCACATTACATTACAGGAAGAAAACTAGCAAATATAAACACCAATGGTGGAAGTCAAAGGAGCTGAAGGATAGGGGTTGCATGATTTTTTTTTTTTTTTTTTTAAATAACATGCAGTGTTTTCCTGGATCAGTGTTCATTGACAAGCAAGCTGGAGCAAACATCTTGAAATAAACAAGCTGCAAGCTGTGGAATCTGTAGTAAAAAGATAAGTACAAAGTACTGAGCTGTATTAAAAAAAAAACCAAACAAACAAGCAAAAAAAGTAGTCTGTCTGGGTTTTTTACTTCATAGTATGTGACTTGGCATTCTGAGAGTGTAGATGGGAGGAGTATAGAAATGTAGCATACTTTTTCTGAAGTCATGAAAGGTCATATCTGTTCTCAGGCTGCCTTGAGCTGAGAATTGTTGCAGAACCACAGTGTTCAAAATATTGTAGTACTGGCATCCTTTTCAAATGTTTCAAAGTAATTACAGGAGAAGCATTTGGTCTCCTAATGACAAAATTGCTTCAGTTATGGGATTTCCTTAAACTGAAATTCAATACAGTGACAGAAACAGTTTGACAACAAACTGCAGTTGAAAACAGTCACTTGCCATCATGATGGTAGCATAAAAAATAAAAGTGTCAGTATACTGGTGCTGAACTTTTTGCCTAAGGAATGTGTAATCTGCATGTTCAGAAAAGTTGCCAATGAAGAATAACCTGGTAAATATGCCTCAGTAAAATGAGTCTTTTCTGCCTGACCTGTCAGTAGCAAGGCATGACTTCATCTTTACATCTAAAATAAGTTAATGTGGGAAGTAAAATAAAATAAAGTGGGAAGGGGAAGCGTTTCAAATACCAACTTTGCTCATAATTGCCAGGTGAAATAGGTTTATAATGAGTTATTTTTATGTTGTAAACTTCGCCTTAAAGTCTTCAAAGAAGAATGTTACTAAAGCTGTATTTCCATATTAGATTATGTGTGTCATCAATACAGAAGCACTCTCTTGAGAATATTGGGTTTTGCCATCCCCTCTCTCAATCCCTATTGACAGAAATCGGAGCATATAGAACAGGAAAAGAATTGGCTAAGCCTTCTTGTTCATCAAATGCCAAGCAAGTGAACTTGTGATATGGCACATTTTAAACAGCTTGTAAGTATTTTTTTCTTTTTTAAAGCATACTTAGATCTGCACAAAGCCAACCTTCTTGTTCTTCCGTTACCACCTGGTGTGAGAGAAAGACAAGAAGCATATTCAAAATTTCATTTCCACAGCTTCCTCAATGTAACTTAAATATTGGAGTTCTAAGTCTTGTATGATTTTGGAGCTGGTAGAAATAAAAATAAATAAATATTCATGTATTTATGAAATAAATAATTTCTTACTGTTTTAATATATTAAAAAAAACATTTTAATAGCAGTGGTGATTATTGAAAAAGTGAACTATATATGGAATGGGATGTTGTGTTCTAAGAGGAATATTAATTTCAAGTGAAACAGTGTTATTATTGGGGGTTGCCCTGTGGAGAGCCAGGAGTTGGACTTGATGATGTTTGTGGGTCCCTTCCAACTTAGGATGTTCTATGATTATTGAAAAACAACTCCTTTTTTTTAGTAGTCAATTATTTTAATGGATAATTAAGTTAATAAAAGTAGCTTAATTTACATGTTATAGCATAGTAGCTTTAGAAGTAGTCAGGACTGCATAACGATGTATAATTTTTTAAATTAATATTTTACTCTGGTTATGACACTTTTATCAAAACAGTAGCCCTGGATATCTCTAGTCCTTTGAGAAATATAGCATCAGAGCATATTTAGTTACATTTAGAACATGCTCAGTTTAGTTTGGGGTATGGTTATATAGTTATACTGATTTCTGTATGCATATGTTCCTAACAGTGGATTCTCCGCTGATGTTTAATGCTGCTAAGAGTTATTAACAGTCATATACCTTGATCAGTTGGTCATTGGGAAATCTGCATCACCCCAACATGCATATTTAATATTCATAGATTGGCAGACTAGTATTATGCTGTTGTAAAGAGAGAATGATCAGTTAATATCTTCCTGCCAAAAAAACCCTTGGGATACATGTTAAGTACAAGCTTGAGTTTCTTTAATTATAGTTTCAAGTGATGATGTGACCACTTTTCCCTTGAGAAAAATACTGAATTTTAAGAAATATGGGCATTGATTTTCCTGTTTCTTTCGTCATCAGGAAATAACTGACAAAAGTGTGAAGCTTTTCAGTTTGTTCTGATCTGAAAAACAAGACTAAATAAACAGTTTTGTAGGGTTAACAGTGTTATAGAAAGTGTCAGAACTTTTCATGGGTTTGGATCTTACAGATTTATGTGTCACTTCTTTTGTGATTCTGTAATATGTAGTTTTGTTGTTCCTTGGCTAGTGAAGGCTATAACAAAGTTCCAGTTTTTACATCTTTAATAAACAAGATAGTATTAATATTGGTCAGCCTATTAATCCATAGGCTGTTAGTAAAACCAAAGCTTGTGGCTTATGTTTAGTCTTGCGGTGTTAGATCTTTAAAAATGTTCTATGAATCTTGATATATTCCTGATAAATTTTCATATAGCCAAAATATTTACTTCAAGGAAATTAATTAACCTTCTAGTCAAGTGTAAAATATATAACCCAGTTAAGCATAGTCAAAATCCCATAAAACCCACCCAGAAAAGCTCCCAGCCTGACCTTCGAAAATCTAAAGAGAGTACTGGAACCTTAGCTTACATTTTTTCATGTTAGCCTACTTCTGTTCTTTCAAGATTCAGTTATTACTACTTCATGGCAATATCATAAATTGAATGAAGATGTTGAAAATGTCTCTTTCTGAGTGTGTGTTTTTGTTGCCATATGGCAGAAGTGTGTAAGACAGGCATTTGATTTTTGTTTTGTTTTGGAATTACTGTTTTGTCAGGTATTGAGCTTCTCTAGTCAGACTGTGGAGACTGACGGTTCACAGGTTTCTTTTTAGTCCTACCCCTGTTTAAGAGTTAGGGGGAAGAGTTGAAGGAAAGAACTAGGCCACATTCTGTTGTGGCTATAAGTTGTAGAATAATCTGGGAATTGGGGCAAGTGGATAGGGGAGAGGGAAATGTTCCATAAAAGTTAGTCTAAGAATCTCAAATTCATACATCTGCTGCTAGTTTCCATGCAATGTGTCTGATACTTTGCAGCACAGCTCGTGCTTGGGTTTTCAGCTGTTGGTCTAAGTTTCAGCATGCAGAAAACTACTTGTGTTCATCTGTGTGTTCTTGGATACTCACCCTAAATATACTTTTCTTTTTGACTATTTATTCAATAATGATTTAAATCAAGGGGTTTTTGGGAGGTACTCTTTTCATTAGTATAACAAGTTACTTTTCTGATTCCACATCCTTCTCTAGAATACTTAATATATTGACCATATTTTCTTTTCATTTGAAGTCACAGTGTCCAAAACAACCAGAGACATTGCCTTGCTTTAGCTAAGTTAAACACCAGCTGGTTGTTTAAGACTAAATTTTGTGAAATTGTAGCTGTGTTTGATTTTTATATTGGTTTTGTATGGGTCTTTGTTTTATTTGTGGTAGCTCTTTCCTATGTTTAATAAAGTAATATAAAGTAAACTTGCTTTCAGTTTAATGAAAGGTCCTACCAGCTGGGAAAACTTATTTCCTGCCTCAAAGTACTGATGTGCCCTCAGGTTACCCTAAAGCACTTAGGTAAAGCCTTACCTTTTTGAAAAATCATTCAAGTAACTTGGTGAAACTTCTGGGGCATTGGTTTGATTTTGTGTTACCAATATGATTCTTGCACTAAAGGAAACCAACTTCCTTTATTTTTAAGATGCTTAAACCCCTCAAACTTTATTGCCTTGAATTTCACACTTGAAGTGTTACTTAACAGAAGCGTAGTTGTTACACTCTTCGGTTATTTTTTAACACACTGAGAGTTTAAAAGCTTTTGAAGAAGAGTATAACAAGTTCTTACAAATCTTGACAAAGTTAGCCATGGACAAAAGATAGAAACTTACTGCAGTGCTCCTGTAGGAGACGGAAAAGATAGATGTCTGTTCAATTCTGCAGTTTGCACTGGAAACTTTTCACTTGTAGTAGCATCTGGACACAATGGTGTGATTTGTGATGACCCTTGTAGTAGTTGGGTGAATCCAATTCCTCTCCTTACTCCAAACTGATCTTCTTACAGAATGTGTGGGTCCCTTGAATCAGTGCAGTTCCTGTTCTAGGGAATTCTTTTTATATCACATATTGTTTCTTCGTAAATCTTTATTAACCACTGCTTAGAAAAGAGAGCAGAATTGTCAGCATACTGCATCATCTTCTGTGTAAATATTTAAATTGTGTTGTCTTAACATATATGTAATTTTAAAATATGATTTGTTCTTTTTTTTTTCAGCATGAAATGTCCTTTATAGGAGAATATTTTTTTTTTTAATTGAGGATCTCTAACTATATTGACACATACTTTTAAACAATATTTAAATCTTGGTTATATCTTAATCAAAGCATTATATTCTATTCTATTATATAGACATGTTAGTATATTGTATTATAAATATATGAAGTATGTAGATATTATCTTAGTATAAATTATGTGTGTATCTTTGTGGAAAAAGAATATTAAAGGATATTTTGAAGCTTACAGTACCTGCTGGATGCAGGGCAAGGGAAGATGAAAAACTTTTTTCCTATTGCTTTGTATCACTGAGTTGTTAATGTGTGAGTTGCTGCATCCGCTCTGATGCCTTAGAGCTTTGGAACTCTGCAGGCTGTCTTGTAGTAATATGCATTGAATTATGGATTCCGACTGCAACCTTCTCTTTGCATTTTAGAATACACAGTTGAACAAATTTTCTTTCTTGCAGCATTAGCTATTGTGGCTCGAGGTACATTTTGCAAAGTGTCTCTCAGATTTTGCAGTAAAATGCACCCTACTGAGATAACTCCGTCATTGATGCTCTCATCTTTTGGCTGCACAACAGCAACAGGAAATACTTTTTTTCTCAGGAACTATGTACCAGAACTTAGAAGTATTCTTTTCTTAGTCTTAAATTTCTCTTCTTTCCAAGATCCAATTTTCTAATGCTTTACTGTCATGATTTCTGTAGATCAATGAAGTGAAATCCTTTTCTTTCCCTTCTGCCCTATTTGCGTCAGAGAGTAGTCTTTCTAGTAGTAATGCCTGCTACTTCAGGTGAACAAGAGTAGGAAAGCAGATGTAGTGTGTGGTAAAAGGAAGCTTGGTTTGACTTATAATGGGTGGCCAAGCCTAAAAACCAGTGGTCAATCACTCTGTAGAAAATACGTTTTTGGTACCATGCATTAGCTTTCTTAAGTCATTCAAGTGCTATTATGGTTTTACAAATTAATTTTAACCTGAAATTGTGATTGATGTGTGTGTGTATTATTTGGTTTCACAGTAATTACTTAAAGTTGTTGAATTTTCTTGCATGAATGTGCTACAAGCTCACATGTGGAAAAGTATATGTGAATTTTACCTGCTAGGATGCAATTTTACTGAAAAATTAGAAAGCTGAGCAAGTGATGCTAAAGAATAAAGGATGTGCAATCATTTATCTTGATAATCCTATACCTTGTGCTAATAAGTAATGCATTTACTTAATGGCTTAAATGGGAAAGATAAATGACTAAGATCATGCAGGTTCTGTTATTTGAGAAGCTTAAAAATTTCTATTCAGTCATAATCATATTTGTAATATTGCAACAAGTGATACTTCAGTTGCACTTGATTTGTAAAGTAAATACACTATCAGGTTTCCTTGCTGTATGCATTTTGGCCTATGGTCAAATAAATGGTTACTATCCAATAGCAAGGGAGAATTTAGGCCTGAGAGGAAATAAAGTGCAATTGTGTATCAAAGGTATTTTGTATCAATGTTATTTTGTAACATTTGTTTGTAACTTAACTTTATATCCAAACAGTATATAAAATAAAGCTCAGACATACCCAAGTTCAGTGAGGATTTTTTAATCATGATATTTCACAATTTCAGAAATCATTATTAAAGCAGGTGCCAGTGTGTGGTGACTGCTTTCACAGCTCATACAGAATAACATGGATGAACTGAAGTGTGGCTTTGTTCCCTCACGTAGGGATTTGTTTAGACCTCTTTCTGAAACCTGTGCTGAAATGTGAGAGCTGTTGTTACTGAAGGGTTTGATTATGAATGGTGAAGTGTTGTGATATCAGGTCTTGTGGTTTGGAGTACATCAGGAAGAAGCAATTTCAAGTGATCTCCTGATTGTAGCAGCATTTCTGGAAAGCTTTAAATAGCATTTAATGCCTCTAATAAGACATTGAAAGGAATTTTTTTAGTAAGCCTTTTTTCCTCCGTCTAGAGGGTGTCAAGAATCATTCTGTTCCTGTATGGATAACATTATCTCAACCATCTGTTTAAGAGTAAGCAGGTTTGTTTGTTGGGTTTGTTTTTTCTTTCAAATAAGAAGCCACTTTAGACCTAGATCCTCTCAATTTAAAAATCCTCTCTGTTTTAAAGTTGTAGAAGTTGCCCTCATTTAACTTAGTAGGCTGCTGACAAACTCAGTTTTCTCAGTATCTTTTCTTTGGTAGGGGTGATTTAAGAAATAATTAAATTCTCTTCTGTTTATATTCCCTGTTTTTTTTTTTTTCTCTGTAACAAGCACAAGTGATGTAAAAGTTAAAGCCCATAGAATTCTAGTGTATAGTTTAAAAAAACATCCCATACAACTCAAGACTGTAGCAGACTCTCTTTGAGATTTTGGGCATGTTCTGCCAGTTGTTTTGTGAAAGTTTTCTGATTCTTCTTCAGGCGAAAAGATATTTCAGTTGGTCTAAAATACACTCCTATTATTCTCAAAGAACAACGACTTTCATGTTTACCAGCTTTAGAATGATAATAGATGCATTTCTACCCTGTGTATTACTAGTGTGATAGCTTGTTGAGGTGCTCTCTCAGGAGTTCAAAACAAAAATTAAGTCCAGTAATTACATTATTGAACTTCCCAGTGTTTTGTCATAGCTGCGTAAATCTCTGACAAAGAATATCTTGGATGTGTGCTTTCTTCAGTTACTCTTTTACTTCAAAAACTAGATTTGTTTATTGAATGTTGTGGCCTGGTTCTTCAAACAAGGCAATTTTGTATGATATTTTGAGAGCTTCAGAACCTTCTGTTCTGAATTTAGTAAGTGGAATTCAAGGGAAGGGTGTTTAAAATAGTGACTCCATGAGATTAATTTAAAGAAGAAAAATCAACATGCATATTAGAAAATGCTATAACTAGTTAATGCTATCTAAAGAGCAGTCATCTAATTACTGTTTAACTGAAACCATGTGGGGAATGTAATTGTCTGACTGAACAACCTTACTTGGCATTGTCCCCTTCGTATTTTTATTGTCATTTTTACGGTTATTGTGAAAATATTCTACTCAAATGTGTCACTGTATTATGTTTAATAATTAAGGTTGATTAAGGTTAAGATTAAGATTAAGATTGTAGCTCTGTAGTGTGTATCCTGTATTACAAGATATGCCCTGTCCTCATATGGGACAAAGAAAGTTCAGGAAGGTAAAGTGTGTGTCTGCGGTGATATTCTAAAGTGTCAGAAGACTCTTGCATAGTTGGTTGTCTCATTACTTGGACAGTGAAAGTTGGTTCATATGGAATCAGCAAAATAAATTGGATTTTTTAGAAATGCTGAATAGGCTTCTCTATAAATGTGGATTGATCACTTCCTAAAATTTTATCCTGAATATTAACCAGTAATCATGGGATGAGAAAAGGAGTCGTCCTCCTCACGGTTCAAGTGCCTCAATTCATATCTTGCTTGAAAAGCCTTGGTGTGGCAGCTGTCTTGGTTTAGGGCAAATTTAGGGAGGAAACTTTTGAAGGGGTCTCTTTAGAAAGTAGATTTAAGCAGTCCCTTCTCCAGCCAGTTCGGGAAGTAAAGTTTCTTCAAGAAGAATGGAAAATAACATTTATTTAATGAGCAGAATACACACAAACATGAAAAAATGAATAGTATTGAACAATAAAACGTCTCATTGCTCTGAAGAGATTCAGAGTCTAAAGTCTTTTTTGTAGGTATGGCTTTTTTCAGGTTAGGAGCTGGCAAGGCAGAGTCCAAGGGGGGCTGGGGGTGCCTCTCCACACTGGGGTTTGTTGGCATGGGTTCTCAGTGTTGGTCTTCAGGACCAGAGCAGAATTGAACAGTTCATCTGAAGAAGCCACACTCTAGATAAAACCTTTTTGTCTCAGGTATTGAACTAGAAGCTAGTTCAAAAGTAAAGAAAGACTCTCAGTTTTCTCTTCCCAGATACAGGGCTACGAACTCTGACAGCACTCTGAGAGCTTTATTTTTCTTTCGCTGTCAATGCTAGGCAGCACAGTCTCTGGGAAAAGGAATTTCAGGGGAGTAAAAATTAAGTTTTTGCAGATAAACAGTGTGCATCTTCTCCCCCCACTTCACTCTCTCTGTCTCTCTGGGCCTAGTTTAGAGCTACAGGGCCCATTTCTGAGCAAAAGTACAGACAATGAGGATGCCAGGATACCACATCATAAAATCACCTCAGAATAGCAGCCCAGGGAAAGGTTGCATTGAAACTTCAATATCAATTCAAGAAAATCAGAGAGAGAGATAATTATCCTCTTCAACTGAGTTCTGACCATAGACTGAATAGGTCTCAGGACTTCTTTGCTCCAGTTGGACTTTGTGACATAGATGGAGTCATCCTTCTAACAGACTGCAATAAAAATGTATAATTCTTAACAATGCACTCAAAAATGTGACTGATAATGAAAACAGAAGAGGAACTTTCAATAAGCCACAGTAACTATTATTTCTTTAACTTTTGTAGTGACCATTCACAGACCTTTCATTTATAGTGCTGCTCTGTGAATTAAAGGAGTTTGCACTTTGGCTATGCTTAAAAGATGGAGAGTGGATTGTGCTCTGCAAAAGACTGCACATTGAGCAAGTTCTTCCTTTTCATTTACCTTTGGCTCACCAGAAAGTGCAACTGGTTTTTATCACAAGCAATTACATTATCATATTAATATGATCATATTAGGATAAGCATTAGATAAAAAAAAAAAAAAAAAATTAGCTTTTTTTGACTCCAGCTGTTTATAGCACTCAGTGTTCCAACACCTTAACAGTCTGACAAGGAATTGCCGGAGGAATTTCTTTGGAAGCTCCAGTATCCTCTTCAGCCACTGTTAGACCAAAGTACTTGATATTACTATATGCATTTATATCATGATGTTCTTCTTACCCTATCGTATTCTTCCTCAAGGATTATCATGAGTGTTTTTCTTTCCCATTAAAGTATGGAAAATAAATATATTTCCACTACATTGCTATTCTGAAAAAAAAAGACTTCGTTCTATCCTAAACATATGGGGCCTCTGAACTCAAGGTTAAGCCTGTAATTATTTTTCCTTTGCTGATGATACCAGAATCGTTTAGATTTTTTGTTTGTTTGTTTTACTGTCTGTCCAACAGCAAGTGGAGTTCAAACATCATCTCTTATGGGCTTGTCCTTGTTCTTTTCAGAGAACTGAAAACAGTCGGTGTCAGTGTTTGTGACCTTCTTAAGAACACAAGAAACTTATGTTTATTCATATCTAGGCTGATCAGATACAACTTCCAGTCATAAACTAAGGGAGATAACTGGGAAAATTTGGTCAATGTTTCAGGTGAAAATAACCTGGTGTACTGACCTAGTCAGAAACCAGGTTTATTCTATTTCCTGTAGCCAGCAGTGGCCCTGAGATGACAAATCAAGTCACTTTGGGAGGTTCCCTGTATATCATATTTTTCAGTCCTAACCTATATTCATGTATGTGGTGGTGTGTGTTAGGTTTCATCTCCGGCTGGTAGCATGGTGTTACACAAGATAGTCTGTCCAAGCATCTATTGCCCCTCAGAAATCATGTGAACAAAGTAGTCATTGTCCCATGCTGGGTTGTGTGTCAACTCACTAGCTGGGCACTTTAAGCTTCAGAGAGATCATTCTTCTTTATCCCCATGGTGGTGTTGGTTATGGATGCTACAGACGTCATTAAAACCCATTCAAATATCTCTGATTCATATTATCCCCAATGAATTTCTATGTCTTAAATGAATGTTTCAATACTGAGGACTTTTCTGTCTTAAAATACTGTATTTTCTAAAAGAATTCTGGTTGCCTGTTACACTCTCTAAATAAGGAGGTAGTATTTCCTTTAATTTCACAGTTGTATGAAAGCAGTGAATTTTTGAAAATGGCAGCATCTAATTATATTTAGTCTCATTCCTGTTACTAGGAGGGTTGGCATTCAGTGTTGTCATATTGTGGCTGGAAGTCATATCTCTGTTTCAGATTTAGTTTATTATATGTCCTTTCTAAGTCTTTATAGGGCTAACTTTTAAAACAAACCTAGTATTACTTTGTTATTCAAGAAACTACATTTCTTACCTCTATTGGAATAGTTTCTTTTGCTTTAATATCAATCCAGTAAGCCAGATTTACTTAGATCAAGAAAGCCAATGAGATAATTGACTTATGCAATGAAGCTGAATTCTTCATTCATCAAGTCAGTCTTGGAATTTCATTTGATCCCTTCCCTGGGGAGACTGTTTTGGTGATCAACCACCCTCTCAGTGAAGAGCCTTTTCTTAATGCTCCACCCGAACTTCCCCTGGTGCAGATTCATGCCATTCCCTCATGTCCTATCACCGGAGAGAGGAGATCAGCACCTCTCCCTCCACTGCCTCCCTTGAGGAAGGTATAGACTGTGTGGAGGTCACCCCTCAGCCTTTTCTCCTCCCAGCTAAACAACCCAAGTGACCTCAGCTGCTCCTTGTAAGTCTTGCCCTCGAGACCTTTCATCATCTTGGTTCCCTCCTCTGGACACACTCCAACAGTTTGATGTGCTTCTTTCATTAAGGCACCCAAACCAGCACAGATTGCTTGAGGTGGGGCTGCTGCAGGCAGAGCAGAGTGGGACAATCACTTCCCCTTTGCTTGGCTCACTGTGCTCTGCTGGATGGACCCCAGGGTACAGCTGGCCCTTTCACAGCTGCCAGGGCACACTGTTGACTCATCTACAGCTTGCCATCAACCCAAGCACCAGATCTCTTTCCCCAGGACTACTTCTTGTCCCCTCCCATTTATATATCTACCCAGGATTACCTCATCCTGCGTAGCGAATCCTGCAAAACAACAGTCTCAAGAAAGCTTTGGTATGTTAGCTTGTTCAACTCTAATCCTAAGTTTCTTTTTCATTCAAAAGTTCCTTTCTGGCTTGATGTTTATTCAAGACAGATTGTAAGAGAAGTGACAATTCTCTAAGTGCCATAAAGCAACTTCTTAATTAGCTAACTGTAGTTTTCTGAATGCAGATATAGTTCAAAGATTTTAGAGAAATTTTAATTGGCAATTGACTGAATAATATTTCTGTGTAAGATTTTGCCTATCTCAGCTTTTAAGAAAAATAATATATTTGTTAAACTAGTTAATTTTTCTTGGTATCAGTCAGTGGTTTGCAGTCTTGTGCTGCTGTAATAACAAATTACATTAAAGTAGCAGGTAGGTAGTGCTTCAGGAAAATGGCTGGATTGAGTATTTGGTTTGTGGCTTCCCTTAACATTATGTGAATTTTTGTCCACCTAATGTAAATTTATAAAGTTTATTTGTGCATTTCACTTATTGAAATGATTACTAAAAGGTGCAATTTCTATTTTACAGGTCAACAGCAGGGACAGGATGGAGTAAAAGTACAGCAAGCCACAATAGCTCCTGTAACCGTAGCAGTAGGTGGCATTGCTAATGCAGCAATTGGTGCTGTTAGTCCCGATCAGATAACACAAGTGCAGCTTCAACAAGCTCAACAAGCTTCTGACCAGGAAGTGCAGCCAGGCAAGAGACTGAGAAGAGTTGCCTGCTCATGTCCTAATTGCAGAGAGGGAGAAGGAAGGTAAATATAACTTTTATCAGTATATATTTAAGCATCTTATCACAGCTTGTCTCATTTGGGAATGAGATTGTCCTATATTGCCTTGATTTTTAATGCTTTCTATTAGAAAGTACATTTGTGTGGGCTTTTTTAGACGGGGTTTAAAATTGCCTCTATTAGCATGAAATGTTTCTCCTAATAGCTGGTAATGTTTTAGAATATAACTACTTAGCTGTTTAAATATGATCTTTTCAGAGGCAGCAATGAGCCAGGAAAAAAGAAACAGCATATCTGCCATATTGAAGGATGTGGAAAAGTTTATGGCAAGACATCTCATCTTCGGGCACATCTGCGCTGGCATACCGGTGAAAGACCATTTGTCTGCAACTGGATTTTTTGTGGCAAGCGATTCACAAGGAGTGATGAGTTACAAAGGCATAGAAGAACCCACACAGGTTGGTCATCCCTCTCTGTAGCCATAGTACAGCAAGTCTGAATCATAGTGGGTATAGTTAAACAGTGGTATCAAGGTTCTCACTTACTAAGTTAGCTGAAAATTACCCTTAAATGTAAATAAAGTAACTTGAAAACTGGAATCTACAAATTCCTTGTTTTAATTAATTTAGGCTGACTGTGAAATCATATAAATAAAAAGGGATCTGTTCCAACTGTTCTTTTCTATGTAGGCTAGAAAAAGATGACCGTTTCATCATAGGTAGCTGATGTGCATTATCTAGCACCTGATCTAAATGTAATAAATTTGGGTCAGGCACATAGGACTGGCCGTGGACCAGGGCTATTGTTTCCTCACGTGGATTAGCTCAGTCCTTAAGAAACTTATTAACCTAGTCCATGCACTACAGTTGGTCTTCTTCGGAAATTTCCTAGAGTTTCAAGTGGAAACAGAAAGCAAATTCTCTTAACAGTTGAGAATGGAAAAGTCAGCCTTTTAAAAGCTGAAAATTTTATCAGCCTTCATATTTTTAGCTCCAGGAATGTATCTCCCCCTCCCTGTCCCACCTCCCCCAACCTACAGCACCTGATATCTAAGCACTAATTACATTTGAACAGTGACAGGATCTTTTGATAAATTGAATTTATCTCTCTTGATGTAGATTTCATACATCTTCATGGAGCATTGGAATTCATGTTTCCGAATTTGCTTCCCATCACTATAATCTAAATAACAAAAGTATTCTTAAAAAACGCCACCAGGTTGTTCTTTGAGTGCTTTTACCTCTCTTGCTCTGGTAGATTTATGGAAGTTTATGAAAATTCTGTGGTGTCATGAAATTCAAACTTCTCATCAGGTAATCACAGCATAGCAAATACTTGTTGAAAACATTTTAGTAGTGAAGAGTAGGTGGCCAAAAGCCTGTGACTGAACAGAACACACCTGGAAATGAGTCAGATGGAAAATAAAACGTGTCCTTTTAAAGACACTTTTAATGTTGAATAGAGTATGGTGAGATTCAGATTATCAAACAGTGTTCAGTGCTCTCTTTCAGTGACATTTTGGTTTTCTTCTTCTTTTTGAAAAGGTGAAAAGAGATTTGAGTGCCCAGAATGTTCTAAAAGGTTTATGCGAAGTGACCATCTCTCGAAACATGTCAAAACTCATCAGAACAAGAAGGGTGGTGGAACAGCCCTTGCTATTGTTACCTCAGGAGAACTGGACTCTTCAGTTACTGAGGTTCTTGGTTCTCCAAGAATTGTCACTGTTGCCGCCATTTCTCAAGATTCAAACCCAGCAACCCCTAACGTTTCAACAAACATGGAAGAATTCTGAAAGGATCATTTATATGGACACCTAGTGCTGCACTTAAGTTTACATACCTTTCAGGATATGGAAGTGGGCTGGTAAAGTGGATTACAGAGCAGGAAATCTTTTTTTCAGTCATGACTTCTGTAAGTGTTCCAGGTTGGAGGGTCAGCATGGGAAGTGTACACCGGTGCAACAAGACAAAAATTTCAAAAATACAAACAGCGCAAATTGATGACTGGATAAACAGATAGAGGAATAATATTTCCATACTGTACTTTTTTAGTTATATGTCTGTATATTCTGTAATGATTTTAAGTGAACTCTACCCCCCTATTTTAGCACTGTATGTTAATGTGTTTATGAAATCAGATAGTATCAATGTAGAACTGAGTGGACCTTGACTAAGATTAATACCATTTGATGAAGGCACTTTGTTTTTAGCATAAATTTGTAATATTTTCATGTGAGTATCCTTTTCCCATAAGGCACAGCAAAACAGAATACAGGATGAAACAACAGTGGATATATTTTGGGGTTTTGGTCAGTTCATACAACACATCGGTTAATTTTGGCCATCTTTTCTCAAGTTTTGGAATTACTCAAATAGCATGCTGCAAAGTTGTTCTGAGGTGGACCTCAGATTAATTTTGACTACTACATTATAGTAGTGTGTATAAACGACAATCAGTGAGTTCTAATTCCTCTCTTTGTGTGGAGAGCTAGGTTACGTAGAATTAGTGTAAAAAGTAGGAAAGATAAAACCATAGAAAGATATTAACATAAGATTTACAAAAGTAATGGTATCTTTATGTAGAATGAAAAAAAAATTGTGTCAATTTTTGGTAATTCATTTCATTTTCTATTTCCCTGCCCATGGCAAGGAGGTTGGAACAAGAAGATCTGCAAGGTCCATTCCAACCCAAACCATTCTGTGGTTCTATGATTCTGTATTTTAAAACATCTGTGGCCCATTTCTAACTCATAGATAACTTAAATCTTAAAAACTTAACGTTAGGTGTTTTACTTTTGTTAGAATTCATGGAAATCAATCAGACAACTGAGTGTTGTCCAGTATGTCCTCTCTGTAAATACTAGTTTATTATGTTGTGGTTAATGTGCTGAGTTCTTTGTGCTTTGACTTAATAGCCAAAGAAAGAAATTTAATATCACATTTTAATTAAGAGAAGAGGGAGGTAACTTTCCCCTTAAATATTACCGTCTTTTTTTTCTCTTCAAGGATAATATGTAGGCTGGTAATAAATATCTGTTACCTATCAAGTCTTATATTGACCCTCCAACTACAAAACAAACTGGGAAAAGAGGAATAATGTCATCTTTTGGGGACATGACTTTTTGTTTCAAAGTTTTGGTTACAATTTCAGATGCGACAGTGAAAATGATAGAGGAAATGATTAAAAAAAAAACAAAAACAAACCAACAATAACAAAAATTGCATTTTCTATGTGAAAATTCCAGTAGGTACAAGGAGGAAAGATGGCCAAATATTTCATACTCAGGATTTTTAATTACTTCCCCAAGGCATAAATATAACCTTTTACATCTACAGTCACTTGTTAATAAATTTTCATGACCATTTTTAAGGAGATTTACACACCAAAATATTTTTAATGTAACTGAAGGAAGTACAGTGCAAGAAGAATAAGAGGTTTTTCTTTCCCCTACAAATTATGAAAGGAAGAATGTGTGTGGTAGCTGTTGGTTTGCGAGACATAACAGGTACCCTGTGCATTCCCTACAGAGCATATACTTCTCATCTGAACAATTTATCAATCTTGTGGTGTTTTCTGTATTTTTGAAGCAAAAGAAATACCATTGTTTACACTGTGTACACTTTAGGCCAGCCCTTTGTAGCAAAATACTAAGCTGAGGGTATTTTATACTTTCAGTTTACATAAAAAGCTTTGAGATTAAAGAAAAACAATTTTACACTGTGGTTATAAATTTCAAGTTTCTTAAAGCTTTTTTAGACTTGTAACAGAGTCTTTAAATTTTAGTTGGGTTTTGTACATTATTTTGTATATTTTATTTAAAGTACTCTTAACTGATGTATCTGGATTTAAAACATCAGAAGCAATTAGGTGTTACATTTAATACAGATGAACATTAGGTAGTATTAGCTGTTAATTTTATTATAAAGGAAATGAAATGTCAAAGATATATTTTATCATTATGCTTCACAATCAGTGCTCTACATTACTTTATGCAAAGAACTTTCCTAATGTTAATATCATATTTCCTAAAAGTTAACAGTTTTGTAAACTGAAGTTACAAGCATTCTACACAACCATTTCATATGTAATTTTTTCATGCATACTTATGTATGCAGATAGGAAGCTGAAATAATTTTTAATCTGCAATGAATCCCTGTTATAGATGTATCCAAATCTGAATCTGGTTGGCTTCATAGCATCTCAAGTACATTAACTTGTGTTAGCAGGTGCACATTTTACCGCTGGAATTAGAAACATTCTGCCAGTCTGTTCTGCATACCATTCTGAATCCACTTTTCTGTCTTAAAAGGATCGTAAATTTCAGTGTCCTTTATTTGACTCAGTGGGATATAGCTGTTGTAAGTAATAGGGCACAGATGTGCAGTAGTATCTTGTTTAATGGCATTTCACTGTTCATTCCCTTTGCCACCATTAAAAATTTTGCTTTATTGTAATTATCAGTGCAAAGTGTATTTACCATGGTAGAACTCCAGTGTTAGAATAGTTTTTTTCTTACAATACACTTTCTTTGGTTAGGTTTGTGTATGTGTTGCCGATTACATTAGCAATTGGTGTTAAGTCATTATTTATCACATTCTTTCACGAGAGCAGTAATAAAAGTGTGTAATCTAGGAGAAAAAGTTAATTTGTCAAAGTTAAGTAAGCATGATGTTTAGGTCCTATTTTTCAATTTTATAACTGTTTTATTGCAACAATATTTGTATTTAAGTCTTCATTTTAATGCCTTGTGGTGTTTTTTTATGCATGTCACTGAATTGTCATCCCGCAAGAATTGATGTGCAGCATAGGGTATTAAATCTACATAATGATTTTGAAACAGAAAAATAGTTGATGGTAAAAATGTAAATGTTTTGCAAAAATTCCTTATAAAAAAAGTTTTGTAGTAATATTTCACTTGTAAATTTTTCTAAAAAAAAATGGAAAAGGAAAAAAATGAGAGTAACGTTTCCCCACATCTAGAATTTAGAAATTAATTCTGCCAGCAAAGCCTGTAAGGCATTAATCTGACACTTTTACAATGCTGATTTGTATAATTTTTTGGTGGGTTTGGAACTAAAATCATGTACAAGTTGTTGCCTGCAATAACATTTTGCAAGTAACCTATTAAAATTCCCTTGAGTTTAAAAGGTTTCTTCATTTAATTGCTTACAATATAAAGCAGCAATAAATAATGTTTGTATGATAATCTGTTCATCAAGAAAAACACTAGAAAACAAATGCTTCTCAATGGGGAAAGGTTGGCAGCAGCTTCTGGATTTGTGTAATTAAGACCTGTACTTGCTGGTCAGCATTTCCCAACTGGCAGACTCCCAGCAGGGAATTAAACCAGCAGATTCTAGCTCAGCATGAATTCTGTGGGGTTTGTTCAGCTCTTGCGAATGGAAGCTACAGCTGTTCCTGAACACACCAAAGGAATAACCAAAGGGAAAAATTTCCTAAGGTAAGGAGTATGTACATACACATACACACACACATGGAGATAAAAAATACAAATTTAGAAAATGGAATGGAAATTATCCAGTTTGACAGAGATAAATAATAGAAGTGTTACTGTATTGCACACAGGGAATGAATATATCAAACAAAAGGAAACCTGAAAGAACTGACTCCAACTCATAGAAGATATATTGAGCTTTTCTTAGTGAAATGTCGACAGGTTCTTGCATTGTTATACTAAAATAACTTTCATGGTATGCCAAATTGATAATGTTATACTATTTTTTCTAAATGATAAAATTTTATATGGTAGACTTTACCATACTTTTGCAGTGAATAGGTAATGGTGTTTTACAAAGGAAGAAACTCATGGAGAATCACAGGATCACTTAGGTTGGAAAAGACCTTTAGCATCATTGAGCTCAACTGAAAAGCTAACAGTGCAAATCCCACCACCGAAACATGTCCCTAACCACCACATATACACGTAAAAAGGCCACTTTCTTCCATTTTCCAAAAAAAGATGAATTTATAATTTGGGACTTCTAACCTTTTACTGCAAAACAGAATCATCTTTCCTAACTGAGATATAAAATACATTATCTTTATTATATGTTTGATTAAATACCTGTTAAAGTCTCAGTAACCTCTCTTTGAATGTCAAATTTCTGAAGTCAATCTATGTCATAATTCAAAGTAAATGGACATCTGACCAACTAATATGTCTTTATTGAACCATTTTTTAGTATTGTGTTACTGGTGTGTTTTGAAGCAAATTCTACATTACTGGTAAAAAACTAGTCCTCTGCTTACACCATTTCAAGTATACAAAATCAGAAAATAACAGATTCTTACATAAGGACAAAAGGATGAATGTGCATGTTACATTTTACCCTTCTAGTCCTTCAAATGTGATCGTTCTACTCTGGGAAGCACGAAGTGTGACACCAAATTGAGTATTTCTGTCTGCAACTGTAAATAGCAACTACCATTGCTACAATTATCTAAAGTTACATTTTGTATTAATTCCATTAGCTTCATTTTCTGTCCAGCTAGGTAGCAAATATCAGGATTAATTCATACAGAACTTCCTAATGCCTTCCATGCCCCTGCTTCCCATTCCTTTTCCTTTTCCCAAAGCTACTTGCATCAATTCCTGATATCCTGAGATTTGTCAGTGGAAATGGAGGTGCTGTGGGGACCTGGAGCTGGCGTGTGCTATCTCTGCTTGCTAGAATAGCTTGCATGGAGAGAGGAGAGCGAGATACCTTTTCTAGAAGAGCCTCACTAAAAATGACCAGACATTATCACAACCAGGTGGATTGGTGTTGTATTCCCTTTAGGAATGCTTTTCCCCCAAAACCCCTCCCCCAGAAACTGTAACCAGCCTGGGTTACCTGCCCCCTGGTCTCCTGACCTATGGCCATCGGACAGGTAACCTGACCCAACCCCTAAGGTGATAAAAACCCCTCTCCCCCACGTGACCCTCTCTCGCTCCGGATCCCCTTCAAGGAATAATGGCCTTGGAATACATCCTGGGGTAAGGGGGCCTCTTTTGTAACTCTCTCTACCCTATTCTGTAGTTCCCTCTTCCAATACTCCCCCTAAATCTGGGCTGGCAGCTTGTGGGGGGGTTAAAGGGACAGGAGAATCTACAGATTGGTGCTTTGCCCAACTGCAGTGGATGTAGCAATGGGCATTTTGCTGTTCAATTTATTATGGTTTGTTGGATGGATGGTTTTCAGAGCAAGTAGCAAGAATTGCCTACTTCTAAATTGCCGAGTCAAGGAACATAGGCATTTCTTTGACTTACATGAGCAGCAGTGTGCAATGTAAGAATCATAATATACAAATTCAAAGCTGTATATGTAATTTCTACTTCTGTGTATGGACAATTGTTTTGGTTTTGGAAAGACAGGGACCAAAGAAAAAGGGAAGCTTTCTTCG
>CM031858.1:31021042-31294315 GCA_018697195.1 Certhia americana
TAGATAGATAGATAGATAGATAGATAGATAGATAGATAGATAGATAGATAGATAGATAGATAGATGGATAGATGAAATTTTTTCAACAGTGCCCATTTAAGTTTGTAGACTCCTCTAGCTGTGACCCAAGAGGCAGATTGGACCCTGGGGAAGCCTGGAAAAACCCCTGCACTTACACCAAGACAGGTTTTTTCTCTGCCACTCTGATTCCAGAAAAAAAGATGTAGTTCAAGCTTAGCTGTGAGGAGCTCTATTGCGCAAATCAATGTCTCTAAAAAGCAAGAGAAGAAAACAAAACAAAACAAAACAAAACAAAAAACCCCCCATAAACCCCCCAAAACCCCTTCTCTTTCTGCTTCCTTGAGAAAGGTGGAAAGTGCTCTGAAAGTTGGTTACATGCTAAATGTTGACCAAGTGAAGCATGAAAAGCAAATAGATGGCACTGGTGAGAGCCAAGCTCCAAGCCCTAGCAACACTGCTGAAATCTGGCTGACCCCTACAGAAGGGAAAATAATCGCCTTCTCTTAGAATATAAGAACAAAGGTGCTCATAGAAAAGAAACTAGGGGAAGAAATGTAATGTCCCCTGTGATACAAAATAAGGAGAGTAAAATACATCAAGCAGCACTACAGTTTTCTGCACAAAGCAAGCAAGCCAGCTCCTAAGGTCTGTGGGGCAACAGCCTGACACAAGGTGGATTTCTGGTTATTGCCTCACTATTTGTGCTCAGCTCCTGAAAGACCTGCTCATCAGCAGCACAGGGCTCTGTGCAGTCAGAGGTACTGCTTTATAAGGTACATTGGCAGCAGAACTCAGCTCATAGTTCCATCCTGGATGTTTTCTTGAAAATAATGCCGTGATCACAGAGGTCGCCAGATACCCATGCCAAGAGCAGGCACATGTTTCATAAGGGTGTTTTTGCATTAGTGACATGGCAGAAATCAACTTTTTCTGGGATGAGTGGCTGTCTACAGAGATGCTCTACAGCTTGGCAGACCACCATGGGCTGGTAGAGACATGAGCAGCCTGTAAGTGCCAAACTGAAGAAACCTCAGAGTGAAACATTGCGCACCAAGTGAAGCTGGCTTTCCTTGCAGCTGACGTAATGGGTGTTTATCTCAGACATCTAGATATTTTGCTTTCACTGAGTTGAAAGCACGTATTATGAAAATATGTGTTTCGTTTGTGCTTAATCAGATACACTTAGGCAGCTTTAGCAGCTGTGAAGTTGTGAAGGCAAACACTAGTGACCTGCTCCTTTTTCTTTTTTTTTTTTTTTTTTTTTTTTCTGCCAAAGCAGGCCGAGGAGCAGTTCTAAATCCCGGTAGGAAATGTTTGTTGTAGTGAGAGTAGCTTCAGAAAGCAGCTGTCCTCCTACTGCCGTGGAAGAGGCGGTTGCTACTCTTATGGCCTGAAGTTTAACTAAGAGCTGCCCAAATAAAATCTCTGTGGGCGCATTGCTTCCTCCTGAGCCCCTTGTCCTTGTGTCCTCACAGCAGCGGGAGCGGGACCCGGCGGGACCTGTCCCGGTGTTTGTTCTGGAGCCCCGAGGGGGAGCCGGACATTTCTGGTCTGGTTTGTGTCTAACAACTCCCACGGGGCGCGCTGTCCTGGAGTCCCCAGGGCGCGCTGGGGTGCAGGTACGGGCAGGCAACAAACAGTTAATTTACGGCACTTTTGTACACATTTGCGGGGAAAGATGCTGAGACAGGGATTCGTATTTCACACGTTCCCGGCGGCTCGGGGGAGGATGCACCAGTGTTGCTCCGTAGGGACTCACCGCTGTGAACGGTCACGAATTCCCGCAAACCCCGCGGCGCTATCGGGCCCTCCGCCTCCGGCCCCTCCCGCATGAGCTCCGCCGCCCGCCCCCGGGGCCGTCCAGGCGGAAGGACCGGGCGGCCTCCGCCCCGCCGGCGGAGGGAGCAGCGCGTCCCCCCGGCTGCGGCAGCGGGAAGGGACCGGGGAAGGCCATCCCCGGGGAGACACGGTGAGCGGGGGGCCGGGCCGGGGCGGCGAGGGGTGTGTGTGGGGGCAATGGATGCGAACCGGCGGCAGCGGAGCTGCGTCCCGCGTCCCCAGCGCGACTCCCGAGGCAGCCCCGGCAGCGGCAGGTGAGCGGGGCCGGTCCCGATCCCCTGTCCCTTGCCAAACCCCCTGTCCCTTGCCAAACCCACTGTCCCCTGCCGAGCCCCCTGTCCCCTGCCGAGCCCCCTGTACCCCGCCGAGTGCCCTGTACCCCGCCGAACCCGCTGTCTCCGGCCGAGCCCCCTGTCCCCTGCCGAACCCCCTGTCCCCTGCCCGACCCCCCTGGCCCTTGCCGAGCCCCCTGTCCCCTGCCGAACCCCCTGTCCCCTGCGGAGCCCCCTGTCCCCTGAGCCGCGGTCCCGCGGGAGGCAGTGGCCGGGCAGCGCCGGCGGCCGCCGCGGGTGCCTCCTGCCGGCCCTTGGGGAGCTTTTCGCAGGGAATTTCAGAGGGTGTTTCCCCCTCTCCTGGGGTGGGTAGTGGATAAATGCAGCGGGGTCGTGTTGCTTATTTTCAGTTCCTAAGGGTTTGTTATTTTGAAAGAATAAGAATAAGAGTAATCTTCTTCGTTGAAAAGCGATTAGCAACCAATGAGAATGGTTGAGTGAGAATGTCGTCTCCCGATGGAATTTAGTGTCAGTCTAAAACAAAAAAAGTTTGGTTGTTTTTTGAGGGAATAGGGGTTGGACAAAACCTCAAGCTGATTCCACAGGCTTGTTTTGACCATCAGAGCAGGCTAAAAAATTAATTCTTTTTGCACCTTTTCTTTGTATTCCTGTGAGGCTTCCCTTGTATCTCTTATCCAGTAAGCTGTATGCATTTTGAGAAAAGTTTAATTCTGATAGAAACCAAGAAGTAGAAATTCTGATGCTTTACAGTGTCAGTCTTCTTCCTGGTCTCTCCTCCCTTGACTGTGTATGGTTTTGAAGATCTTCTGTGCCATTTACTTTGACAAATGTCATTGATTTCTCTGCTGTACTGGCTCTGTGACATCGGTGTTGAGAACTAGAAATATAAGAAATGTGTAAAACTTGGTCCCAGTTGAAATCTTTGTAGCAAATGAGTTGTTTTCATGACTGTAGTGTCCAACAGGAAAATCTGTGAAAACTTTAGTTGTGCAAAGCACAGCTCCCCTTCTTCCTCCCATCCTTCTACTGATGGACAGGGACTCCTGCTATTTCTTACCTCCAGTTGCTGAACTGTGCCACAAGTAGGCCTGTGCTGTCCTGTCCCCTTCTCTGAAGGGATTATTCCTCTGCTCTGTCTCTGTCCCTTTTAGCCCTCTACTCTATACCTATTCAGTGGGCTACAACCTCATTTTAGGAGTCACTTAATGCTGTATATGCTGGTGTGACAGAATTCACCAACTTCTTGTTGGTATGGTCCCAGACAGCACTCAGTTTAGCCTGTGCTCAATAATGGCTGTTAACTCTTTCAGGTAGGCTAAAAGCATTTTGCTTCAATGAAAATTTCAGTTCTGTATTTCTGAGCAAGCAGAGAAATTCACAGTAACTTGCAGAGCTGCCAAGTCATGAAATACAGAGCCCTGGAAAAGAAGATTCTGAAGAGTTAGTTTATTTTTAGACATGAAGACACAATTTATTATGAAATTGTCCTGTCAGAAATATTTTTTTAGTTCCCAATAAATTAAGGAAAACTCAAAGTTTATACAGTTGATCAGAGTTAGGTCTGAGAGAGTCTTGTCTCATTTCCTAAATGCAACTTTTGGGTATCTGGAAAGAGGACCCTGATTCTATATCTGTTACCTACCAATCAGACTCTCTGGAAGATAAGACTATATGGATTTTTAGCAGAGCAGAGATGACTAAATGCAATTATATATATTAAAATATGGCACTGATGAAAGGTGTTATGGCATTTCCAGGGATGGTTTTCAAAAGATGATGTGTATGATCATATTTCCAAGCACATAGGCTTGGAAAAGGTCAGTGAATATCCATATTCAAACTGGAAAAGCAAGTTTAGGAGGAAGGACAAGGAGTATGTATGTTTGTGTACTATAGTTGTTCTGGAAAACATTTTTTGGGTTTGAAAGTTGCCTATTTACATATCATGTTTTCTTCACTCTGTCCAAACAAAACATGCTGAGGTTCAGGCTTCTATTATGCATCAGTTGTTGGGCAGCTGAAGCCCTCCTCATCTTCTGTCTGTCTCAAGAGAAATGGGGCAGGGTATTGTCAAACCAATAACCTGCATGTCCCTCAATTCGGGTCCCACACGAGGCGGTGCAGAAATCTGTCTGTGCTATGAGGAACACAACAGAGTGCCTTGGAATGGAGAACAACAAGAAAGGACCTTCAGTTTGGGGAGCTGGCTCAAACAGTGCTCCAGCACAGAGTGGTCTTCGCAGACGATACTTTTATATCTGAATACTTGTGATAAAGCAGGGAAAAAAAGAAAATAAAACAGAATGAGATTTTAACTGGCACCAGAGACAACTGATGCAAAGTAGCTCTTATGAAAGTGCCTCTTTTTAAAAAGTAGCTATCCCACTTCTAATATAATCATCAGAAGTGACTTGTTACCGGAGGCTTAGTTCTGTGTAGCATGTCACTTTTCCTTTCTTTTTGTTGCCTTTTTTAAAATGGATGTGACTGCTGTCATCTGAATTGTTTACTGCATGAAAGATATATTCTTCCTTGTGCTCAAGTCTCCAGAGCCATCCCCAGTACAGTGCAAGGTGATGTTCTTCTTGTCCAGTGTATGTCACTGTGAAAGATGAGGCATGAGTCAATTCCCTGGTGGGCAGTGATGACTAACTGCCTCTCCCTCTGGAGCAGCAATGTGGAGCTGCCACACCAGCAGCTGGGCACACAAGGAATTGCCACCTCATAGCAGCTCACTTAGAACTATATGATGTAAAAGCAGTTTATTAAGTTGCAAGATTAAAGACTTTTACAGCTCATAAAGGAGGAAAGCTCATAAGAAGGTAGTAAGAGAAGGAATATTTAATTTAGCATGAGTCTTCCTAATTGTGCTGCTTCTGAAATGTAAATCATAAGAGATTTGTATACTAGATTTCACAATGCGTCATGTAAAAGTTATTAGTATTAAACTATAAAAACAGTTGTGTAAGATTTTCTTAAAGAAAAGCACCTTCTTTCAGTGTACACGTCATAAACCTCTTTAGAAATCTCTTGCTTTATTAACAGTATGTAGAAGGCCCTTAGAAATAGGAATAGGTAAAAAATGTTTGGGGTATTTTTTGTGTTGTAAATGTTCCGGGACTAACAGAAGTGTTTAGTTTTCAACTTTTCAACTGAGTTTATATGAACACTTTGAAGAAAAAGGAGAGAGAGAGAGAGAGAGAGAGAGCAAACCAGACTCCTACTTTTGCAATAAAATTTCCCTTAAAATTTCTTTGGAAACTCTGCCTTACAGCAATGGTGGACTCATTCTTGATACAGGAAGGCAACATCATGGATTAAATGTTTTATACTGTTCTTTCAAGCTCCCAAGTCATGCCTGGGGTCTTGATCTTGACTATTTGGGTCTCTATTCCAAAATTTTGAGAAGGTTTGGCCCCTCAAAATAACGTGGTTTTTAATATGAATACTCTAGTTCTATGGAAAATTTTCTGATTACAGATACAGGTCCAAATTTTTGCTGGAGGGAGAAGTATGCAGTGATTCATGTCTGTAGCTCAGACTTGGAGAACCCCAAATTTAAGACCAGGAAAATCAAACAGGTTTCACAGAGCAGTTTTTAATTATACTCCTGAATTTTTATTAAAGAAAATAAAGTTTCAAAGAGGGAATAAATGTGTGCCATTTATGCTGCAGTACTACAGATATTGTGTATAAATACCAGTGGCAATGACAGAAAGATGAAAAGTATTCTTTTTGTCTGCCAGTACTTTGTTAGCAGTGTTCAGATTTCAGGCTGGTCATTATCTTTTCAGTTTGATCTTGAGAGGCAGCAGTTATGAATAGGGGCAGGGATAGAACCACAACTCCCCCGCCGAGACGGAAATCTCTTCCCAATTGAGGCCCAGGACAAAACTCCCATCAACATCAAAGCAGAGAGATTTCAAGCACAGCAACCTGAATGCATCTGAAATCCGCTGTTGGGCAGCTTGGAAAGGTCAAGGTTTTTTTCAAAGATTAGTAGGGCAAAGAAAAGGACTGAGAGCAAATCATGACTAGCATAAAGAGAAGAGGAAGTTGACAACTAAGTTCACAGTTCATTGCTAAATCTGTGTGTATTAAGAAAGCTAATTTTGGTGAAAACTGATACAGGCATTCAGCTGGCTTAGGTATTTCTGCTTCAAATGAGAATGGGATTATTTTTCCCTTGCATTGATGTTAGGGAAATGAATATATAAGATTTGGTTGTCACAAGTGGTATCTGTAGCACTATTGTAGCTGTCTATTTATCTAGCATATTCTGCAAAGAGAAGACAGAATTTCCCAGATTACCTGCTAAAATTTTTATCTTCTGTATCTTGTAACTTTCAATTTCCATGTGTTTCTGTTATTAAAAAAAACAAAACAAAACAACAAAATATTTGTCATCACAAACTGCTTAAAAATTTATTTTAAAATATTTTAATACGTTTTGCAAAGGAGATACAGAAAGAGAAATAAAAGGTTTTGGCACAAATTTCCTGTCACTCAGTATATACAGAAGAAGTTTAATTTATAACTTTGGTATTTAAATCTAGTAGGGACATCTCATAACATAGTTTTAGTGTTCAAAACCAGAAAAATAACCCCCACAAAGACATTTTTGCTCCTTTTTTCTATACTGTAGCAAATCGAAACCATATCAGATATATGAAGTCCGTGAAGTTTAAGGAGTTTATTGTGTTAAGGGAGCATAAATTACTTCATAAAGCCACAAATGAACTAGTTAAATTAACGTCTGCCTTATGAGTCTCTAGGGAGCACACAAGCAGTGTAAGGCATGCTCTCCTCAGGGGTGAGAAGGGAGCTGACCTGTGTAACAGATGTCAGGAGGCTTCAGGGAAGGAGGATGGACTGCTGGGAGAACAGGCTTCTGCTACCCTGGGGCAGCTGGTGGTGCTCAGGGGCAGGCTAGGATGGAGCCTGAGCTTCAAGGTGCTGGAGAAATTGTTTGTTATTCTATCAGGCCCTAATAAATAAGATTTTGGAAGAAGGGTGATGGTTAAAGCAGATAAGTAGAAGTGCTATGGTTTTCATCCTAGCTTCTCCAGCTTTCTTTTGCCCACTTGTTTACCCGTTGCTTTGCAATTTTTACTCACTTACGTATATGCTGAGGTTGTTCTTGTGCTGTTCATGTCTTCACTGTCAAAAAAAGCTAAACTGTACCCTGAGATTGTAACTACTTATGCAAAAGCAGGCTTGCATCACTATTTTCCTTATTGCTTCCTTTTGTGTTATCTTTCAGTTTCTTTTTTGTAAGTCTGTACGTTTGTAAGTTTACAAGTCACTGGCACAGAAAGGAATCAGTGGGACACGCTATGAATGTAGCAGCACATCTTAAGCTGCACAGGGCCCTAAAACTGAGTTCATAGCAAGGGTTAATCTCCCTGAATTCTCTAACTCAAAGGTTAATTGTCAATTTTGATATTTGGCACTGAAAGATGTTTTGAAGAATTCATTTGGTACAATTAGTATACTTTAAACCATCATTTTTTGTCATATCGAAATCTGAATTTTCAGGAATTTATATTTTGGGTTTATAATTTCAAAGGTAAGACTTGAGCAGCCTGTAGAGTCATCAGAATTCAGAATCAGTTGAAGCTACACTTCCAGGGCACAAAATAGGGTTATTCTCTTGAATTATCTTTTAAATATGTTTCAATAGATTGCTCTTCTCTGTTGCCTTGAGCATTTAATGTGAACTAAACTCATATCATAAATAGCATCTTATTGTTTTTGATGAAACTAACACTACTATCAAAGGATGGCATCAGAAAGGAGGGTGTCACTAGTTATTCAGATGTGCCTCTCTTACCTTGGAGACATCAATAATATGGGCTGTGCTCCAGAGAGCTCACAGCTTCAGCAAACCTAAGTCCTGATTTCAGTTTTGGGACTGACTGTGTACAGAGATGATTGATAATCAGTTGTTGATTTATAATCCTGTCAATAACAAATGCTCTGAAGGCTCTGTCCAGGGGTTAGATCTTTGCTCTGTGTCATGGCAGTGAAGCAGGTGTGCCAGGCAGAATAGTGTCAGTACTAAAAACTCAGCTAAAACTGAGGCAGAAGTGATGAATTGGCTTAAGTGAAAGGAAAAAAAATTGAGTGTGGAACAGAATGTAAACTTCAAAGCTCCATAAATATTTTATTAAAATTCTTTGCTGTGTATTATTAGTTTCTCCTTTTGTAAACACTGGAAAAATGTAATAAAATATATTAAATAAGATCTATTTAATATTTTATGTTTATGTTAGCTCTCATGTTTATTCAAAAAGCCAAATTACCAAGACAAATTACCATGTAACATTAGGAAATTAAATAGTAAAATGCAGATTTTTCACTTCTGGAATAACTGCAAGGAACCATTCAAAGGATCTGCAGCCAATAATTTTTGAGCGGGTGTTTGGGCATGATGTTGATTAATAAATACAGCTGAAATGTGAACTGTGACCTTATAAACAGTCTTTTATCTCAGTCTTCAGGATTTTGGGTTTTCTTCATCTTATTCTAGACAGAACTAAATTCCAAATTTCAGTGCTGTTCATCCTCAAAGTGCAAATAGGAACTGGGGGGAGGTGAAGAGCTCTGTACTATCACAAGGTAGTATTTGCTTTGAAATTCAGGGGCTGTTTTTGTGTTTTGCAGACAAGATCCTAATTCCAGAACACTGCTACATGCAGTTGAGTCAATGGTGGTCACAGCAGATTCATGACACTGTGAGTAGGGATTCTACTGATCTTCTGCATGGCCTTCGTACAGGCTTCCAAACTGAGCTGAATGTCTGGAAAACACAAAGAGTCAACATTTTATTAACAAGAGATTTCAGGTATTATTGCAAACACCAAGGAGAACTTTCTTTTGGATTGCCTTTCTCTATGCACTTGGAAAAACAGGGCACCAAAATGGCTTTGTGTTGTTTTGGTTTTTCAAATAGTTTATAGTGGTTTCCCAAAGTAATCAAGGTTTGCATAAATTACAAAAGAGAAACTGAGTTAAACGAAAGAGGAAGTTGAATTTAAGGTTAAGGGGTTAAATTGCTGTAAGGGATTCTGTTGTTCTTGTCCATTTCTTCTAAATTTCTTCCCATGACATTTCTCACACTCTGGAGAAAATGAGTTTGAGAACAAAGCTCATCTTCAGGAAATTATTTTCGAATTTGGCCATGAATCAGACAGTGTTGATTAATTATAACAATCATAGCTTGTTACATGCAAAATAACTCTTTTAATTGAAAAATATATGCAAGGTTATTTAGCAAATGCAAAATGTTGTTGTGAGCTATGTTTAATCCTCTTCTTTTTCCATGCTTGATGTTCATGGTGTTGTGATGCCATGATGCCAGGTGAGTGAGAATTGTGAAGAATCCAGTTCATTCCCCACATTTCAACCTTTCCAAGGATTTCAGCCAGCATGTATCAGTCTTTATTTGCTAGTAGGCTTGGGACATATTTATTCATTAATTCTCTGAGTGCACTTGTAAGTTCTATATTTTTGACAGAAAACCATGACCTTCATCAGTTTTCTTTCTCTTTTGTAAAATTATAGTTTCAGGGTTGTCTGGAAAAAAAAACAAAAAACAAAAAACAAACAACAACAAAAAAAACCCCAAAAAACAAAACAAAACAAAAAGTTAAGATCCTAAAAGCCAGAGAAAGCAGCTGTTATCCTGCTTTTCAGGACGTTTTCAAGGAAGTAGAAGATGGCAAGGGTAGAGTGAGTGAGATGTATACTTTGTGTTTATGTGTGTAAGTGTAACAAAGGAAGCCATAATTTGTCTTAGCATGAGAGTGAATCGTGGTGCTAAGTTACATAAGAGATGCAGGAGCTTTTTATGAGTTCAGATGGTTCATTATTTGTTTGTTTGTTTTAAACTTTATGTGGATACTTTTCCTGTCATAAAAATAGGTAAGAGAGATGGAAGTTGCAAAATCATTTAGTATGTGCACTTTTTTCAGCATTGTTTTTGATACTTTAGGTGCAGTAAATCTGTAGATAGATAATTCTACTGTTAAAAATTTAAGGCAGTTATCAATACAGAAATCATTAGCTAATATAATACTTTGAGTGTAAAATTAAACTTCAGTGAAATATAATGAAATACCAACTTCTTCTGTAATGTTACTCAATTTAGGAGACACTAGTTCTGCAAAAAGCTTACACTTACAAATATTTTTGTACCTATTTTACTCCTGGTTAAAGATCACTGATAAAGGTTTGTAATAAAACCTGAAATAGTCACAAGTTTACAAATTTTTTTCAATTTTTTTTTTTTTTTTAATGCCTATGTTACAATTTTGGGTTGCTGACGGAGATTATAATTTTGTGTTAGTGAATTGAATATAGTGAAACAGTTTTTGTGTTGATATATGTCTAAAAGAAAGGACTGAAATGACTATATTTGATCAGGGGTCTTTAATTAGCCAGTAATATACAGTGACAGAATGCAAAAATGTCAGGTCTCTGCTTAAGTTTTGAAGCTAGAGATATGTGGAACACCGACCAGGTGATGGAAAGAAGTCATTTCTCACCAGGATCTTGCCACCTGTACAGGCTGGCATTGCTCTACCTCTCTCATTTTAACAAACTTTTGAGGAGGATAAGAACAGGCCTATGATGAACTGAGACCAAACCAAACTGCTTGTGTGAGTTTTTCCCAGGTCCTTCCATGCCAGCAGAAGCCCAGAGCAGGTGTGTCATGCCTTCTGCTGAAGGGCAAAACAGCAGGAACTTCTACTGTCTGTGAGGAAAAGTTGTCAGTTTGTTAAACTTCCAGCTTGAAGAAAACGTGGAGTCCCTTTTTCATTTGATGAAAAAGCCCAAGCCAGCAAACATAACACCAGAGGTTGTAATACTTCTCTTTTTCAGAATGCCAGGATGCACTTGTGCCAGATTGCACAGGTGCCAGATTGGTCAGGAGCATTAACTGATACATAATTAGATCTCTGGTGACAAGACCTGGCTTGTCCAACATACACCCTCTATAAAATGGCTACAGAGTTCAGATTTATTTTCCTTTCATTCATAGTAGAAATTTCAGATTTCCCTGACCTAGACATCTGTGGTGATTCCTGCTTCTCTTTGGTCTGGTTGGCATCATTGAGAAGAGCTACAGACACTCTAGAAAGGTGTTGAGCAGCCTTGGCTACCAGAAGTGGAATGGAAACCATCACAACTACTTGGTGAGCCTTCGTGTAACTTCATGAGCAATCTTTAGCTGTAATATGCCACGAAAACAATGTCTTTCAATGTTTTTTTTAAGTAAATAATTACCTTGCATTCCTTATGGAGTCTTGGTTAGCTTGGAAATGATCCTCTTTTAAGCCAAAGTGCTTTTTCCCTTTTATATTTTTACAGATATTGATATTTATCTGACACCACTGGAAAAATACTTTCAGCTCTTTCGGAAGATGAAATTCCCAAAGATCTGTAATTTAATCCCACCTTTATTTTACACTATCTGCCTGATATGGAGTCACTCTGAGTCCTACAGCATGCCTACATGAGTTGTAGTCACAACCTACTTACTGCTCAGGTAGCTTCAAGTAAGGGTTGTAAACCACGTAAGTACCTAATAAATAAATGCTACTTGATACACAGGACACTATTAAAAAAGACACGGGTTTAATCTGTCTCTCAGCTGCCTAGACACCAAAATTACATTACAGATACTTTCAACTGGTTTTAGATCATTAAATGTGAAGATGAGATTAATAAATAGTTGTCAGATAGTCATCAGCCATACAGAAACTGTGTACTTAGGAACAAAATATGTTTCTTGTCTAGTGAAACAAATTCTCTAGAAGCCATATAACCTTTCCAAGATGGGTTGCGGCTTCTTACTCTCCTTTGTTGGTATAAGTTTGTTACCTCTTTTCTTTTCACATTTCTTAGCAGGTATTTCTATGAATTTCAAAAAGCTGGTAAGCGCTGCACAAACCAAGAGGGCTTTGCAAACAAGCTGTGAATGATCTGCCTTGAGGCATTTTTTGTGGTCAATAAGCTTTCCCCATTCTTCCACTGAAACCAAGTGTACTGCTGGAGCCTGAGCATTTTTAAATGTTGGCAAACAAAGGTGTTTTGTGGGGCTCACTCTTCTGGAGAATTTTGTTGGTCAGGAAGTAGGAGAATTATACATTACATATGCATGTGTGCTAGGTTTGATTCTGGGGTTGGGGAAGCTCTCTTCTGCAAGTTTACTAAATGATAAAATCTAAGAGGACTTATAGTGCCATTTCTGTATTTGTTGGCACAATATATGCTACAGGAGAATTAGTAGCCAAAAGCTATGGCAGCATTATGTCAAACAGATGAATAAATTTCAATATCACTTTTACTGAGAGGAAGAAACTCCCTTTTACTGCATTGTTTTTGAATGTTCACTGTATAGAAGATGATATGTAAGAGTCTCTGGGCAGATTGAGGATCCTCTGGGAGCACCTCAAAAGTGAGCATTGCTTTATGAGATAATTATAAAACTAGAATCATTAGAGATAAAAATTTTTAAATATAATACATGTTTGGGTTTGTGTTTATATATAAATTGAAAAGTAACTTTATAACTGATGTCATGACTACATCTTGAAAAGTAACTTAATTTTTTTTCTGTGGTTCATTTATTTACAATCTAGTCTAGATTGTATCCTTCACCAAAAGTCTTTTCAAAGAAGAAACTGAAGAAGCATTGGAGCATGTGAAAACACCTAAAACTACCTTAAAAATCTTTAAGGATTTATTATTTAATCACAGAAACATGTTGGAGAGTTGCTTTGTCTGTGCCAAGGAATTTGAACCATGGGATTTCATATCTGAGATATTGTTTTCCAGATTTGATATGGTCCCTAAAAGCTCACTGAAGATTGAGGTATTACTTATTTTCATGAGGCTATTCTCATTCCTGCAGACAGCAGAGCTCAGGTTTCTAATATCCAGGACACAAAATCACAGTATATAGAGGAGAGTTAGGAGTGTTGAGCAGGATGAGAATATCACATGCTGGGCAGGGAGCAGACTAGTAATAGCATTATGAGAAATTGCAAAGATGATTCCTAAATCCAGCCTTTCTTAGGGTTTTGGAAGTTGCTTTAGTAAACTGCTGGTTTCCACACGCAGCCCATGGCTAGAACTTTCTCCTAAGCATGGCACCTGCCTGTAAGAACTAAGGACTCATCTATTTATGGCTATAAATTCTGCAGTGTTTTAGGCTAGTCCTTGGATGAGACAGAACACCCTTCATCTCCCTTTTTAAATCTCTGCCTTTAAGCAAGGGAAAATGAAAAATGTGAGGTCAATAAAGAAGTGCAGAATATTTGTCTAATATTGTGGTTAGTCAGCTGTGTAGGATGGGAACAGCCATAGCTTTTGTTTCCTGCTCCAGGGGCCTTTTTATCGTTCTTTACTGAAACTGGAAGCAGTTGTAGTAGGAGTCAGGACTGGCAGCTGATTAGAATTCCAGAATCATAGAATGGTTTGAGTTTGAAGGAACTTTGAAGGTCATCCAGTCCAATTCCCCTGCAATGAGCAGGGACATCTTCAACTAGGTTAGGTTGCTTAGAGCCCCATGCAACCTGGCCTTGAGCATTTCCAGGGATGGGGCATCTCCACCTTCTTTGGGCAATCTGTTCCAATGCCTCACCACCCTCATACTAAAAAAACCTTCCTCCTAATAGTAATAGTCTAAATCTACCCTTTTTTAGTGTAAAACTCTTATCCCTTGTCCTGTAGCAACAAGCCCTGCTAAAAAGTTTATCCCCATCCTTCTTATAAGTCCCCCTTAAGTACTGAAAGGCTGTGATAGTGTGTCCTCAGAGCCTTCTCTTCTCCAGCCTGAGCAATCCCAATTATCACAGCCTCTTCTCAGAGGAGAGGTGCTCCATCCCTCTAAGCATCTTTGTGGCTCTCCTCTGGACCCACGCCCTTCCAGGAAATGTGAGGCTCACTTCTGAGCTGGAAAATTATGTACCTTAGCTCAGCAATTATTGAGACAGCTGCTCCATCCCCCCCCTTAAAATTCTGTCTGAGAGTAAGAAATCCTATCTTACCTAGTCTGACAGTGCCTGCCAGCATGATCTGTGAAAGAGATTTGGGGTGAATGTGTTGGATCTTCGCTGTCTGTCATCAGAAAGAGAGCTTGAGGTGTATTTGGTGGGGCCTTGGGAGCTGCAGATACTTGGGAAGAGCATCCTGTGTCAGCAGTTTTGCAAATGTGGCAGCTTGTGCCCATCAGAGACGTTGTGCACAGCACATGAAGGAGCTTTTGCTGGCATCCTTGGTTCTTCATAATCAGGTGGGGCCACAGAGAGCCCTGCCCTGTGCCAGGGGTGATAACATTGTAGATGAAAATGGTGAGATGAGGGCTCTGCAGTGACCAGAGGTTTGCTTGGAGAACTCCTGACCCATTTGCTCCTAGGGAGAAGAGCTGTTGCTGATTTCTAAAGTTGTTTTCATCCCTTTGGGGCATAAAACAATTACTTCATTCAAGTGAAATCAGAGACATAGAAATTAATTTGGCACATGTTACAAAAGAGGTTAAAGTGTGTTCAATTTTATTCCTCTGGGAAAGAGTTAAGTTTAATTTTAATAGCAACGTTTTCTGTTATTATAATATATCATGTGTTTATACGTGAAAGTATGTGTTTAGGAGTGCTTGGTCAATCTGCTGAAATTGAAAAGGAGCTAAATGTGTATGCTCTATGGGGCAAGTAATTTCCACTGTGTTTTAGTCCTGGAAGTGATCAACCAGGATGAAACCTTACTGGAAATATCTGCTGTTCCTCCACCTTTTCTTTCTTAACTGCTCATTCTGCCAAAACAGAAGTGAAAAGGTATATACCATTTTACCATTTATAATGGTAAAAACCAAGTCAAACATAGGTTTGTTACTGCCTTTTTTTGTAGAGGTTAATTATTTTTTATTAATTTGATGGAAGGAATTTCCATTATTTTGTTGCAATTTCAAAAGCTGAAAAAACTGGGTATTGGAGGACTCAAAGGGCATAGTTAAAGTGAGCAGAATGACTGAATAGTTTCTGGAAAGCTTTCCAGAAAGACAATATACCGTCCTTTAAATTACAGTAATATGTTGACATTGCACCCTGTACACAGGGTATTATTATTTTCTTGTTTATTCAAAAGTATCCGTAAACTTGGAGCTGTGACACTGCGAACGTTATAGTGCTATATTGAACTAGATAGGCATGAGATAGGCTTCCAACAGAGCTAGGTACAGTGTCTACCATTTATTCTTTAAAGCAGAAATTAATTTTCTTAAGGATAGATTTCTGGATACACTTTCCTGATCAGGTGAATTGTTTAGAAGAGTCACATGTAGAGACACATTCAAATGGTTTTCGCCAAAAATTTTTAGTAGATAAACTAAATTTAAGTGAATAAAATAAATTTGGACAGAGTGAAACAAGCTACCCCATAAACATTACCCAAAATTTAAAAAAAAAAAAAAAAAAAAAAGTTGTTAATTTTTCACATACAATGTACAGAACTGTTAGTTCTAACACCTGAGTGTTAGGATGTAATTTGCATGCAGTTCTGGTGTAGATGACAAAATCAGTTGATTCTACTCGAAAGATAATGTTTTAAAAATGTTAATTTATAGAAGTATCTTGCAATAAAAGCTAAAATAATTCCTAACACTGTGCTCACCAGCAGTCATGGTATGTCTTTATGATAAAACAGAATATGTATTGCTGTACTTTTTTAGACACTTTTTTTTTTGTACTTTTCAAAATTTTGGTGTTAATTCATTGCTATACATATCAGTGAACTTGGAAAATTAGGTTTTGGGAAGGATTTAATCCCCTTCTAACATAAATTCAAATAAAGAAGTACTCTATCGTATTTGGCTTTACTGCATGTTGGCTAGAGCACTTAGCTAGCAGGAGGGCAGCCAGATTCTGTCTCTTCCCCTTCATTTTTACCCTGCAGCTTTGTGGAGCTGGGTAATATTGATTAAATTCCACTTGAGTGAGGGGGCTGGTGAAGGCCAGGTGTGTCCAGCTCCAGGTGCAGATGTAATGGGTGCCCTGGGCTGACTCTCTTCTTCACCACCCTGAACCAGAAGGGGATTCTCCTAGCTGTGTCCCTGCCATTTCCCTGTGCTCCTGGCACCCGTGTACCCACAAGGCTGCTAGGTCTGCCCAGATGCAGACCATTAGAAGGTAGGCTATGAGCTTTTCTGGTCTCTGGGAGATTGGATCTGCTGTAATTTTGGCAGTGTGCTAAGGAGAGAGATTGCTGCATGTGTAAGGAATGCTCTTTCTTAGTAAGGTATTATTTAAACAGGCAAATGTTTGGAAGTGGACACAAATATGAAAGTTGTTAAAAATAATAAATAATAATAATATGATAAATATATATTAATGATACTTATAAGAAAAAGATTAGCAGAATATAGAGATTTACTGTTTCGTTAGATGGCATAGGTAAGGTATACTCTCTTTGTGCATACACTGACTTCCCTTGCAAGTATATATCTTAATCAAGGTAATTTAAAACCCAGAGGAATGGTTATAAACCAGATATGAAATAAATGAATGGTACATGCTTAGTTCATGCAGAAGACTTGTAAGATTGTAATGCCTTTGGACTAAAATCCTAGTACTTCTTTCAAATCCATGACAAAGCTTTCCATGTCTCAGGGTCAGGACTCACTCTACTGCACTTTTGAATTTCATTGCTTCTGATAAAATCCCTTACGATTCACAGTAAATTCCTGCTGATCCCTGCACAAAGCTGCCTTAGAAAGATGTGACCTACTGCTGCCTTTTTTCTCCCTTCTGAAGCACCAGGAAGCTCTGAACCATCCCTGTCTGTGGGAGATGTGGATTCAAGACACCCCTTCTGAGGTCTGTGTGTAGTTTTCCTGGTCTTGCCTTTGGCTCTGAAGGATTCCCTGCATGCTCAGTATATAAACATAAATTTGGTGGGATGCTTGAATAACATTTTTTAGCTGTTAGAGTACAGCAATTTAGTCAGATGTAGACCATAAGAGGGTTTGAATTGATCCATTTTTGAGGTGATGAGTGCTTCCTTAGTAACTTGACTGACTTAGAACAAAAGCAGCCTTTCTAGCACTGTTCTGAATGAGCATTCTGCAATGGAAATTTGCTGACTTTCCAGCTTATTGCCAGGTAAAGCAGTTAATGAGTATTAGCTTTCAAGTTTGAGCCATTCTTCTTTATGCATGCAGCCTTAATGTTGACAGCAGAAGTATAGGTGAAATACCAAGCACCAATTACTGCACTAGTTTTACTGTCATCTCTAAAATATTTATTTTCCAGGTCCTCCAGAAACTATTTGCCTTTGGGTTTTACAGTCCTAATAAGAAGCTTTATCAAACAATAGCTGTCATCTTACAGTTAATTTATTTTTCAGAAGCTTAAAGGTTCATGCTGTTAAGGGCATGATATATGAATAGTGTCCACATATTTCCAGGAACAAGCCTTACATGCTTCTGGATATGCAGGAATGTGTTTGGTAAAAATGTGAATGGAATTGCCCAAAAACCAGAACAGGGCAATCAATGATCTGGTTTGTGGTGTCACTGTGGGGGGGAGGGTCTGGTCCCAAAGAGGATTGAAGGATGCTTAGCTTTCAGGGCACAGATCTGGGCTTCTCAGACTTACTGTTTTAAATCAATTCTTAATGAGTTAAATATATAGATTCCTAAAAGTCAATATATTCTAATTTAGTCACAGAATTAAATCTAAATTCCTTTATTTGCCTTAGAGAAGTGCAGTAGTTTATCCTGTCATGGGTTTTGTGTATGTATGAGTGGGCTTATACTGTGTATTTAAAAAAACCTCAAACAAAAATCCATGTTAGTTGTGGGATGGAGGGAGTTAGAAGGGAATGAAATTCTTAAATAGTTATTTTGATATGCTTATTCAAAAATGCTGGATTTTATTTGAATGTCCACCTATTTGTTTGTTTGCGTATTTATTTTTCAAGTGCCTTGCAACAGAAAAGAGATGCAGACAAACTGCAAAGAAAAGATTTCTCAGAGATGATTAATGTTTAATGTGTTTAGCAAGGTAACAAGTGTAGCTTTACCTGTACATGTTGCTGTTTGTGTTGCTAAAGGAACAAAGCAAAAGGAACTCTCCTTTTAGAGCCAACATGAGATTGTGTTAATATGCACCTCTATTTCCTGCTCTGCTATTATTTTTCAAAAAATCCTCTTCTGTGAACTTGGCTAATTACCTTGAGTATTAATAGAGTACATCTGTGCTGTAGACAATGACTGTTGTTCTGTTGCCTGGTACATGTAGCCATGGATTAAGACAACCTAATTAAATGTAACAATGATTCAGAGTCAAAAGATACTGTTTATTAGTTGACTTCAGGTATTTGTGTAGCTGAAGTATGATGTGAATAATAACCCTCTTAATGGTAATACATAGGCATAATTCGTCCTTGTAAAAACTTGTTGAGAAGATCTCTGTTTAACAGGAGGGTAAACAGGATGAAGCAGTATAAAAATAAGGGGCAATGTAGATGGCTATCTCTCTTACTATACTTCTTAAACAGTGGTGCCACTAGTACACACATGTATTGATTTTGCAGTGGGACACTTGCATTATATCTTAAACCATTATTCAAAATCAATCGGTATTTCTAAGCAAATGCTTCAGATGTTAGCTCAGTTTCTGTTAAAAAAAAAAACTAAAACAAGCAACAAGCGCTGTTAATAGGATTGATAATTCCTCGTTGGTTAAAAGAGAACTGAAAAATCTCAGAAGTGTGTTCAGTGACAGAGGTGAGCTATCCATCAGATATTTCTGCCTTTGGAAAAACATGCATTTTATACTTTTCTCTCTCTCTCTCTTTTTTTTTTTTTTTTTTTTTTTTAAATGTTACAGGAGTTTGAAGATGATTATACTGATTTTATAGCCAAAACACTGAATCTTGACTGATGTGTTGCCTCAGTTTTTGTAGGATTTCATGACTGTTCTAGTTTAGAATTTGTGTTCAAAGTCAGTACCCATATACATGAAAATGTTTATTTATTATTGGGAAGACAGTTTTGTGCATTGCTAAAATTACAGCTTTAGTTAAGCTATTTGTGAATTGAATGCCTTGAAGTACTGACATATGTATTGCAGCTGGGAATCAAACTGTGTTCTACAATTCTATTCTTGCTTTAGTGATGTTCTGACTGCAGGTTTCTTCCAGAAGTTAACCCTTAGCTAAAGCCAGATCTAAAGTGCCATTCAAAGAAACAGATTTTCAGCTCTGTATTTTCAGATTCAGATTTTCATACTGTATTTTGCATTTGTCTGCATGAGGCACAGAGAATCCATGGAAGGCAGGTGTGTCCAGGCTCTCCATCCAGTGTAGCACGTAATTAACTGGGTAGTTGGAGCAGGTTTCTGCTGGAGCATGTACTATTCTTACACAGGAATAATGAAGGCTTTAGATAGGAAAGAACTGATTAGAAACAGTTCTTCAAAATATGATTAAGGAATTGTCATATGTCAAACATGAGTAAGTGAAGTCATGTTATTAAGAAAGAAGTGAGTATGTTCAAAAATATTCAAATGAGTGGTTGTCCTGAAAGGCACAAGGATGTGAAATCTCACATTTCTATCATCCTTGATGAAACCTCTAGTGGAGTATTATGCTCAGCCATTGCACTTCAGGAAAAAGGATCTGTTGATGATCATTGAGGCTGAAAAAGAAGAGAGAGAACAGGCATAAATCCTCAAAAACAATAAAGATTCCTGCATACCAAAAGGAAATAGTCTATTATCTACACCCAGAACATACTGAACTTAATTTTAAGTGTATAAGGTTCAAGTCTGATGATTGAGAAAACCACTTTATGCCAAGCATAATGAATTGCTAGAACAGATTGCTAGAGGAGGTGACAGGCTCTTCATTACTGAAAAATCTTCCAGGGAGAGCTAGAAAAACCTCTTCTGAAAATTGCATAGGTATAGCAAACCTCATCTTGGAGCAGGAACATGGACTAATTACTCTTGAAGTCACTTTTAGACATACATTTCTATGACATTGTATTACACTCAAACTGTGGCAGAGTATCGGAAATTAGTTGTGGGTATTAGGCAGTAATAATGAATATTCAGCTACTAATTTTGAATAAAAGAATTTTCCTTAGGTTGATTTTGGTATTGTTAGCAATTACAAGTGTCTTGTATTTAATGTTTACCTTGTTTCTTTCCAAACTCATTTTCTCACTGATTTCAGATAATACACACGTTATTGCATTTACCCTTTCAAAAGGCAGATAACTTGTCTTAACTTTACACATATCAATGAGAATGGAATACAACTTAAAGAAATCACTTCTGCTTGCCACTTGTGTGGTGAGCTTTTACAGGAATAGGCACTTTTTTTTCCTCTAGAAAACACTAGTTTACAAGTAAGACTTGGAATTTTTATGAGACTCGGGAGGAAGAGCCTAGTGACTTATGAGAGAGGATATATCTGAGTAAAACAAGGGGAGAAAACATACAAGCTAGAAAAGTTCAGGATAGAATTTTACTTCAAATGTGGATTTGATCCTTGTGTGTCCCTTGCAACTCAGAATATTCTGTTACTTAAAAAGTATCAAGAGTGTGGGGTATATGTCTGGAGCTGCAAATCCTAGTTCCACACTTTTTTAGGATTTGAGCTAATCATTCTTTATCATTCTAGAATTCATCTGTTGGGGACAATTTAAGAGCATATATAGAAATATGTGGTTTGTTGGTAAGCACATAACACATACCAACAGTGTAGCTTGGTACAGTGCCAATCTCTGTGTTTCAGAAATATTTTGGGTGAGATTTCATGTTGAAAGTATTACAGAAAGAGAACTCTACTGCTTTCTCTGCTGTTTGGGTTTTTTCTTTTGTTATTTTCATTTCAAGCTTTCAACCATCTTGGAAACTTTCTAATAAAAGCCTCTGTCTGTGGAGATAATTAGCCCAAATTGCAATATTTCATTGCAATTGTTTAGTGAAGAACTAGATAACAGCAAATGAACATGATGAACACATTAAAAAGGTACTGAACAATACAAAAATAAAAGTACATTTTTCTGCTGGTTCATTATACCTTAATTTATATTCTAATAAGTGGGGGGGATGAGAAGGAGGTTATAATTAAATCATTAACAAAAATATGCTGGTTACTTTGGAAAGCTGAAATGTGTTAAAGAACTGAAGGAACAAGTACAGACATTTTGGTCCTACTTTTCATAGGAGTCCATAAAGAATTTTATTGTTCTGTGGGGACAAGACCTTCAAAGATGTTTATGGGGGACCTAGAAATCCAATAGTTTTTTGAAAATTTGCTCTATCCCTTCCTCTTGTCCTGATCCTAACCAAACCTGCTTTCAGGCGGGAGCGCAGAGGATGGAAATGCCTATGAGAGCTTTAGACACACATGAATTAAATTTATTGAGTAATAACAAGTTCAACCTTGAAAACTGACCTAGCTCATAGCATGCAAGGAAGGGAAAACAAAAACTTTCCACCAGAATTTTTTCATGAGGTGCTATTAGTAAAAGAAAAAAAAAAACCTGATTAGGAGTATATTTTTGCCTTGCAGATTCTTAGAAAGTCCAGGAAATACCTTTATTTTTCAGAAATATGTGGAGAAGTGGAAATCTCTTGATCAATATGAAGAGCAAACTTACAGTAAATGGAATGTTCAGGTGGATTAAATTTGTCAGTTTAATCTAAATCAAGCTAATTAAGTGTAATCCTCGAAGCAGACTCCTGATGGTGAATCTTGATCCTAAAGTATGTACTTAGAACTGTAATTAAATATGCAACTGATGCTTGTCTTTGGCTTCATAGTCAAAGAGTGACAGTAATCTTCTAAGGTATGAATGACTCTTAGAATCTTAAGACTTACATATTTTTATAGAATCATACAATCATTCTGGTTGGAAAAGACTCCTAACTTCATCAAATACAACCTTAAGCCCAGCACTTCCAAACCCACTACTATGCCATGTCCCTATCTGCCTTTTAAATATTCCAGGGATGGTGACTCTACCACTTCCCTGGACAGCAGATGCTTGACAGGCCTTTCAGTGAAGAATTTTTTTTTCCCCAATATCCAATCTAAACCTCTCCTAGCAGAACCTGAGGCCATTTTCTCTTGTCTTGTCACTTGTCACCTGGAAGACTGACCTCCACCTGACTCCAACCTCCTTTCAAGCGATGTAGGGATCATAAGGTCTCCTGAGCCTCTTTTTCTTCAGGCTAAACAGCCCCAGCTCCCTCAGCTGCTCCTCATCAGGCTTGCTGTCTTTGTTTTCCAGTCAGGAAATCTAGTTGCCTGTACCTGCTCAGGGAAGAGTTCTTTCTTTAAACAGCAAAGAAGGTCATTACTGTAGTAAATGGCTTCCCCAGAGACACAGCTAGCTCTTACTCTGTAAAATGCAACAGTTCTTTTAATTTTTCAAACTTCAAAAAGCCCTTAAACCCTTACTCCTAGATTGCTGAATACTAATTACATGATGTCTCCCATATGCTTTCTCATACTTCAGTCATTAAAATGGTATTTTAAAGCTTTTGTATCTGAGGTTAAATGCAAAGTAAACAAAAAGTCATTGTGTTGAGGCTTCTGAAGGGATAAATATAAGATGAACTGTTTCTTCCTTCTCTTTAGATAGAGGCTATCTCTTTATTGAGAGGTGAAGTATTTGCTGATGTTGAACCAACCCAACATTCCAGATTCTGCTTTACCTATATGTCAGAGAGGGAACAATTATACAAAACCTCCTGATTGTGGGATATGTAAGGTGTATGAATCTTTTCTTTTTTTACTTAAAAGCCTTGTTTTATGTAAATGATGGAAAATCAGTGCAAAAAGAGATACTGTATTTTGTTCCAGAGGAGCCCATAGTGAGTTTTTTCTAGTTTTTTTTTTTTTTTCTTAATAATGACTAAATCATGTTCACTTCGATAAACCTCCTGCCTGACCCATATAGAAATTCCAGTGAGTGTCTGTGTTACTTTGCCTTCCATGTCACAGGTAGCAGTAGTTTGGGACTGTTCAAATACGGGTTCCAAAGGCAGAATTCCATGGGTGTAAGGTGGTGCTGTCTTACTGACACCCTCAGCCACCTTTTTCTCTATATATTCTGCCCCACACCCATCTCAGTTATATTTTTTGTGAATGGCAAGGGTAATTTGGGGGAATTACTTGAATGAAGAAAATCTAGTGAGAATAGATGGGAAAGCATGACAGCTGTAGTGTTTTCTACTGTCACTGAAAGAAGAACTTATTAAACCATTTTTTTAAGAACAGCATCTGCATACATATGAGAGACCTTTATTTGGTCTGTTTTGGGATATGCATTGCACTATAAATTTTCAAGTCCACAGTGAAATTTCTATTTCTGTGCCCATCTGGTCTAGTATATTTTGTTGGATTTTTGATGTGTACCTTTAGCTGGTTTTCTAGTTACTCTGAAATGATTCAGATTTAAGCTTCCCTTTCTTGTATTTTTGATAGAGACAAAAACCATATGTCAAGGTATCTTTTTCATACTGATGGAATTTTTTTCACATGGTGTACTGTATGTTTTTTTGGGGAGAGATTTGTGGAATGAGATAGATGACCTGGAAATAGCTTTATGTGTTTGCAAGTGTGTATAGCAGCAGGAGTAGAACTCTGTTTTACTGTGTGGAAGATTCCCAGCTTAATTAAAATGAAGTTTTATGTGATTGTATATAAAACAACTGAGTTTATGCTTACCAATTATCTATAAAATTAATTCCTTTGCAAAAATTCTAGTAGAAGCTATGACATAGAGTATACTTTTGGTTAAATACTTCATCTGCTGCAATTTCTTATTCATAAGTAGAAGCTGGAATAGTCTCACTCTTAATACACAGATCTCACTGCTGCATTTCTACCATGTATGATATTTTTTGTTTGAGGAAAATGCTATTCTGTTAAATAGAAATTGCCCAAAGAATAGAATGCCATTAAGAATAGAGCTCTGTTAGTATAGCACAAAGTAATTCCTCTTCAGGAGTATGACATTGCAGTTAATCAGAAGAAAATGCACTTTACTTGATGTATGTTGAATTCTGTGATGAGTCCTTTTTGTCTGCTTTTCTTAATAATAACATAATCAGTGAGAAATGCTGCTACCTGTTCTTCATGGGTAAGCAGATGGAATTTAGAGAGATTTAAAATGGAAGCTCCCTTTCAGTTTGCTGTATAAAATCCATATGTTCATCTCAATAAGGTGATGAGGATTCCCAGAAAAACATATTTCCTTGTAGTATTTTAGTACAAAAGTTAATGATATTTCAATGTACACATTAAAATATTTGTGAGTTGGGTCTTTTGGGTTTTTGTCAAGTTTTTTGGGGTTTTTTTTGGTGGGGTTTTTTGGGGGGGGGGTTTTTGGGGGGGGAGGGAATTGTTTTGGAGGTTTTTTGTTTTACTGGTGTTTGGGAGGGGGCCTGTTGTTTGTTGGTTTGGGGAATTTTTTGGTTTTCAAGATGCTGGTATAATTCTAGCGCCCCCAAATTCCAGTTTCTTGTTTCTCTTCCAGTGTTGTGTATGCTTACCAAAAAGTTTTTAAAATTTGGAATACTTTGTCATGTTTGTTTACATAGTCAGCATAATGTGGACTTGAGCAGAGTAGCCTAAATTAGTAGCCTAAAGTGGCTCTTTTTAAAAAAGTGATGAAGGGACTTTGTTAACATTTATACAGCTTTAAGAAGAAGTGGTATAATAAGTTAAAATATACAAGAATATAAATTAACTGCTTTCTATGCAGCTTTTCTTTGGTGGTTTCAATATAGAGTCCTTTGTATGCTTTTGGGTGCTTTCAGAGGCAACACAAATGAAGCTTTGTAACCTCTTTGCCTCAGCTTTTCTTATCTTGAATCAGATATGCAGAATCTGTAGATTTCACTGACAAGTTAAGTAAGCTCAATATACCCTACAACGTACCTTGACTGTTCCTTCCCTGTTCCAGGCAAATAAAGAGCTTGAGATGCTGGAAAAAGAAATGTTCCTAATGCAGGAATCTATCTACAGAACTATTTGAAGTGTCTATTCCAGGCTACAAGCACAAGTAACAAAGTTGAAAAGAAGTGCAGTTGTTCAAGAAAGTGTGGGATATTAATGTTTATATTAATGTAAGGTTTTTCTTAAGATTACTTATAAATTTATAATATATTTGAATGTTATATTCTTAATTTTATCCTAGAAGTGCTGTTGTTTTGATTTAAAGAAGATTAAATACTGAAGATGTTACTATTCCTTCTGTTTTTGAAATAATAGTTATTATGTTTTAGGATACCCAGAGTAAAAATATGTTTTTTATGTCTCTGTTACCAAGTCAACCATTTTCAAGATAATCCCAAAGCAAAACAAACTTTGTAGTTTCCTTTAGAGCTTTCTTAATGTCCTGAACTTGCTTGATTAGCTAAAATAACTGAGTAAAAATTCAGAAATCCATAAAATCCAATTCAGAACTCAGGACTGTATATTTGAAAGCTCTATAAATCTAGAAGCAAGAGTCCAGAAAAGTCAGTGTGCAGACCTGTATAGGGAATGAGTCTTGAAAATTTCTATTTCCCTCTAAATGGTGTCTTTCATAGGCAAGGTTAAAAATACATGTACTAGATTGTCTTTCTGTAGTTTTGTCTGTGGCACCCCCAGCAGGAGTTGCAGGGCATCTTCCCAAAATCCCCCAGGTGCACCTGTACATGGATATAGGTGTGAGTTTAATAGCACAAGAAAGTTGTGCATGTATGGTTTTTATCTGTTACTGGAACATGAAACTGTCAAAATGTTTGGCCTTTGAGTTGAATTTAGGGAAGATGGTTTATTATGTGTGCTTCCCAAGTAATGGTGCTCTAGGAAAAAATTAAGGCTCATGAGCTGTAGGATGGGCTTTCCCCTGTATCCATTTATCTGTTTTGTAGCAGAAGCTTGTCTTTACCAAATGTTGTTGATGCTTTTATCTGTACTTTCTGTTTCAGAGCAGCATTGATGATTGGACTAAAACCCAGTGGAGAGAGATTAATGTGGAACAGATGGATGTGCAGCTCAGAAGGTTTGCCAAGGCAGGTTCCACAGCCATCTATTTCTGCAATTTATCTGTCTCAGTGCCACCCCTTCCTCACTCATCCCACCCACTTGGATGTTTCAGTGGGTTTATTACTCATGTCCAAGCTGAATGTTCTGGAAGATGCTTTGTTTTGGGGGCTTTCCTTTAATGCTTTATTTTTCTGAATGAGTTTCCAGCCCCTGTGGGGTTATATGTAAAGTCATGCTGTCACTTCTCTGAGTTGAGGCACTATGGGAAATAAAAAAAGAAGGTGGGGGGTTTCTGGCAGACCCCTCCAGACAACAATCATTTCACAGGTGGAATTTGCAGAGGTTCATCTGCCCTGCTCATAGAGATAGCTCCACAGTGGGAGCTGCAGGGAAGGTACTCACTATTAAAGGGAGGGCACTTCTCTTGCTTGAAGTATTTCAATGTTTTGTTGACAGTAGCCCTGCAGAAGAAAATTCCAATGGGACAAGAGAAGTATGAAGTAAAAATAACAACAGAGACTCCCCAGACCATTTGCAGGGCACTGTAGCTGTGCCTCACTGACAGTGCAGTGGTTGAATACAAAGTCTTGAACCTAACAGGTACTAAGTTTCTTCTCATTTTCATATTTGTTTCATTCAGAAATAAATTATCTTTATTGCATGCCCATTTATTAGTCTTTTAAGAGAAAAATCAGCCTTTATCATAGATGTCTTCTAAATTGCTTCAAAAGTGTGAACTTCACCTACCCAGCTCTGATACTTTTTTTTTTCCATCAAAAAATATCCCAGTGCTTTTGGTTCATGGGCTATAATACAGAGCGGTTGTTGATTTTCAAAATTTGAATAAAGTTCTTTTAAACCATTTGAAAAAAAAATTGAAGACCAACTTCCAATTTTTTTTCATTTGTAAAATGAAAAAACAGTGAAGCTGAAAGCATAGAAGAGAGTGTTACAGAATTTTTCTATTTTTCTTAAATATACAAATGATTTATCATATAGAGTTTTAATAAAAGAACATTTAAACTTTTTTTAATATGGGAAGCTTCTTAACAGGATTAGCACAAAACTGTGATTCTTTTTATCAAAGAAAAAAAAAATGACTGTAATCTTTTCAAATCATAGATAAAAATTTTAAAGTTTTTTTAAAATTGAATTTAATTAATCCTTCCAAATAGCAATAAAGTATTGCAAATATCCCCATCACTTCCCAAGGCTTCTAGTTTGCAGATACTGAGTCTGTATCTTACATCAGCTACAATGGCAGCTGTGCAAATGAACTTCCCTTTAGCGTTAGAAAGTACTAAACTGGAGTACCAGACAAAACAAAATCCTTGTGACAGCATCAAGAAATATTTCTGCTAGGCTGATTTAGTCCACACTTTGATGACATATCTGAAAGTATATCTGGTATCTAGAGTTAATTTAGCTTATTTAAATGTGTTTTATTATTTGGATTCCGTTTAAACAATTTGTTATATGCTTATGTCAGACTTTTTCTTTTTTATTGTCTGAATTTCCTCCCTGCTTCAGCAACCTGTCTTTTTACAGGTCAGAGTTTTAGTAGCAGACCTTCTCAGACCTTCTGGGACTCCAGTTTCATAAAGGTAGAAGATGAAGTTCGAAGTGTAGTTGTCAATGCTGTGCAAGAGTTGACTACTGAAAAGAAGAGAAATGTGCTTTTATTTTTTCTTCTGTTTTTGAAGAATAGTATGTAGCAAGCTATTTATTTGTATAGGTCCTGTTGCAAGAAATTAATCATAGAACTGAATGTTTTCATGTGACTTACCTAGGTATCAAAATTTGCAGCCTAGTAAAATTAACTTCTTGTCTAAGGTGTAGTTTATCATCACTGTGAATTACATATAATTTAATTAAATTCCTCAGTTCAAAATATGAAATTGTGTGTATGTATACATACATATATATATATATATATATGTGTGTGTGTGTGTGGGTGGGTGTGGGTGTGTGTGTGTTATTATTGCTCTTATTATTCCCAGATTTTTGGAAGAAAATCAGCCAAACATGGACTGCCATGGAATTTTCTTACCAAGAGCATAAAAGAATAGAAATTCTTTTATTGAAGTCCAATGAACAAACGCTTGAAAGTTTAGGTAACAATCAAATAAGAATTTAATTACTAGAAATATTGTTTTTGTATCAATTATTCACTCCCTTGATTTACTTGGCAAGTTAACTTTTTTTCCCTGAATCTTTATTGCAGATTTATTTTTTCTTTTGATGTTAGTACTGGGCATTTATGTATATGCTGTGTAACTATATATATTCTAAAAGCATTCCTGTCTCCAGTAGGGGTTAAAAAAAACCCAGCTTTCTATGCTTGTAATTCTTTCCATTTTTAAAAAAATCCTTTAATAATATGCTGTCCATTTTCAGTGTTTAAAGTTGTCTTCTCTTATGATATACAATAATAACAATTACAGGAGAATTTTTTAAGCTCTTGTTAGCTTTAATTCCTGCGTTTGACAAACTATTTTTATTAGTGCAGTTTTTTCTGGCTTTTTTTGTTTGATTTTCTAGTTTCAGATGCAAGTGATTCTCAAAAGTAAATACGTGGTGTATTTCATTGAACAAGTGAAATGCTGGCAAAGTAAATTAAACATGGCAGATTCTGTCATTTTCATTTGGATGGAATTTCAATGCATGTGGTATCTTCATCAAAGCAATTATCTGCCTTGTTTTCCTTTCACACAGACTGGCAGTTTGCTGGTGTCACAATATGAGACAAAGATCTGCAGGTCATTCCTTCACACATCTTTAATATCTTCTTTTATTTACTCTTTGTTAGCTTTTTAACCTCCTAGAGGCACATAGAGATACAATTCCGCTGAAGTGGAGAAATCTCTTCTGCAAACTCCACATCATTTAGGATAGTCATGGTTGAAATACAAGTTTATGGTCTGTTATTTATTAATGTCTAAACGTAACTACAACAATCAAAATAAGCACTTGAACTGACACAAAACACAATGCCTTAATTGTTCGTTCTGGCCGAAAACCATCACTGAACCCTTGCAGAGTAAAGATAATAATTTTGTGTTGCCAATACACCTGTAATTCAATCCACAGGTGCCAGGGAAAGTTCTCATCATGTGCAATTCTGAAATGCTAATATAGGATAATGTTCTATAGGGAGCTTCTGGGCTTGAAATTTCAAATCTATTTCTAATTGTTTAAATCTGCAATTTAGAAACATTGACAGCAGCATGTCTCATTATACACAAAAAAAGAAGTATATTTTTTGTACAAGTTGTGAACCCTGTTAAGAGCCATGAAATGATTTGTGGTGTTTAACATGCATAAGTTTCTTCATGGTGCCTATTGAAAGACATCGAGCTTGTATAAGCAGAAATACTCTAAATTATTAATTCTGCTAAAATCTGTCATTTTTGTCTTGTTGAAGAGTTTTAGTGGTACCATCAGTGATATTTGCAGTTCTGTTCATTTGCTTTTCCTCTATTTTCAGTCTTAAACACTGCCAAAATAGGTGTTTATGGCTTTAATTATTTTTCTTTTTCCATCTGAGAAATAGAACTTAAAATGAGTTGATTAAGCATATTCTTCCTGCTCTTTTTCCCATATTTTTCTTGTCCCAATTTAGTAAACCATATGAAGTAGAAAAGATAAATTTGAGAATTGAAATAGCTCCCTTTCTTTCTGTACAGCAGTTGGTGACTGACATAACAAATAAAGAAAATGTGATGGAAGCAACAAGGAAGCCAAAGGTGTATGAAAGCTTTGAAGCTCTGCAGTAGAGGTAAAATTTCCAGTATGATTAAAAAATGTTCTAGAGTGTAGTTCTGCAACAAGCAGCAAATGGGAGCTGTCCGATTGTTTCCTTGTACAGGTGTGAGAATTTCCAATGATTTTTTTTTTTTTTTTTAAATTTGTTTCTAGTTGATATACTGGATTTCTACTGCTTTTTACATAACTAATTAAACTTTGGTTCATTATTTAGGGATGGTGTGATATCAAAAATGTCAAAGGTCTTAAAAATACATTCTGTTTGTACCAAATTCTCTTTCTCCCTATTCACACTCTGGGAGCTGGGAGTCTTCCTTTCATACTTGCAACAGGAGGTAATGGATTCATGCAACCAAAGTTCTCCTTCCACATGCTTGAAGGAATTCCTTGGACTTCCCACCTGCATTCACTCCTCCTGGCTTTAGAGACAGCCAGGTTTAGCGTCACAGTCTGTTTCTTCTTGCAGGAAAATGTTGCAATAGGAAATTTTAAAAAAACCCAACACAAACCTGTTTCTTGAGATGGCACCTACGTTCTGAGAGATACCAAGCTTATAGCTGGAGTGCATCAGTAAAACATAAATAAATATGGCTTCTATTTCTTTCCAGGTAGGCATATAACTGAATATTTTTGATCCTTAATACTTCTTTTGTGTCAATACCAACATGTGTTTCATGTTTTTAATTCTTTGTATATAAAAAATTTGTGTATCTTTTTACAAAGTAGTTTCTTTGCTCTCCCACTCAACTGATCCTTATCTACTTTTTTCATTTGTTGCTTTGATGATTTTCTTTTTAAATTTATGTGCATATAACTTCCCTGTTGAGTTATAATTTTTTTTTTCTTATCCCTTACTTGCTAAGGTTGGACTCTGCAGTGTTGAAAAGGAGTTTCCCCTGACTTACCTTTTTGGGGGACTTTTCTGACACAATTACATTCCCTTGGTTTCCTCGGTCTGAATGAAATTATGTTCCCATTCATTTTTTGGAAAGGAAATGTGAAAGGCATGCCACCTTCTTTGTTCCTTACAGCTTAATTCATTGTTATTATTTTATATCAATAGTGGATTATATTGTTCTTTTTTAATGTTTGGTCTGATTTTTACCTTAACTGGGAGGGATTTCCTGGCTTTAAGGTGATTTAAAGCACGTATGATTAAATTCTGTCTCTCTTTCAGACACTTTTTGCAAAAAAGCTTTGACTGCATATTTTGAAAGCAAGCACATACTTTTTCCTCTCTTCTGTTTTGGTTTTTCAGCAGACTTGCTAGACATCCTTTAAAGAGGAACACAGCCAAAACAACTCTTTTTGTATTAATGTACTTAATTTTCTCTACAGAAAGTTTTCCAGCTTAACCATGTGAGCTGATAATATCATTGAACTGCACCTTTGTTCTGAGCAAATTTCAAACTTACTTTGAAAACAGGAACATTTTGCCTAAGAAAAGTAGTAAACATTTTTTTCCCCCAGCAAAGACAAGTACAAAGTCTTCAGCAAGAAGAGATGAGAGACATGTTACAAATCCCAATCTATCTTTGCTGGAAATTGAGCTACATGGAAGTTGCATTTATTTGGACTTTTGGGTCGTAGGTTTGCAGGAATTAGAAATGGGAAAGGTCAATGAGATCATCAAATCTATTCTTCTTCTATCAAATTTCAGGCGAGCAATGCATGGTGATGATAAGTAAGACTGAAAGATCTATGGTGTCTCGTAGGTTGTTAATGACTGAGCTGCTGACCCTTGCATGAGGAATGTTTTTGTAGCTATCCTTCTGTGTTCCTCCCTTGAACAATGATCAGCTAGGTTTTGTGCCAATCTGTATAAAAGCACAGGCACTTTGATGGATTTCAGAAGCTTCATACTATGTTATCTGCATGCCAGATGATAGTCCTGGCCTTGGTTACAATCCAGCCACAGCCGTCAATTCTCTGAGTGCTGCAGCTTTTAGTGTGCCTCAGGCAAAACCTTGTTTTTGAAGGGCTGTGACTTGGGACAGAAGAACTGATGCTCTCAGAGATGATGAAGGCTTGAACATGGAACCTTTTCAAATATGATGGTAGGCCCTCATAGATTCTTCACATAACTAAATCTCAGTGATTTGTTTTATCTGCTTATGAGGCAAGCAAACAAGCCTTCTGTTCTAGGTGTCAGGCATACAGTATGCTGATGTGTAGACAGTGATTTTCGAATTCCATGGTCTTTGGAGTGTAGCTACAAAAGGCATTGAGACCTTAATAGGCAATTTGTAAAACAAGCATTAGCCATAAATATTAACAACTTCAAGACTTCTCAGTGTTATATTGAGCTTTGTCCTTCAGACTCTTCTGACAACTGACAAAAGTGAAATTGACTCCATTCACAGATTTTTCATTTTGGCCCAGCTTTTCTCCATGAAAACCTTGTGTGTGGTAATCATGCAACTGTCAGAGTCATTCACTTTAACAGAGGCATGCAATCTAATGTAATTGGTTCCCTTACACATCTGGTATTTTTGGATGCAAATAGCCCATCATTTTACCAAACTCTTTGACAATGTTGCTGTTCTTAAATTTCAAGAGAATACAGAGGAATATATAAATGTTGCCCTTGGGACACACATCACAGAAAAGGAGCATGTTCTGTTCCATGGCAGATGTAGATCTAATGATCAGATTTGTTGAGTTATGTTAAATCTCCTTCATGAATTTTGCCCTCTTTGGGATGTAGATTAAATAGACACTTTCAATTGCATGAAATGCTACTTTTAATTATATAAATTTGGAAAAAATAATAAATAATAATAAACCCCAAACATTTTGTTACCCAATACAGTGTAATTTACTAGTAATTTAATAAATTGTCTATCTTCGTCTTGTATATAAAGTACTTTTTAAAAGAAGCATAGCGTGTTTATTGTTTGGAAGTAACGAAAATGAAAAAACAATTACAAAAGTCACAGAACTGATCAAGACTACAGTTGAACGTTGCATTTCTCATGCTTTTTGTCTTCTTCTGGTCTTTTTACTTGGTCTTCTGTTTTAGCTTCTGATCCCCTCCTGCCTTATCTTTTAGCACACACCTCTCCAAAACTCCAGTGCTCTCACACATCCCCCATCAGCTGCAGGGGGTTTCAGTTGGTTCTGAGCTTCATATTTGCCAACTGGCCAGCCAGTATGTGTGTTAACTGGATCGTGGTAGGTCATGGAGAACAGATCAGACAATAACTTATTGTTCTCAGAACAGTGTTGAATGCTTAAGTATTCACATTGCATAAAATCAATGTTGCTTGTGGGTCTAATGATTGATTGTTGCAGCAGGGAGGCCCCAGACTGATACATGCAGCTTGCCTCTTGGAGATAGTTTCTCCAAGATACAGCCACGTTTGAGGGGATGGAAACAGAAAATACTGCATTGTCTGTGCTTACTCTGGGACTGTGAACACAAAAACTCCAGACTTTCATATTTGCTCTAATACAGTGTGTCTGTGTTCAAGTCAAGTAGATATGTATAAAACCCCCCAAATATCTGATATCTCATCTAAATCCTACTGAAGGTACAGTGACAGAGAAAACAGAGGGAAAATCCACTCTCATTTCAAGTTTGTAGAAAGTGCTGATGTAATGAAAATGCTTTTTGAAGGTTAATGAGATGAACTTCCTTTATTTTTAGTAAAAAATGTACCATTAATATTATGTGCATAGATTTATGCATGCTTGGGGTTTTTTGCTTCAAAAGGTGGAGTCTTGGTTGCTATACCCTGAGGAAACTGTACACAATGCAGTATATCTCTGCTCCATGGAGGTCATACTGGCCTATGAAGAGAGGCAGAGAGAACAGTGAGTTTTTGACCACACAACCCGGGCTGAACTTAGTGCTCCACAAACCTGATGGGTTTTAGATGTAGAAATGGCATCTGGTAGGCTGAAAGAGAGCTTGGAAACAGCCATGAAGGATTGCCACAAGAAGCAGGTATGGATATCTCCTTTTTGTTTAATTCAGTGAAAACATATACAGTGTAAAAATACTCATTATAGTTTACATATTAAATGTTAAACATTTTAGCATATTATTAAAATATATTAAACAATACTTTACAGCACCTACTGGAAAAACAAATATGTTTTTTTCTTCAATTTCTGCTACCTCCTGGGCATTTTTATCACACCTTAATTACTGGAATTTTGTGAGATTATTCTGAACTGAGACAAAAGCCAAAATAGAAGATACTGCCACAATGTATGCTAAAAACAGAACAGACGTTGGGTATGTATACAAATATTACACCCATATAGTTGTGTAAGGAAGCCAAAACTATTGGGTTTGTTTTCGTCAAACCAAGAAGTTTACATCTATGTTTAGTTTAATCCCATTTCAGAAGGATACCTTGTGCCATTTTATTTTTTGCTTCTTTTTTTTTTAACTGTTTTTTACCTCAAACTTCTCCTGAATTTTTTTCTTAAGCTGTGAGTTGTCTTTGTGAAAAATTTCAGTAGCTTTGATTTTGTTTTCCAACATAGAGTATCTGCTGAAGGGAAATACAGAATAGGAAAGAGACTCTAAAAGGGTCATGCATATCTGACTGAAATGTTTTATTTTCCCTGTGATAGAAAAGGCATTGTATCTTTCTGTTTCTATTCCATATATTTTTATATTTCCCTCCTTAGAATTACATGCAGTAGCTGAGATTGGGATTTTCTCTCCTATTAATATGGAACCTGAATAATTCCATAATCACTTAATATTGTATAACTGCGTATAGTCATTTATATCGTATTTTGTAACCATCCCCTTATTGCTTTGTCTATTTTTTAAAAATATCTTTGATCTTGCCTAAGGACTATTTTTAGTTTGCTAATAAATATTCTTGTAAAATTAATATGATTTTGCAAAGTCTAGTACATATGTCTATGGAGATAGCAACCATGGAATTTCCATTTCATGTACAACTTCTTATCCATCCATTCCTCCTACCCTGCCTAGCTGAACCACCCACAGCATTTATGCTCACCTGGGTTGTTGTTGTTTTGGAGATGGTTCAAATTTCCTGTTTAAACCAGGATTTCTTCTGGCATCTCTTGCTGAATAACAGAAAATTTGTACGTACAAGCCAGTTTTTATGGTGAATTAGTTCATGATGTAAGCAAGAGTAATTTCTAGTAGCAATAATGGTAGATGGTACTGGAAGCCATCTGGTTTTAGAGGGTTACCTAAATCTTTTCAGGTCACTGAGCTAAATGCTCTTTATTTCCATGCTGCTTGGAGAACTTTCCTCGGGTGATCATGAAAAAATCGTGGCCATTTGCACCAAAGATGTTCATGCCAGGGATGTATCATCAAGCCTTCAAGCCCAGAAGATGCATGTTTGAATCAGCTATTTTGTATTCACAGTTTGTTCTGCCTTCAGTATCTCCATGTGTTTTGCTTCCTTTCAGAGGCCTGAGCATCTCCAGAGCATTTCCTCTTCCTGTGGTGACTTTTATAAGTACAGACAACTGAAATTTTGAATATTTATTTAAACCAAATGTTCACTCTGTGTATAACTTTAGTTCAGGTAAAACTAATGCTGTTGGTTTGAACAAAATATCTCACTGGATTGGGATTGAAATAGGAAAGAGTTCTTATTTTCCCTCTGAGCCTCAGAAATAAAATGGGCTTTTAAGGTGGCATTCATATAAGAAGAAACAAGGCTTGAGGAGTAAAATGAAACTCCTTGTGGTCTAAGTAATGTCAGCTCCCTTGCAAAGACTGTGGTGTTTGTACAGAGAGCCCTTGTGTTCTGCTGTAATAGGTCTGTTAAAATGATCTTCTATTACACTTGCATCTGTATAAAAGCACAAATGCCTCGAGGTGCATCTAATCCTTTATAATAGATTGTAGTAGTTATTAGTCATAAGTGGCTAGGAATGAGTGTGAGACTTGCTGATGACAGCTGCAGCTTTGTGATGGGTGGCATTTGCCCCACTTGGATAGCTCCTACCTGGCATCATGACTCTGATGGCTCTTAGGTCTCCAGTTCCAGAGCTTTTGCTTAGCTGTCACAGGTATGCCATAGATGGGATGATATCCAGAAACAGTTTTGCCAACATTTGTGATGCTCTTTTTCAGTATATTTATGAGTACTTGGGAAATATCCCTCCGCAAGTTGTTACAACTTTGACTGACAGGTAAAGACTGCTACAAATAACAGTGCCTGCTTTATCTGTTTCAGTGAATGAAAAGTTAAATGTTTCTTAGGAGTTCAGAGTTCTTTCCTACCTCATATCAAGAAATAATATATTTGAGAAAGTATGTGTATGTAGGTGTGTATACTCAAGAAATGGTATGATTTTAATGGCCATTACATTTATAATAACTAAAATACTCTTTGCATAACTTAAGCGATATATTTATTGTCTGGTCTGAAGGGGAACATGAGCAGATCTTTGCCAAGGTTAATCAGGAGTTTTCAGCAAAGTTTTTTTGGTTCATTTGTGAAAGCCCAAACCAGTACTTTTTTTTCCCACCACATACAGTGAAACATTTTTCTTCTGGCTGTGTTTTGTCTCCAATATGAAATTTCTTGCTAAAATAAGAGATCCAAAAAGATACACTCAGGCATCCTGGCTGGCTTAATGCTTACAACCCTCACCTGGGAGGCCAAATTCTGAGGCTCAAGTCTTTGAAATAGGCAAAGCAGCAACTACAGCCTCCTGTTTCTTGTCCTATGTGATCACTGATAGGATCGTACTTATTGATAAAAAATATTGATGTATTTAGTTTTCTTTTCTAAAACAGGCACTTTCCAAGTAGTACCAACCATGATTTTACATGAATAGGGAAGAGATGCATTTGTGGTTTAGGACATTAAGTTATAATGAGAAAGTGAACTTGGAATAAATCATCCATGAAATATGAGTTGCAAAAAAGTTCCTGATGTTGTAGAAGTTCATTGCAGTTCAAACAATCCCTGTTCATATATTAAGGTGTTACATTACTCCAACCTAGGCTCTCTGCCTAGCAGTGAGTGGTGTTCCTGCAGGAGCAGCTGGAACAGATAAGACAGAGACCATGGAAGATTTAGCCTGTGCCCTTGATACAATGGTGAAAATTTTCACCTCTTCAGAACATATGGATGATGAGGTGAGATGTTGTGTTAAGCAGTATGGAAATTGCTGTTTAGCTGCTTTTTCATGTGAATTACTTTGCAAACTGTTGCTTTCAAGAAAAATATGTTAAATCTTTAAATTTTAGTCTGTAGGGAATATCTACAAAGATTTGATCCAGACAAGAGATTGAGGGTGCTTTGAGGAATTCAGTCATCTCTTGGTAGAAGTCTAGTCAGTAGTGGCAGTACAGTTAAAGACTATCCACAATAAAACTAGGAAGGAAAAAGAAGTGAGTATGTTAGGGGTGCTTCTTTGTCCTTTGCAGACTATAAATACTGAACCAGTAATATCTTCCTCCTCTGAAAAGTTCCTCTGAAACTACTTGTTAAATGAAGGACTAGGTGGTAACACAAAATTGTCTTAACCCAAAAATAACTTTCTCTTCAAACTGTAGGGATAAACGTAAGTAAATCCTGGACCTTCCAGATTACAATTAAAATTCTGCTATTGAAACCAGTTCAAGTCCTACCTTGTGAAATCACGGCACCCTATGGGTGAGAAGTTTGGCAGGATTCAACTTTGTAAGAAGTCTCAGTGGTTCCTGGACTTTCCAGTTCTTTTGAGACATGCCTTGTTTTTCCACTGTCCTATATTCACCTTTTTCCTTTTTTTTTTTTTTTTTTTTTTTCCTCTCAATATTGTCTCCTGGCCTTCTCAAACCCTCAGTATCCCAACTAATCTCCTTTATTCTATGTTTCAAGAGATGATTCTTCCTGTTGACATGCTCCAGCCACATGCACTTTCTGTGGCTCTAATAGTCCAGTGTTTTCCTTCTGAATTCAATGTCAGACAGGGTACTAAAAGCTGATGCCTACCAGTGAAATACCTCTGCTTGCTAAGGTCTAGTAAGTTTTCTTTTTTTGTAAGCAGTCTCTTTCTTTGAATACTTACTTGTATTACCTTTCTTTTAATAGATTTGTATTTCTTGGTGAAAACATTACCATTACAGAGTTGGAATATTTATTACTGTGATCCCTGGATGTGCAGGTCAGACAGAATGACATGAGTACCTCAGGTTCCCAATTCATACTTAAATATGACAAAACTAAAACTGGTCATTTAGTTCAGCATGAAATGAATGGGGGGAAAAAAGGAAATATTTTGGGGTTTTTAGTAGTAAGAAAGCTCTGAGGGACAAATTTGCTGGTTTGTAGCTGGCCTGAACACAAAATTCAAGATCTCCTCTTTCCTAGTATGTAACTTAAGAAATTATTTTAATGAGGAAATTGTGAAATTGTTTATCAATAACATTAGTACTTTATGTTCCTTTAGAAAGGAGATTTAATGAGATTTTTTTTTATTATTATTTTTGACTTTAAAATTTCTGGGGCTTTGTTCTAAAAGTTTGAGTAGTTATGTTTAGCAAAGAAACAGTAAAACCTCTGAAGGCAATCAAGCCTTCATACAGAAACACTGATGCTCTCCAAAAAAACCCAGAGCTCTTCAAAAAAGGATGGCATTTTTAGCAGTGGCTGTGCTGCACTTGGCTCCAGACCCTGCACAGCTGCTGGCTGTGCCCCCAGTGGTCAGTGGCAAGTGACACCACTGCAGCCTGTGCCTGCTCTGAGTTTGGGCAGTACCTGTCTGTGTTTCTCAGATGTCTCTTTTGTATAGCAATGCTGTGGAATACTAACAACCACTGGTGCCTAATTAGCTCATTTTGCTTTGAACTAGGATCCTTGTCAGATTTGATTGACATTCTTAATTGTGACTCTCTTGAGCTCTGTTTTTAAAAATGTTTGCACACATCAGACATTTGATTTAGCTGACTTATTCTTACTGTGTTTAAATACTATTCTATGTATTTGGATTATGGGGTTTTTTTCTTCCCTAAAATCTGTGCCATGGTTGTCCCTGACATTGAACTGGTCTCTGAAATGGTGTTGGCTGCTGAAGGGTTTTTTGGTGCCTGTTTGTTAGCCAGCAAGTTAATTTCCTTGTAACCTCTCTGCAGGGTGCTTCTCCCTGAACAGGTGAGGGTTTTTTGGGCTTCTGGATTTAATACATATCCAATAACACACACTCCATACCAGTGCAGGTGAATATGGTATAATAGGAGGGATTTATGTATATTGTCTTATCTTGTACTTTAAAGACACTTTAAAATGCGTTCCATCCCTAAAAAATTGTCAGACATGAAACTGGGAAAAAAGTGTCCTTTCTTCTTACCATTGGATGTTTGTAATATGTTAGTTTTGCATTAAATAATTGTATATCACCACTTCATACCTGAGATGACTGACTGCATCTTGCTGTTGTGTAACACCCATGTAAATAACTATCTTTTGGAGAAGATAATAACAGAGCAGAAATTATTTTGAAAAATAGATAGCATATTGTAATTGAATGAACATCTCCCTAGTATAAATAGTGACAACTGTTTGAAAAAAGGGGGTGGAAAAGCACTTCTAAATAGTTTAACTATTATTATAGAAAGAATCTGTATTCAGAAATATTATCATAAAAATGCAAACCCTAGAAACTGTATGATCTCTTCCCTGTATGTATGCTGTTTTTAATCATCTCCAGCTTTTCACAAGATCTTCCTAATATTCATTTTTATCAGTGGAATTAGAACTTGAAGAACCCTTCAACCTTAAGCCATAAACTCTAATAGTAGACAGGGCCTTTATGAAATAAAAACCAACTTTATTTTCATGCCTGCATAATTTTGAAATTATGTCTCAATATCCTGAAGGTTTCCTGACACATTCTTGCAATTTTCTAGAGATAATGAAATTAAACCATGCATATCTAAAGATAATTAATACTGTTTGCTTCACTAGAACAAGGATTCCTTGAGTCTAATGGTTACTTTGTCCCGGAGGCATGTTCTGAACTGGGAAAAGTAATTTATACTTTTTTTTTACCACTTCAGTATTGATCACAGTTACAATAATAATATTAACAATGTTTGAAGCAAAATCTAGAATGTTCTTAGTTTACTTTTTAACTCTCATTTGGTTTACTTTTAATGGAAATTGGAGAAATCAAATACCTCTGAGAAAAAATTCTAGACCTCAGCATAAAATATACAGCAGTTCAGAGAGTTCTGTGACTATTGCTCCAGTGTTGGGAGTTTTAGAACTGTAAATATACCTTTGGGCCCCTAGGATCCTAGCCTATGGAAACTGCTGCAGAACAGGATTATCAGGGCTTTCAGTGCACATGCTGTGTAGGGACTTCTCGTCCTGTCATGGCAAATAAAGTCCTTTTACTCTGGACAAGCCACACATAAGGCTGCTTTTAAGATGCATATCCTGCTCTTTAACACCCTTTCAGACAGCCAAAACAACAAAAAAAAACCCACCTAAAAAACCCCAAACCAACAAAAATACCAAAAAACTTGCCTAAATCTAACCAAAATCTTATTAAGCATATTATATTCCTGAATTTCCTGGTTTTGTTATCAAAACTCCTTTTCAGTGCAGATAATTGGCATTTCATTATCTCAGAAATTTTTTTCCTTACTGATCAGGACCTATCCTGAGTTTGAAAATTGCTTTTAAAAAAATTTTTTTTTTAATTATTCTTTGTGATGTATTTAGTGCATTTGATTCATACTTAAAGTTATTACTGTCATGGAAGAGGATAGAGGCATGGCATCTGTCAACTAAAAATGGTACATTTTGAAGTTGTGAGTTTCCTTCCAGTTTTGTTTTTGTTTTGGGTTTCTTTGTTTTTTCCTTGGTTTTTTTTCTGGGGGGGGGAGGGGGGGGGGGAGGAAGTGATAATACTAATAGGCAGTATTTATATTGAATTCCTAGGTGTGGCTGCAGAATATGTGTTCAAACTTTAGCCAGCTGGTAGCCAGTTAAGAATAGGGAACCAAATGGTGGAATGTTGAAAATTAAATAGATATACAGATATATATATATATTTCAGCCTTTTATATTTTTTAGTAGACCTCTAATACTGACTGAAAGCCACTGGAAAGTGAATAAAAATGTCTTCTTTTATTCTGTGTGTAAAATGATTGTTTACTTCATAGATATTACCACTTAGTTTTATTTTATGCGCTAACATGACTAGTTAAAATGTTTTTGTAGGGCTGCTGTGACCGGGGATTTCATGCTATCAGGTCAGTTTTGGTAATTGTTGAAACAAGGAGACAAGAACAGACCTGAGGATTGGGTAAAATATGTTTCTGGTGTTTTGCCTTTGAATAAAAACAGAATCCTAAAAAAAATTATTTAACGTTCTTGTGATACATTGTTTACCCTCCTTTTCCATGTGCTTATGTGGGTCTTAAGAGAATTCAATTTGCATAAAATAGTGACAGATGATATCCCAATTTTCACAGGCGTGATCAGTGACCTGTTTCCAGCTCTGGATGTTCCGAGGACAAGGAACCTACAGTTTGAGCAGATGGTTAAACAATCTACCCTGGAGCTGTACTTGCAGCCAGAAGAGAACTTTGAGAATGAAGTAAAAGGATTCATTGTTTTTAATTACTCCCCTTAAGATTTTTGATCAAAATAATTGCCAATGAGTTGGTTGTATTAGACACGACAATGACTTTTGAGTATGTTAAAGCATTGATAAAATGTCTCTCAATGACTCGATGTTTCAAAGGCATTTCCTCACAGCAGTAATGTTCTTCAGTAAGATAAATATGTCCATAAGGAAATGTGTCCTGTCCAGAAAAGCTGTATACAGTGACAATCTAGAGTGAAAAAAATGTGCACAGTAAGAAGAATTTTTATTTGGTAGCAAATTCATTGTTGGTCAGTGAATATTCATTTATAGTGAGTTACGAAGAGTAAGGGAACAAAAGCATATAAATAAGAAGGACTTTGGAATGTGCATGGTTACATGTGACTTTTGTGTGCTTTGGCTTTTATGTATAATATAAAGAACGTTGTGATATACACATTAAATGTATGCATGTACATGTATAAATGCATGTATACTCACAAGAATTAGTTGTCCATAAGCTAAATTTAAGCACTAATTTAGTTCAATTACAGACAGGATGAAAAAATGAAACATAGAAATACTGGTTAGTACACACACCAAAGGAAAAGAGAATATATTCCCACCTTTCTTCAAGGAACATCCACATCTACTGTATGTGATAGCACACTCTTACCTTTATTCAGGTATATTGGAAATAACCAAGCTTGTTGAATGTGACTGATCAGAGGATTTATAAAGTATTTTGTGCTCCTCTCTCTCTTGTACCATTATCCTGACAGAAGGGGGAAAGACAATAAGATATACCTTGGGGTATTATGAACTTTACAATCAGCCTTCTGCAGACTATTTTGTTTCCTGCTGTCTGGGTAAATCAGAAGACCTGCACTGAGGATCATGAACTTGTTCCTGTTAGGCTTTGGAAAATCAGAGTGACTACTCTTCACTAAAACAGAAATCCTCAGGCAGCCAAGCTATTTCTATTCTGTGACTCATACAACTATTTAATTGGAAGCAATGTATTACTTTAGGAGACAGACTTTGTATTTTTCTGAATTACAGCTGTACAACTGATTTCAGATTCCACTCTGCTAAAGCAATGGCAAAATTATGATAACTGTTTTGTATCATTGGGTTTTCATGGTTCTGCTGGACTGTGTGGCTGTCTGGAAAAGAGAATTTTTTCTCACTTGCTGAGGTAGCTGTTTTAATTTCTTTGGACTAACTCTCTTATCATTTTCTGAGACCACGTTGCTTGATGCAACATTAGGTTTGCTAAGGCAAATCTGCCAAGAAAGTGCAAGCTTATTTTTTCCTGTTAAAGGGAATAAGAACGTGGAGGGGGGAAAAAAGGTCTTGTGAATAATTTTGTCTCTGTGATAAGAAGTACAACAGAAGAGGGAAGGCACTCACTGTGGGTCCCCTTCTGTGTGGTAGGATGTTCAGGAGGAGCAACTAATGGCAGTGTGTCACTCTGTTTGTCATAGGAATTGCAGGGAATGGAAATGGTAAGGTACCTGCCTGCCTATGTAACACGTTTTCTACCTCACATTGGAAAAAACTGCCATGGCTCTTGCATAAAAAATTCTTCATGTTGCCTTTGCCTGAGGCTGCAGGGTAATAACACGCTGCTGAGGCCACTCGGTCAGCCACATGATGAGCAATAGAAAGCTCAAATGTTGCAAGCAAATTCTACATTTTATGTGTTGTTTGCATGTCCCAAGGGACAGTTAATCATGGCATGAAGTAGTGGCCATTCAATTTGACAGACAGACTAAGTAATACTTAGTTCTGGAAGGAGAAGCAGGATGTTTTAATTAGGCTTCCAGACAGACATCATGGAATTTCTTGCCAAAACACTAGACAAATAATTCTAATACATAATGCTTGCCTGTTTCTGCTACTAAATGTTGGCAGCTGCATAGATTTTCTTCTCCATTTAACACTTTCTATTAGAATTGAGTACAGCTATTTCAGACTGGGAGTCTCCTTTCCTATCCTTAGGCTTAAGGAAAATTTGGAACTAAACTAGCACAGAGGTAAGAGTAAACCAATGTAAATTGCTGGCTGAGTGCTGGATTCACAGTCAGAGATCCAGTTCAGGAAAAGGTCAACAATCCCTTCTACATGAAGATTGTGTCACTAACATGCACCCTGTTCCTTCTTTCAGGTTCTGAAAGTTCTTCATCACATGTATTTAAACAAAAAAGAAATACCCATTTGGAGTGAACTTAATCCAAAAGTTCTGGCAGGTGGTTGACTGTGTTGTTTCATGAACCAGGAAATCTGAGAGTGGAATGATGCAAGAAATACATGTGTTCTTGCTAGGACGTCAATCTCCATCCATAAGGGACAAAACCAGAATTCAGAGAACATGCAAGAGAGAGAATTCTTCCATTTTTCTGAGGTTTTGATGCAACAGTGAGTGCAGAGCATGGGTGCTTCTGGAAAGGCTGGAGGGCAGGGCAGGATGCAGGTAAACAGAAAGTATTAGCCTAAACAATGTTGATCCAGCTGCTTTAAAGGGCCTGTTATTTTCTCCCCAGACCCACAATACCTCCCTTATCTCACCCATGTCATTAAGACTAATAAGAGACTCTCCTGTAATCAAAACAGAAATAGGTCATTATTACATAAAATGCAGTAATTTTCCTGTATTGAGTGTTCACTGAATTTTTTGTTATTTTAAATAACCACCTAATGAACAAGCAAAGGGAGAAAACATGGGTTTAATGCTACAAAAGATTCTTGTTTCAGTGATGTGTCATCTTCTGAAGTTTTAATTGAGGTAGAATGTTGTTGTTGAAACACTTAAGTGATAAGATTCTATTGAAATATAATTTGCAGTTCTTCTGTCATCATCTCTGAGAGGACAAGTCAATATTACCCATGAGGGCCAAAAAGGCTTGTTTTAAATAAGGATATAGATCCTGCATAGACTGAGTCCCTCAACATTGTTACAGATGCCAACAAGGTGAGCCATTGAGACACAATTACAGTGGCTTCCCCTGTACCTGTTTTCCTTTTTTTTTCTTCTTCTATTTTTCTGAAGACAATTTTGCAGTGTGCCTTCCTTTTTTCTTTTTATTCTTATAATTTCTTTGATTTTCACTATTTCAAAATAACATTTTAGTACCTAATTAACACTTTGTCTTGTCTATTTGGCACAACAAAAAGCCCTAAATTAGCCTATGAATACTGTAGTGCTGATTGTGCCTCCTAGATGTGAGCAGATGTAATTTGAGATATCAATGATAAAATTATTGAAACTGGTATTTGGAAAGTCTCCCAGTAAAACATTTAAGATTATATTATTGAAGTCCTTGAATCACTGTACTATGGAAAGCTAGTGTAGGAAATCTGTCAGATTAAGCACAGTAGGATACAGACTTCTTTCCTTCTTATTAATTATACAGATAAACCAATTTTGTGGGCTCTCAGAAACACTGTAATGTGATGAAATCCAAACCTAAGATCTGAATGTAACCCTTGGAAAGTGATTGGAGTTTTATGCTTTCCTGTCTTAGAAACTTAAACCCTAGTAACTCTGATTACTCAGCAAGGTACCTGGTGGGGTGAGCCATACAATATAACTTTGTCTGAGAAACAAAGTGGCTCTTTCAAGAAACATTTTGGAGCACTTAATTTTACAGTCCTGCTCTGAGTCATCTTCTGATTATTTCTATTGCCCTTGAGAGAGATTTTTCCCTCCTCTGCTTTTATCTGCTTTCAGGAGAACTCACATTGGCAAAGCAGGCTAGTCACCTTTTAAATTAATTAAACTCCAACAAACTCATACAGGGTCAAGTAAAACCTTTCGAATTTATCACTCTCTGTAATTCTGGTAAAAAACTCTCGGCATGTTCAAGGAGAGTTTGTTTAACTTGTTCAAGGAATAGTGTAATGCACTTTGTTGCAGATAATCCTCTGTGGGGCTGTAATAAACATGATTGTCCTGATCGCGTTCTTGCTAAACAGCATACCTTAACTCTCTTCTCCTGAAAAGTTTACTGATGATTTCTAGGTTCTGACCATTACAAGCAATGAGTGTGTGCCTGCAACTCTGTCAATGTGGCTGCTGTTTGAGGTACACATTTAAGAACTGCTGCCCCAGCTACAATATCCAGAGCTGGCATTCATCACCCGAAACCCCAGGACCTGGAGTAGAACCTGTGAGTATCTGATGGTATTAGTTAGCATTTTTAAGATCCAGTTTGAAGATTAATTGGAACAAACTCCATTATTTATTCTAAGTGTTCCTTCTAGTTTTTATTCTGTTAATTTATTATATATTTGGTAGCCACATATATCCTCAAATAGGCATTTCAGAGAATTCTGCCATCAGTAAAGTGGGTTTTTTTGCCTTCTTACATGTACTGCTTAATCAGAGCAGTAGTGCAGAGGGCTGACCCTGATTGCATTCCAGGTGCCCACCAAGCCACTATTACTCCTCCTCATCAGCTGGACAGCAGAGACAAAAATATGATGAAAGGCTCTTGGGTCAAGATAAGGACAGGAAAATCAAATACTCAGCACACTTTCATGGGCAACAATAGACTCAACTTGGGGAAAATAATTTTATTACTAATCAAATCAGGAAAATAATTTTATTTATTACTAATCAAACCCCCCCCAAATCTTTAAAATACCTTCCTTCCACTCCTCTCTCCTTCCCAGTTCAACTTCACTCCCAATTTTCTCTACTTCTTCACCCCAATAGCACAGGGGGATGGGAAACAGGTTGCAGAAAGCTCATCGTTGACTCTGCTCCTCCTTCCCTCTCAGGGGAAGTAGTCCTCATTGTCTTTCCCTGCTCCATCACGGGATCCCTCCTATGGCAGACAGGCCTCCATGAACTTCTCCAACTTGAGTCCTTCCCTTGGACTGCAGTTCTTAGTGAACGGCTCCAGCCTGGGTCCCCTGTGGGGTTACGAATCGTGCCAATAAACCTGCTCCAGCATGGGTTCCTCTCTATGCAGCTCCACAGTCCTCCCAGAAACCTGCCCTATCACAGGCTTCCCATAGGATTCCAGCCTTTCTGGGGCATCTACCTACTTCTGTGCGGGGTACCTTTTATCCATAGTAAGAGAAATTCATGCTCCAAGTCCATATAAATCATTGAAAATAATCCCCACAGCAACTGTGCGCCTTAGCATTTTCCTATGGCCACATTTATGAACAGATAATTTTTGGCCAGCTTAAAAAAAAACCCAATATACTCAAAGTGTATGTGCTCTAGAGGAAGCAAATCACTTCATCACGTTTCCACTACTCTCTTGAACAACTTACAAAGTTAGAGTTATATTTGTGGAAGACAAATTGTAGAAGAGATGATAGTCTGATACGTACCTGTCAGTGAAGGAATAGACAGCATGAGGTGTTAAATGTAATAGCCTCAGTTTGAAGGTATGGTTATTTTTGCACATTTTATCAGTGTGTTCTGCATAGGATGGTCTCAAGTGATTAATGGTCTTTTGATTACATTAACTTGTATTGTACAGCTTTTTAATGCTTAGATGTGTAGGAATTTTCCTGGGGAGTTTAGAAGTCTATGGATGTAGAAACATGGATCTGATGATCAAAAGATATGATCCATTATCAACTCTCCTGTTGTCTTTGAGGGTTAATACTTGATAGGAAAATACAGACCGTGGAAAAGCAATATTTATCAGGCAATTGAAGAGCTTGGAAAAGAAAGATTTGTCAAACAGGGAAGCTTTTAGGTGCTCACAGTAAGTAAAGCTATTTATTGCAAATTGTTTGTCCAAATGGTTTTAGGTAAAGTGAAAGCCAGGCCAAAAATTAGATGGAAATAATTGAGAAATTAAACCACCTACATTTTTCACCAGTCTTTGCTTCTCTAACAGCTATGGGGAGACTGGTCTTCTGTAAATCCTGAGGTGGAATGAATGCATTTCAGTTACAAACAGATTTTAAAAGCTCCCTATTAGATAAAGTTGAATAAATATTTTCAAGTAGAAACACTGCATAAAAAGTAATCCCACAAAAAAAATTATTTTAGTAATTCTTCGAGAATAAAGGAATTGTGTATCGTGTTTCATCACTTGTTAGAATTTAGTCCCAGACAGAGACAGAAATTACAGTTTGCTTTTAAAAGTAAACTGAAATGTACAAGTGTTTGGGTTTTTTTCCTTTTCAATTTCAGTCTTTGTTCACACATTTTAGACTGTACATCTCCAGTGTATTGATGTACTTTATTGTATACTCATATCAATACTTTATTGATTTACTCATAATAAAAGGCAAAGTAGTCTTGCTTGTTGGAATTCCTGGAGTAGGAAAAACAGTGTTTGTAGGCAATAGGCTAGGTGCTGCCTCTGAAGACAACCTCCAGACCAACAATACATTCTACTACCACACAACATCAGCAATGCTCCAGAGTAAGTTCCATACTTATCTTCCCTCAAAAGCAGTGATAAAATATATTTCACAGTTATAGCAGTCTCATCACGTCCATTGGCTACTGCTCTTGTCTGGGCCTTGGCAAAGATCATTGCTTTGCAAACTGGAAAACTTTGGAAGTTGTGTCAGGCAAGGGGAGAGGAGGAGGATGAAACTGCCTGGTGCAAACTGGAACTGAACACTGTGCTCCCACAATCTGCTGTCTGATTGCAGATGGGAAAATTTACCTCTGTTCACAAGAAAGAAGCCTTGAGCCAGCTTTGGCCTAGCCTGGGTGTCTGTGCATGGTGCCTGTAGGTGAACTGAAACAGAGAGTCAGATATTGAGTTTACTTTTTCTAGGTACCACAAAATATCCAAGGAGAGTTGATCCCTGTCTGGTGGAGTTTGGAGTCTTTGGAGATAAGATGGATGCAGATCAAAGGAAATGTTAATATAACAGACAAATGGAAAGGGATGTATGTTGGCCAAAAATGTTATACTGGTGGTAGATTTTGGAACAAGAGGAGTCATCAAAGCAAAATAGGCTCATAAAAGCTCTTGGGTTTGCTCTTCATGAGAAACACAACAAAGGGAGGGCCCAGCTGTCAGTGGATATGCCCTCTTTGCCATCTCTTTTTTATCCTTCCTGTAACTTGAACAGGAAATAACTATACAGAAAAAAAAACTATATGCCCTCTTTGCTGTACTTTTCATACCATGAAAAGCACTAGAGAAGTAAGTTAATACACTGATCCTTACAAATGTCTGGGAGAAGATACTAAAAAAAAAAAGTTTTCTGTTTTTAAAACTTTCTGGGATTTTAGAAGTCTTCAGATAAAATCTTTAGAAGCATTTAAGTATATTTTATATGTAATTTAACTGCTTTTGCAATCAGTTGTCTGATTTTCCAGCCACTCTACATTGCTGCTAATGGACTACATTTTCATCAGGTTTAAAAAAGTAGGTATAAATCCACAAATCTTAATTGAATAAGCTTTTACCCTGTTTTCTCTTTCATGTCTTGTGTTAATTTCTTCTGTATTCACATCAGATAAGCAAAGACCATTTTGTCTTCTTTATACCTTAGTTTATTCTTTGAAGTGTTTCCAAATTCATGTTAACATAGAATCCTGCATTAACAGAACTTAATCGCCTTTTTGCCAATCAAAATGAATGGAAAGATTAGGAGAAAAGAAATTTGCTGTGCGTCAGAGTGAGATCATGAGCTGTTGTAAATTGTCATAGCACCTTTAATGGGGAATCAGCCTTAAAAGGCTTTCAGAAATTCCTCTGATCAGGGAGGGATTTTTCAGCTAATGACTGCCATTCCAGTAGCAAGCACGGCCATGGCTCTTGAGTACAAAAGCATAACACTTTCCATTGTAAAGAGAAGCTGATGAAAGGAGCTCCTAGGCAGCAAAGGCTGTTCTTCTGTTTCTTGCAGGAAATTTCTTAAATTACCCAAAGATGTGAAATCAGCATCACAGGGCCTTGTTCTTCAAGCATGTTACACCCACCAACAGTCTTGTGGCATAAAATTCGAGAGTTTATGAACCTTTAAGGATATGCCGTGAAATATTAGTAGTATTGCTTCACATTTTAAGTCAGTGTTGTAAACCATCCGCTGCTCCTTCTAAGAAAAATTAAGGCGTATACAAAGCAGGACTCATCTCATGGTCTGTGGCTCTTCCTTCTGTCCACTGCTCTTCAGCCAAGTTCCTCTTTTAAATGCTCTTCTATTAAGTCCCTCTGCTAATCACAGCAGGTGAAGTGCATGACAATCTAAAAACAACTAAATTGTGTTCCCTTTCCATTGTGCTTACAGCATTGTCTTGGTGAGCTGTGACAGAATGATTTTGTACTGTCATGTGTAGATCAAAATGAGGGCCTCTTACGTTATTTTTGTGTCTGTGTGTACCAATATTTCTTCCTGGAAAATGCATTCAAGTGATACACTGAAGTGCCTTCATGTGTCTTAAGCCATCACTCCAAGCAATTATTTGGAACAGTAAAATTGTGGATTGTTTTCATAATAGAAAGAGTCATTCACAGCAAATTTCACAAATGAGTAGTTTAAATTAAGTGTTTGTTCATAAAAAAGAGCTTAAGAGATGAACTTGTTAAAGTACAGTGATTCACTACTGTTCATTGCTATGTTCTTTCAATAGTTCAGAGGTTAAAAGATTTTTCTTATAGATCATATAATTTTTAATCTGCAGTATTTTCTGTCAGTTCTCATCTTATCTGTAGCCACATAACATTTTTTGAGGTATCTGCTGGAGTGGGTGAGATTAGCATGTAGTGTAGGGTTTTATTTAGCATTCCCCAAGGCATATGACTCACCCACTCTGCCTCTAGAACAGCAGAAAATTTCAAAATGTTGCTTGATGAAGGCACGTTCTGATGCAAACTAATATTGATACATTAGTTCTGGGGTCCTCAATAATACTTAAGTCTGGAACACTGCCACAGAGAATAAAAATGTGCAAGTGTTTATAGTTTTGGGCATTATTTAAAATTTAGATAAGGTTAAGGATCAAGAGGGGTGATTCCCAGTTTGGGGTTTAAAATTATGGGTACACATTGAGTTAAAATTTAGGAATTGTCCTTTATATAATTAAGAGAGTTTAAGCCTTTTATATGCACATAGTTTCCACAGAAAGTTTTTTTCCCTTCTGTGGTAGGAAAGCAGGGCAAGCGCATCCACAGATTTTGCCCCCCAAATTTACGATCATCCAATTGCAAATATGTTGAGTTTCTCCATTTCTGTCCTGCCTTTCAGCACACCTTCACTCTTTATCTATTTGTTTTCCTTCTCCAGCCAATAACCATCCTTTCAGCTGACTGTGACTAGACAGAAATGGCCTTGGAAGCATTTGTTGCCCTTGTTGAGTTTGCCAGTTTAAATCCCTGTTGAGGTTTGCAGATGATCCATTTTACTGAAAAATCTATAATACACTTCTGTATATTATACACATTTATACATATATATAATATATAATTTATACATATTATACAGCAGGACAATACTTCTGTAGTCCTACTGGAAAGTGCTTTCAGTGACATAATTGCTTATTCTGCTTTGCCCAAGGAGCTAAGTCTGCTGCATGTCAGGACTGTGGCTGGGCTGTGATGTCCAGCCTTCAGCTGTCCCTGTGCAAGTGCAGTTTCCATTTCCTACAAGCTCTCATGAACATGTTGCCTTGTTTTAAATAAACATGACAAGTTCAAAACCGTATACTTACAATTCACTCTTTTTTTTTTTCCCAACCCAAAGTATTTTAAAACACAGTGCAAAAGAAAATGAATTTGAAAAGTCTGAGGCCTGCATTTTTCCTCTTCTACTTATTATACATGGAACTGATGATTCTTTTTTTTTTTTTTTTTTAAACACATATAAGCATTTCTTATTGGCAAATATTCAAGTCTTATTAAATTCTGGCTTTCATCACCTCAAAATCAATAGCAGATATATCCCAATTTCATTACATTATTGACTGGACAAAAATAATCTGGGTTAGATGTACGAAACTTTTGAGAAATCTTTTTCCTCTTGCCTAACAATACTGAGTTTGCATTAAATTCTCTGCTGCGCTGTAAGGATTTTAAGCACTGTATTCCCTAAATGTTTCATAACTTCCTTTGGTTCAAATCCCAGCTCTGAGACAGAGAAAATGCTTGTTGAAGATGAGAGCCTCACTCACTGTGACATACTGAAGTTTTCCCTGAAACCTATTACTGTGGTTTTATTTTGTGCAAAATACTTCCTGTGATAATTTTAACAACAAAAATATATGACCTAAGAAGGAAGATTATTTGTTAGTTTTCTATACCTGCTTTAATAAATTTCTGGTGATTTCTGTAGGTTTTTGTTTCCATGCACATAACTGAAAGAGCGCTATTAGAAATCAAGCTTCTGTGGATGATGACTCCTGTGTTATGTATCTGTGGAATACTTCACTAAGTGGCAAAAGTTGAGGATCATATCGTACCAGAGTTCAGCATTACAATAATGCTTAATAAAAGCTTTCTGCTGTGTCTTCAACATGACTTAGCAGCTTTCTTTACTTATATTTTCCCTTACACATCTAAGGGAAAAAGTGGAGTTGGATAAAAATTGTATAAACTCAAAGCTTATGTCTCCATATTTTGCAGTTCTGGTGAATACATAAGGGTCTTTGAGTTAATTTGTTCACTGTTGTAGTAAATTTGTAACCTGATGGTTTGCATTGGCCATCGTGTAAGCACCTCATTTTGGGGAATAGGCTGACATTTAATACAATCACCTTAATATTCCTTTGTCTAAGAGATGATATTACATTAGATTCCTGATTGAACGTCCTGATTAAAGGATATCTATCGTTCATATTTTTTCACTTTACATATTTTGGTAAAGACCTTTTTTAATCCTTCCCAAGAGAAGAAGAAAGTAATCTACTCACTGATTAATTTTCTGTGTTAAGATACCTGGGGATTTCACATTCAAAGTGTTTCAGTTTCAAAGGATGCAGATGGATATGCTGTGAAATTTTCAAAAGCTGTGAAGTAGTCAATCAACTAAATCAGCAAGACTTTTCTGGAATTCAGAATCCCAGGTTGATATATTCTCAAAGACTATCTGTGAGTTTCACTGATTGCTAAGGACTTCAATAGTTTAAAAAAAACAAAAAAACATTGTAGATGGTGAAATGTTCCATAAATTTTAGCCAGAATGATTTTGAATTCTTGATTTTGTTTCATTTCAGTGTTGCTTCATATGGTAATAATATTTATGCCTTTGTGTTACGTTTCAGGGATATTTGGAAAAAAGCTGGAGAAAGAAGATGGTCATACCTATGTTCCAGTAAAAGAATGAGAAACTTTTCTGTTTTATTGGCGATTTGAATATGCCTGAAGTCGATAGAGGTGGAGTGGTTTGGCCTTGTACATTGATTTGGCAGCATATTGATTGTGGACACTGGTGAGCATTTGTTTCTTACTTAATGTTATGATATAATTTTTATGCTGCGGTCCATGATGGCAACCCTAAACCACAGAAAAAACAGAATGCTTCAAAATTCATTAGTTAAAGAGACAAGCACATGCTCCTGGAGGTTATAAACTTTTTTAGAAAAGAGAAGCAGAAAGTGAAAGGACTATGGAGTCTTGGAAGGAAAGTATCCTTCAGATGCTTTTGGTGGAGCTGATGGATGTTGGCCCCACTGATTTACTGTAGAGAGAAGGGATGGCTGATACAGAAACTGATTCCCTAAAATGCAGGTGTTTAGCCCCTAACACCCTCTATGTTTTCTTCACCTGTAATGACAAGAGACAAAATCCATAGAAACTTTATGATACTGATTCAAATGAACAGGCTTTTTCTGATGTGAGAAAAAAAACACAGAAGATGGCCACTGAAGGATAATTCAGTTGATGATCTGGGCAATTAAGAAAATTATAGAATCTCAGAACTGTTAGGGTTGGAAGGGACTTCTGGAGATCATCTGGTCCAAGATGCCAAGGCAGTGCCACCTAGAGTAGATGACAACATTCTTGCTTTCCAAATGACATTTGAATTTTTTTGCAATTAAAATATATTGTATTCCTTCACCAGAACCTGTGTAAATATAAAGCTTCCAGTCCAAAATCAACAGATTAGTGTTTTAGTACATTCTGTTACAGGAGGACCAATATGCTGTGTACATACTTCATTGTTTTCATAAATGCACATTAGATTCTTGTTCAGATACAAGCATGTCATCTTATATGACATGAAGAAAATATGTGATTTACAAAGAAAACATTTTGAATTATCTGTATTTGCATCTTTTAATGCAGATGAATTGTATACATTTTTTCACCAGGTCATACTCCATCCCATGAAGGAATGATACCAGGCATCAGCTGAATGTCTTGCTAGGGAACAAGATGTAAAGAGAAAAAAAAAGGAAATGACTACTCAAATCTGAAACATCTCTGGCTTTGAGAAACTAGTCTAATTTGGTGACATGCAAATCTAACATCTCAATGCTCTCCTGTTTCCTTCGCAAAACTATGTTCTTTCTGAGACAGGAAACCTTTTATTCTTTCACAAAGATTTCAGAGTTAAGATGTCAAAATCCCTAGTGCTTAAAAGAGTTGATGCTTCTTTCTTTTGAATGGTTTTGAATTCTTTTAAAACAAAGCCTAGCCAAAAATTAAACATTTCCATTATTACAAAACAGATCAAATCAAGAAAAATGTTGACCATGCAATTCAGGAATTTAATATAACTATTCAAGAATTCTAAAATAAAGTAAAATTCATTGCAAACACATGAAAAGAAAGAGAATGCATTATTTTATGAAATTCTGTGGAGGAAGGATTTGTTTATTTGAGCAGGGAATAACTACATTATTCATGAGTTTTCCTTTTGCAGTGTTTCTTTTAAAGACCTGCTTTGTAAAGCTTTAAAGACCTGAGATGAACACCAATGTCTAAAGAAACAAGGTACTCTTCCCATTTGGACAAAAAGAATACAAATTGCCAGCCACTCAGAGCCCTTTTCAAAATTTTTTAAATTTATTTAATTTTATTTTATTTATTTATTTTATTTTACTTTTTAGGCGGCCTCCTTTTAATTCACCAGGAGCTGTGTCATCTGGAGAGGCAGAAAGAGTATTGGATAGTGCAGCAAATAGAGGAAGATGCCCCCTCATACTCCATGATGATATTTGCTGATTTTTTTCTGATTGAAATCAGCTCCTTTTCCTCTTATCTGTGATGAGTGATGATTGTGTGCATTATCAAACTGATTTTTACTTCTTTTGACTGTACTTTACTCATCTCCAAGTGTGTTTGGAGCCAGTTTCATTACAAAAAACCCTTTATCATCAGAAGCTTTGTGAAAATGTAGTGTCTTAATTGCAAGAGAAACGTTGAACAAAATATTGTGTGATAGAAAATGTGTGGTTATTCTTAATTTTAAAATGTCAAACCCAATTCGATACTTCCATGCATATTTGTGTGCCAGTTTTCTTGTAGGACAGAACTGTTGATTTTTCAACTGAGGTTAAGCCTGAAAATGTACAGTGCTTCAGTGTTCTGTCACTGATATTAATCAAGTTACATTTACTTTCTCAATTGCGATAGGCAGAAGCTAACTATTAAAGAAATTCATAGTTTTTACTATGTTGCCTATATGAATCCAGCTGCTGGCAGCTTCATTATCAAGCTCCAGCTAGGGTTTGAAGTGTTGTATTATAGCAATCCTGTATTTAATACATGAAATAATTACTATTTAGCTTTCCACTACAATAGGTATCAGATGAAAGGGAATAGGAGAAAATATAGTGTTTTAAATTTAGTACAGGTTGAAAATCTTGCTGTTCTTATAGCTAAACTGAAAGAGACACACTAGATTTATTATGGCATTGAGAGTTCCCTGAATTGCAGTCTCACGTGGCCATTTACCTGTCAGATGTGCCCTTGGGGCTCATAACCAGACATTCAACTGCTGTGGAACTGCATCAAGGATGAGGCTAGAAATGAAGGATTTTCTGTGACACACAAGTAGCTGTATGCTCACCGGGCTGTATTGTCATTTAACACTTCATTGACTCTTATCTGCTGTCTGATAATCTGCTGGAGAATTTTCATCTCTTTTCCCCTTTTTATTTTCAGGCATTTTGCAGCATTTGCCTCCAACTTCCTTTCTTAGGATTCCGTGATTACCATCTACAGAAAGATAGTTTGCTTCCACTTCCAGCAACAAGCTTTTTTTCCACCAATAATCAAGAATATTTGAGCCATAGTACAAGCAGACATGTGTCTTCACCAGGTAGGGATTCAGAACTTCCCACCAGCTGATATGAAGTTCCACTACATCCTTAATATGAGAGGCCTCTCCAATGGTTTTCAGGGCTGTATCATGTGCTAATGTACCTGACAACACTCGATTATTGCTGATCTTTGCAATCGAATGATGGACGTTGGATTGTGGACTGATGAAGAACAGATGGTTTTTGTGCAAAGTAGAAGATAATGACCTGCTCTAAAGTGACCATGGCCAGGTAGATCAGATGGGTAGAAATGTGAGACAGAAAATGTATTTAGTGGAAATAGAGCAATGATTTGCAAAGTTTGCTGTGCTTACTTTTTTGATTGGTTGGCTTTTGAGAAGAGAAGGTCAATATTTCAAAGGGTAAAACAACTTTTGTAAGATTTGGTAGAACAAAACACAGATTGGAGAAACTCTGAAACAATAATCAGAACATCACAAAACCATTTAGGTAGCAAAAGGCCTCTAAGGACAATGACACTGGCAATTAGTCTAGCACTGCCATGTCCACCCTTAAACCATGTACCCAGGTGCCACATCTACACAGCTTTCAAATACCTCCAGGGATGGTGACTCAACCACATCCTTGGGTATCCTGTTCCAGTGCTTGACAGCCCTTTCAATGAATCAGGGTGTTCAAAGGGTAGCTGAATACCTGAGCAGAGATTAAAGACAAAGGGAAGGATATAATAAGGTCAGCAAATCCTGGCCTCTCTTGTAAAATCAGGTGAGTCTGATCCTGGTTTGTTGTTATCTGATTTTCTGTTCCTTGGAGTGCAGCTCTGTTCTTTTACAGAGTATTTTTTTTTTTCTACCCACCCCATGGATCACTGTGAAGACAAGGACGCAAGGACTTGTCAGGTCCTCTTGTGCACCTCACACATTGTTTTGATGGGTTTGCACTGACCCATCATGTATGTTTGCACCCATCCTGGTGTGGAAGCTGTGAAAGATGGAAGTTTGAGGTGACAGTTGAGAAAGTGCTAATTTTATCATGATGACCTCTGTTCTGTTTTCTTGAGCAGAATTGAAAAACAGGGCTAGTGACCATGGAAGGTCCTGACACTGATGATGCTTCTCTGTGTCCTGTACTGCCCTGGAGCCTCAAGACACAATGGCCCACCTAAGTGTGCCAGTCAGTGGATAGCAGACATTTGTTTTAACCGTATTTTCCTTGTTCAGCTGGCTGGAGGACTTGTTAATTTTAGAGACATCCTGGTTCATATTTAAGAATATATAGATTTAAACACAATGTCTACTGAATATATACTAAATATAACTAAAGTCTTTGCAGAATATATTAGTTAGCCTTCCTTAAGGCATCCTATTTTGATGCTAGATGACAACATTACAAAAGAAAATACTTTTTTATCTTTAGGGGCATCATGTTTGCTGCACCCAGGTGATTACAATGACCAAATTATATTCATTATCTCTGGATCATGAGTTGAAATGTGTCTATGGGGATAAACTAGTGGAAAGCAAGGACTGTAATTTCTGTTAGAAAATGGTAATGGACACTACTACTACAACATATTTTAAGATATGTTGGCAGCTGGAAAGTATTTTGCCTAGTGCCATCAAGTTAAAAACTGAGTAGTGACAGGTCTTATTTATTGGAACTCTACGTAGCAGTGGGGAGTTACTTGAGGAGTTTCTAGGGAGCTACAATGACATGCCTGCTTCTGTGAACCCAGTCTTGTGTGAGGGTGCCATGCAGTGGGTGTAACTGGAATATCTATAAAGAGAACAAGTAAATCCATCATAATGCTAGCTAGCTATGCTGGCATGAAGTCATTGCTTTTTGCTGTTCAGGGGCAGCTGCTGAGCAAACTCATAACACTCTTAATGGAAGGCTGATGCAGGGCACCATGCAGCAGTAGAGCTGATAAATAGACTTCATTGGTGCCCTTATGGAAGAGCAGATTCTGGCTCAGTGTTAAAAATAGCCTCCATTTTGTTTGTTTGAACAGAGATTCACCATTTTGCTTTGGGTTTTTTTTTGCACTCCACAGAAATTACCACCACTTATTTTCTGAGACTGGAGAGATAATCTGTAATGCTGTAGATAGTTTGCCATGTCTTTTAATTAGTTAATGATGTATCAGGCCTTTACAAGAAAAGCAATATTTGTCTTTTGTTTCCAAGAAAGGGTATATGCTTTTAAAATTAGATTAGTTCAAAGCAAGGACAGTACTTTAAGCATATAGTTATGCTTATGGCTGTATGGCAGACCTGGAGTTGCTTTGCTGCCCAGCCTTGTACTTTTTAAATCTAAATAAACCAAGACTTCTAAGTGTCATCATAGATTTATTTTTTTTTATCCATACCTTTTTTTCATATGTATGCTTACCTCAGTTTAGTGTAATTTCATTTTGGTCATGTCAGGCAATATCTTAGTGTTCATCATGGCTCCAAATCTCAGCTTTTGTTTCTAAAATCTGATTTACTACGTTTCCTTTGTTATCCTGTGCAGAAGAAAACCAGCCAGTTTTCAGAAGATGAAGATTGTGCTGAGTAAGTGAGGCACAGACTTCATTGTTGCTCCTTGTCATTATTTGTAATCTTTCTTCAACAGATACCATCACTCTGGCCATGTGTAATATCAGTGATTTCCAGAATGAGACAGAGGCTCCTGCTGGCAGAGATTAGCTTTGTTGAAGCAGTTTGCATTATTTGCAGTGTCAAATGGTTTAACACACAAACATTTCTTCTCAGTGAGTTGTACCAGGATTTCAGTGTCATCGTTTTTCACTTTGCACATAATCAGATAGGAGCTATGTGAGAGAAGGCACTCTTGACAAAGCAATCTATTGTAGGAGTTTCCTTTCAAGAGGATTATAGAAATGCTTAAATTTCAAAGATAATCATGTGGACCTTTCATAGGGACTGTAGAATTTTTTTTAGGCTGATTTAGAGGTTGATGTGATAATCATCAGACCTGCAGACAGAAGCCTTCTCAGTTATCACTAGTTTTGCTTGCAAATGTTGGTAAGCCATTGTCTTCTCTCTGATTTCAGTCTAGTGACCGAGAATAGTATCTCAGTTTGGCAAACAAACTGGTAGGGTGTCTTAGGCTTACAGTTTGGCAGTCCTGGAAAAATGGTTGTGAAATTGAATCCTGTAAGCTTTTTCTGCACCTTTTATAGGTTTTTTTATAGATCCATTGTGAAATCCTGAATAAGTCTGACAAAGTTCTACAGTGAAGTCAAAGAGAATTAATGTTCAATAATATTTTGGTTGGACAAGTTTTTTAGCTCTTTATTAGATGCAACCAGATTAGACATATTATACCTTTATTTAAGAAGGTTCTCATCAATATTTGTTTCAAGACTTTTCCAGTAGTTTTTTTCAGTGGCATGAGACATAAGGAGAATGAAGGGAATATTTCATTAATACAAGTAGAAAAAATTAAGCAAAAGGTCCAACCTGCTGTCTCTAAGCTCTGGTCTTTCATCCCTTAGAATCTGCATCTGATTTTAAAAAATGAAATTATGAAAATAATTTTTAGATACTTATATAAACTATTAGAATATAAACTACAAGGGATTTCTTTCAATGACTCAAATATAGTTTTCTGTGGGAGGAATTAACCTCAATACACACATTTCAAAATTTTAGCAATTAGGTCTAATTTTGGGGCAAGTCCTCATCTAGCCTCATTCCTCCTATAGTATTCTATGATCAGCAAATAACAGCCTGCTTTAATTAGTCAGAGAGAGATATTCCAAGAGGTAATTAAAGTTTGATGCAAATTTTTCATTACGTGATTCATCGTCCTTTAGCCTTTGTGGTGCAAACTGCCAGATGTGAAATTCTCATGTGCTTCTACAGCCTAGTCAAGCTCCCATCAAGTTCACTAGGTCTCTGTTCTAAGTTCAGTCAGGGCCCATCAGAATCCTGGTGGGATGCTTTGGAGCAACTCAAGGTAAAGGATGTGTAACCAGGCAGCTCTGGTCATTGGCAGACCTTCAGTATTTGATAAAGGAAAAGAACATTTATTTCTGCTTGCTCGAATATTGCAAGCAACTGCAAATGCTGAGGTGAAGATAATGTACCTTTAACTCAAAAACAGACAAAAAAAGAAAGGAGAGGGGAAAAGCAGGCTTGGTGTAATAAAAAGGAATTGAGAAACTTTGCCAAGAAGGCTGTTGAAGTTACTTTATGTTGTTATGTAAAACATCATACTTTGTTGATGTTTTGTCATCAGCTGCTGAATAAGTCCTATCCTATAAGCTTCTAGGGGTTATGAACTTCTGATTGGAGTAGATGGTAAGCAAAGCTTGTCTGGACTGGCAAGACACATCTGCTCCCTGGAGATTTTCCAAATTACACAGAGGAAACCAGGTCCTTAGGGCAAACTAACATATTATTTGAGTCTGTTGAGTTCACGACTTCAGGAATGTGTTTTGTTGTCGTACAGGCTTCATAACATCACAGGCAAAACAGTGGAATTTACACTAATAAGTCCTATGGATCCTGTAGCTTCCAGCTGTATCTCTTTTCTTTTTTTTTGGAAACTGTATGGTCAAAATATATTTTAGGTCCACTTATATGCTTCACATAATTTTAGTAGTTTCTCCACTTTTTCCTAGGCAGTTGCTTCACATGTTACAAAGATAAGGCTGGAGCTCTGGTATTTATAGCTAGTGATTTAGTACAAATTTTTGTGTGTCATTGAGCATGTATTGGTTTAGGGGTGTAAAGTTGAAGTGGATGAATGTAAGAAAAAGTTTTGTCCTAGTTGCATGTGAGTCCTTTCATCACCTAAACTGTCCATATGCAAAGATTTGGAATATAACTGAGTGAGATGCTTTTATCAGGTTTACAGGCCTTGCAAGGCTAAGCCCCATGTGAACAACTAGCAGAGGGAAATTTTTGTCTTCAATCTATGTGGACCAGCAATATTTCTGAATCTCAGATGTGGCTGAATAAGGATCTGATTGTGGCCAAATTTGGTGGATTCCAGTCCCCAAAAAGCCCTTCTGTTACCTTGGTCCATGGCCAAATTACCATGGTGTAGCTCAAGGCTTTCTCAGACTCTGGTTTTCAGAGGGAGGTAGATACTGTTTTGCTTTGAAAAATGCAGCATGGTCTTCAGTGTGTTCATAGTGTCTAACCTGTGCCCTCCTTCCCTGATCAAATGAGGTGCAGTGTAAGATGTGGACTTAAGTGGTCATTTCTTCCCTGCTATTTCCAAGCAGGAATATTTCTAAGCCTCTGTTAACAAGCCTGAAGGTTTGCTTTGCTAGGTTTTGTGACAGCTTGGTAATAACAGCCAGCATTGACCTTATTCTGTATTTCAAATGTGGTCACACTCAAATGCAACAGATGTGGGTTGTTTTCTTTCTGGAAATCCAAGCCAAAAAACATTCCATGTTTATACCACATGGTCCCACGCCATGTCTCCATCAGGGCAACTGTGTGCACCTCAATTTTGTTGGGGTTTTTTGCAGCTAAGAAAGCTTTCCTAAATAAATTCACTAACAAAAAAAAAAAAAAAAAGGTCTTTCAGAAACAACAGACTTTAATGGAGATGAGTCTTCAATGCCATTCCCACACATTTTTGGTATGGTAAGGGCTGTTCTTGATGGGAGCTTTCACAGCTGCAATATCCCTTTTTAGTACATTCATGGGGAGATTTCTTCAATCTTTACCACTAGGTCATGTCAAAACATCAGTGTCTGTTATAGGAGAAAAAAAGGCAAATTGCATTTCACTTTGGATGTTATACAGCAAATTAGTGACACGTAAATAAACTGACAAAAAGTACAGGGAAGTCAGACATGTTGCCACCACAAACACATATTTCAGACTTTTTCTGTATCAACATTTTCACAGAATATGAGTGATTGCCTCCTTTCCTTACAGGTAGTTCTTGCCAGTTTGTACATCAAGATGAGTGCCAAGAACATGCCCACAGTGTTTTTGCTGACAGATGCCCAGGTTCCAGATGAATGCTTTCTTGTGCTGATTAATGACTTGTTGGTATCAGGTGATTAAACCAACAAATTTCTTGAAAGATCTTTTCCAATGACAAATGATCTGTGTTTTCATTGAACTTTACAGAGATTATTTCTCTTCCAAGTATTTGTAGGGGCAGATTTTAGAGAGGCCATGTCAAACCATCCAACTTGAGCATTGAGTCAAATTTGGTTAAGAAAGCATGTACCATTGAGGAGACAAATTGCTAAGGCTTAAGTGCATTGATTTGGGGGGAAATGAGAATGTCCCTTTGACTTAATGTTATGTTTGCTTTGGTGTGATTTCACTAATTTCAGGCAATGTCCCCATGACTGCACAAGTGTTGCATGTAACAATGAAGCTTCATCCACATTTTGAAGAACAGAGAATCTGGGCTCTGAATGTGGGGGTGTAGGGATAAGATGGAAGAAAAAATGCACATCTGGACAGCTGAAATGCATCTTGAAAGATTTTTTTTTTTTTAAATTTATATTTACTTTTGCCAGACTAGTTAATTTACCAACAGCTTGTGAAAAAAAAGACCCACCATTCTGAAGGGAACATAATTTGTAATTGAACTTCCTATCAGGGCAAATTCAAAACGAAGTTGCTTCCTACCCCTTAGCGGGAAGAAAAATCGTTCCTTTTAGGCAAAAAGACATAGGAGACAGGATGAGGCTGTTTTGTTACTAAATATATGTAGCATCATACCACAGCTCTGGTTATGTGCTTACACCCTGCTGGGGTAAATACCATATAGAAGAATACTTGCCATGTGTTACTTACCTCTTTGTCTTTTCTCAGGAGAGGTTCCAGATCTGTTCAGTGATGAAGACATGAAGGTCATAATTGCAGGTGTTAGAAAAGAAACCTGAGCCCTGGGCCTGATGGACATCAGAGAACACTCCTGGAGGTGATTCCTGAGACTGTGTCTGCAGTAGAAAGTAAGGCATATTTCAGGGGCAAGAAGCAGTGATGAGCTGATCAAAATAGAAACATATTTCAGTTATCTCATAACCCAGCATATGTTGGCATACTTCTCTTGAAAGCTTTCTTGCTGACGTGTGGTACCAAAATTACCTCTGCCATGTTACCCCTGTAATCACCTGCCTGTGTGGAGGCTTGGTGTACACCAAGTTTTGCTCCTGGATCTGGCTGTTGACTTCCTGCCTGTTCATAGGAAAGTCATGTAGCTGCTCTGTGTCTTAGTTTTGCTTCTTGGACATTATGAGGCACTTCAGAGAGAAGGTGCTCATGAGGAGCTTGTTAATGCAACTGTAAATACGCTTCCTGATTATACATGTAGTAATTCTGTACATGTACTCAACTCTTAACATTTTGTACAAATGTTTGAAATTTCACAGAAAATGTTAATTCTTTCTACTTTTCCTATGCCATATAAAACTGTAAAAATTAAAAGTATCCATGTAGGTGTTTTCAGATTTCAGATAAAACTGTTTAGCAATGCACATAATATGATACCGTAACTGCAACAAGTGTCTCTCCTAAACTCTGTTTTAGAGACACTGTTTTGGAGTGAATCTAATTCTCTCCTGAGAGCTGGAAAGCAGTAGCTTGTAAAACTGGTTTGGCAGTGGCTTTCAGGTTATGTAGGCTTCAATTCACACATCATCTGAAACAACTGTGTAGCTGATAAGAAAATGAGAAATCTGAAAACCATTAACCCTTAAGAATGGGAAAGTTTTGAAAGGGATATATGCCTCATACTTTTTGTATTAAAACGATCTGCTGAATGGGGATTAGAAAAGCCTTCCTATAGCAGATTATTCCACAGTAACCTTCCATGCAGACTCTGTTTCTCAATTTTCTGAGGTGTATAGTCACCACTGTTCTAAAGAGAGTTCTGATTTGACTATGAGTTTTTACTGAGTTCTTACACTTTATAGCTTACTGCTTTCTCTTTTTTTTACCCTTCCTCTTCCCTTTTTTTAATCCTGCTTAATTTTTGATAAAGTTCCCTCCTCAGTCTAATTTTGTTGCCATTACTTCTTTATTCCACAAATTTATTCTGCAATTTAAAGGCCAATGGAGACTTGTGTACAATCTAGTGTGACATATTCTGTATCATTTTCAGTTTTACAGACTTCAGTGACATGGTCAATAGTGGTGTTTACCTTCTGCAATTTTCTTTCTGACAGTGCTATTTGTCTCTGTTTCATTATTGTTGTATTTGTGTATTTTTTTAAGAAAGGAGGGGGAAAAATTATTTCTAATGTCTCTCTTCATTTTCTCCTTTCACATTTTTACCCTTTATGTTTTCCTTATTCCCACAGTAATTTCTTATTTTCTTTTCTTTCCTTTTTTTTTTCTCTTTTTTTTTTATAATGTTATTTAAGAGCTTTTTGAAAGCCAGCTTTCAAACTCCTTTTACCTTACAACTATTTCACCAGTCCCCTACTGTGCAAATTAGCACTTCTGGAGGCAAGAACAGGAGATACCTATTCATGTTGCAGGGAAGCAAAGTAGTGACATTATAGTACTGAAGGACACATAAATTTCGTGAGTTAACACACTTATAGATATCTATATGAACTTTTAGTTAGTGCAGGGTAATCTATCACCTCCTCATTTCCCTAGATTTGAAGAATGAAAGACTAATATAATGTGAAAGAGAACAAAAGGGTGAATTTAGACAGTTTCATAATGATAAAGCTCAGTGAAGTGATATAGCCTCATTTTTCCATTTCATTTTGAAAAAATCAACATCCTACATTAAGCCACACTTTCCCTTGAGTTCACTTATAACCTTACATCCTGCAGTTCTGTTTATGCTGAGGAATCTGTAGCCCAGGAACCAAAACCACACAGTGCTGTTCTTTGAATCTCTTTGGTTTTGTGTTTGTTTTGTTTTGCTTGTTTTCAATCTGAACATTGCAATTAATTCTGTTGTCAATGTACTGAGAAGACCCCATGTAGGTGCAAATTTGAGTTGAAAGTATGTCAGGTGAAGACAGTGGGTTGTGCCAGCTATAAAATATAGGTCTACAACCAAATGGTATCAGAGGACAGATAAGCACCTGAGAATTTCATAACAAATGATAAAATTAATTATAAAGGAATAATGATGCATAAGCAAACAAAGTTGATGAACACTGGAAATGTTAATGTGCTGATGGGTCTGAGGCACGCACTAAATGAGACATTTCTGAAGTTCAGTGATTTACTTGGGTTCCAGAGTATTTTCTAATATCCCAAATCTCTGTGCAGTAATCACTCTTAAGTACTTGGCATATCACCAAAATTTCTTGGAAAATCAAAAGGCTGAAGAAGCAATTCTTTCTCAAAAGGATGAATATGATGAGATCAGTCAGTCCTGCTGTCTCTGGAGTGCCATCTGATTTTACTTTGCTTTGTTTTGCTTTGCTTTATTGGTCATGGTAACCCTTCAGCTCTTCCCCAGAGATGTGAGCACCATGCGTTGCAGTCCTCATGCCCTACACAAGCATCCCCTCAAATGAACTCTTTCCAGGAAGTATACTGTTTGCTACATTTCATCTTTGCATGTTTTCCAGGTTGTCACTTCAGTCTCCTCAGTGCTCTTAAACATTACTATATAATCCAAAGTCAGACATGTTAAATGATTTTTCTTTTGAACTGAATCTGTTATTCAGTCCAAGTGCCTCCAGTTTTATTCATGAGCTGCTGATGGGTACTTCAAAACTTGCTCCCCCATCCTTGAGCAAGTCTCTTCGTAGTGTATTTTCCTCATGTTAAGTTTACAGTCTCTCGGTGGCTGTTGTGAAGTCCCAGCATTAAGAACTAAATTTTCTAGTTTTAGTTAATGCCATTTCTCCAATTTCCTTCCAGCTTGGCATGACTACTTTAGCCATCACATCCTTATAATGGTCTCCTCTTTCTATAGTCCTGTCAGGTTTTACCTGGCTCCCCATTTTCTGTGGAATTTAGTAGTACAGTAATTTCATGCTTCAACCAGAATTAAAATCAAACACAGGCAGAGTGAGTGTCCTGCATTGCCACAGGCAATCTTGTCAATATTTTTATGATTACTTTTCTTTTAAATTATTGTCTTTCATTTACAAATCCTCTTTCATTAGTTAGCCCTTTCCTTGTGGTTTGTGTTGCTACTGACAGAACATCTATTTTTATCTGTGAATCTGAGAGGAACTTGTGAAGCCCCATCAGAGCTCAGTCTTGGCCAGCTCTCATGGTTTTTCCTTTGAGGGCATAAATATACATCTATCTGCCTGAGTGTTTAAATCCCAGCCAAAAAGAACTACGTTTTTAGGTTTTATGCTTGTATGTTAAACTAATACTGACCCCAGATTTGTTTTGTTTTTTGGTTTGGGTTTATTTTTTGTTGTTTGTTTTGTTTGATTCAGTAGGGAGTAGCTATCAAGGATTTCCAAGTTCTGTAGCACAGAAAACATCTGTTTCTTCAGTTGGCAGGCTCTTACAGAGTTCCTGTTTCTGTATGAAAAGCTCTAGGCTTTTCTGATTTGGATGTCAGCCATATCTTCTTGAGCACTCAGAGAGCTGCCTTTTAAGGATACATCTGTATTAGTAAAATTATGAAGGGCATTTTGTGGTCCTGAGGACTAACAGCATGAAAGGGCTAGCACCCATATGGCTTGGCTTTTCCCATGCTCTGTTCACAAAATGATGGTGGTAGCATAGAACTGGTCTGTGCAGCCCCTCACTCCTGCCACAGCACTGATTAGTTTCATATGGGGAAACCATGAGTGCACTCATAAAATAAATAGGATGGGCCCCATCAGACCAGTGGCCATGTATGTGCCAAGGTGCTCTTTAGTTTTATGTCTTGCTCTGTTCAAAGCACTTAGTGAACCTAGAGGGCTTGCAAATTTGAGATGAGCAGGAGGAGGCTGAGCGAAAATTATCTGCACATCTGTAGTGAGAGTGACATGTGTGAGGCTCAAATGGACACTTCAGAAGACAGGGGGTTTGTGTTCTTCGGAGCAGGGAATGCTACATGGAAGCTGATACTGATTTCACAAGATAATAGTTCTTTTTTTCCACAGTGATTGTCTTCATTGCTCCATTGTGTGTGTCTAAATCTCAAAAATCCTCAAAGAAAGGGATGTGTCTATCTTTGAGAACTTACTACATTTTTCTGTTTCTAGATGAAATACCTTCTCAGTGATATTTACATCCTGGTTGTCTTGCAAGGCATTTTCCATTTTTTACATGGAGAAATTCCTGTTCTTTGGAGTTTTTTTTTCCTTTGTCAAATTAAACGTAATGTATGGCTTGGACAAAGGATAAATGTTTTCAAAATAAGACCTTCTTGCTTATGCAAAGATTGTTCAAAATGTAGTCAGTAATAATTACTCAATTTTCCTCACAGCTCTCTTGCTAGCAGATCACATGGCATCTTCATTATTCTGTGTGTAAAGCAAGCAGTGCACAAGGTCCTTTGTAGTATAGAAAATTCACTGGGGAGAATGCAAATGAACCCTGAAAATGTGCCATATCAAATCTATGCCTGGTGTGAATTTACTAAACCACTAAAGCTGAAGGAGAAAGAAAGGGTTATGCTGTGGTCAGGATTTGGATACATTCTTTTTATTACTACCTTTTCAAGTATATCATCCTATATTTTTGTTCACAAAAATAATTAATAGAGAGTAATCTTATCAGGGTATTATATTATACCCAGGGCTGTGCTGGAATTTCCTGCCTAACAGTACAGTATAGTAAAAATCTTTTAGCTATGTGTTTTAAGGAAAAATAACTGAAATTATGAATACTATGTCACAGTTTGAGCTCTAGGACCAGATATTCCAAGAAGCAATTTATTAAATGATTGATAAATTGTTCTTCTACACATCATCCTGTCATAATAATCTACAAAGTTTTTAAGTAATTAATTTTACCTATCACTACATTTTTATTAAATTTGATCATTTCTCTTCATTCCCTGTAAGATTTCTAGAATTCATACTTGAGGAATTCATCTACTTTCTGTCTTCTTAACCTTTTTAACAGTTTAATGCAGTTGTTACCTACTACTTTGTAAGCCTGTGCTTGCAAAATTGTACTTATGCTTTTGAATATATCTACCAAGGGCAAGGAGAGAACAGAGGAGTTTGGGTGTCACTTAGTAAATCTAGAATTTAGATGCTAGAGTAAGGTTTAAAGTAAACAATCCTAAAAGCCCAGTATTGCCTTCTCAGGGATCTGCAATTCATATAGACTAATGCAGTTCCTTATATATACAAGTAATTTGAACTTTTCTTGCAGCTCAGTAATTAGAGAGTTAAATCCAAATATGAGCAATGTGAGGAGCGTAGGAGGGTGTAGCAGATGAAACTTCAAGGAAATCTGTGTACAGTTTTTGCAGCTTTGGAGGTGTGATAGATGCAGTTTGGCACCAGTGCTATAGCAAGGGCACTTGTGAGCAGCACATCAAAGCAGGGACAGATCTCTCCAGGCTCTCCATTGCTGCTTCTGCCATAGCAGGGATGGTTTGCAGGTCTGGGAAGGTGGCCACTAGAGGAACAAAGAAGAGAAATTAGGTGCCCCGGACTTCAACATTGCTCACCATGAGTCTTAGTATTACAACTGAGCAGAGAATTTTGTCAGAAAATGAGGTGACTTGAGGGAGAAACATCTAACTGAAGGATACATAGTGTAACCAATAATCGAATTCAGAAAACTCAACAATATTCAAGAGTCGTGAAATAGACCTAGCAGATTCTTCCCCTACATTTTTTCTTCTTCTCTGATTCAGAGTTGGGTTTTTTTTGTGGTAGAGACCACTTATACTTGTATCTTTTTGATTGTTTCTTCTGTATGTGTCCATCTTTATCAACAGCAGTAAATTCCAGCATCTTTCTGTGTCTTTGTACAGTTTCACTATAATTTTCACCACTTGGCTGGAATTCTATATGGGCATTTCTGCCATTTGCCTCTTCAAACATTCAAAGTAGATGATTTCTTCTATACCTTGATCCAGCTTGCTGATTAGCCCATCTTGACAACCTGGGTATCCTTTGTTTTACTTGGTTCTACTATATAGGTTTTTTGCATAAATTCCTGTCTTGTGTTTTCTAGTGCAGAGCTGTATTTTTAGAAACTATTGAGATAGTGATAATTCTTTTCCATCTTCCATTTTATCTTCTTTCCAGACACCATTGAACCATTTTCCATTGTTACTATCTCCCCATCACTTTATCTCTTCTATCTGACTGCTTTAAAACTCAGTGAAATATTGAGCCAGGTCAACCTCTGCCTTTCATTGCTTCTTTTTTTTTTTTTTTTACTTCTTTTCTTTCAATTTTCTGCTCATCTTCCCTTTTTATCCAGTTTTCTCTTACAGGAATATCAGTTTCCAATTAGGAAGAATAAACTTGCTGCTTCCCTGGCAAGCTTCTCTGGGATCTGTCCTGGCCCTGTGGCTGTTGGACAAGTTTTAAACTCTGCTGAAGCCTTTTGGATATTTTCTATTGGAATTAAAAACAGCAGTGATATATAGTTTAAGAGGCCCTGTATGATAAAAATAGCTCCTTTAGTAAGAAGCATAGAGGAGAGACTCCATCCCTGTCCTAACAGCCTGATGCCTGTCGTTTTACCAATTAACCAAGAGCATACACAATGGCCAAAGCGTGTGCTACTCTGCAATAAGTAGGTTCTCAAAAGCAGCTGAGGACTAGAATAACCCTTACTTCTCAAATGCAAGCTGCTTTGTGTAGACCTAGTGATATCAAGACCCAGTCACAGTTTTACTTTCCTTTGAATATGTTGGCCTCTTTGAATCTTAATTTATTAAGAATGAACCCTTAAAATTCCCATGCAAGCTAAGATCCAAGTCTCCTTTTCTTTCTGTTCTTTTAGAGGGGTCACACTGCACATAAAGAGGTTTGAATAGATTTAGAAACTCAGTAACAGGGTGTCTGTCACCATGACCAGCTGAATGTGCACCTTCTGGCTGGCTGCATGCCAGCCAGTCCCTGAGCCTGCCTTATCATCTACAGCTATCAAACTGAGTAACTGATGCCAAAGCGGAGAGAGCGGAAGGAAGCTGCAGAAGTGCCATGTTTGTACAAGGGAAAAGGAGCAAAACCTGTTTGCCCAAGGCTGCTGACAAACTTTATTAGCTGCCACATTTGGCTTGGAGCCTCAGCTGTGCACTGGCTGGTGCTGGACCATGGTTCATTGCACACCACTCTGAGGGCCTCGACTTGCCCTGCGATTCTTTCCTCTCCCTGTTCCCTCTCTCCTCTCTGCAGATTGTTCTGTGTTTCTGTCCATCAGTGCCATGGTGTGAGCATGAGCTGGGAACTTCCCAGCCACAGTTAACTGCCCTACTGTTGACTGGCTTCATGAGTGGCCATGGGAAGCTCTTCTCTCCAGCAGCAGGAAGTCCATTGAGGAAGCTGAGGGGATCAAAGTACACTTTCAAGCTCTTCAGTTTCCTAAGAAAGCAAGGAAATCACTGTAAGATCAATAACTGAATAAGCTGGGAAAAAACAGTTCTCTTGTTACTTCTTGCTGCATACTTATTGCCTTTGGTGTTGTTCAAGTTCACTCCTGCTAAAAGTTGAATTTTAATGGTATGTCACTGCCTGATTCCTTCAGGAGATTTCAGAGAGCTGTCTAGCACAGACAGAGAAATAAGGGAAAGAGAAGCATGTAATTCATAACACTGTCTTTGCAGAACCCTTCCATTCAAGACTTTTTAGGATCTTATAGATACAGAATTTATTTAGCTCTCTCCAATGCAGTTAAATATATTCACTAGAGCTGTAGCAAGTGAGGCTGAAATATTGCTATGCACAGTCCAGGTTAACTGAAGGGGTCTCCATTTATTCAGCAGCTAGACAGGTAGAAATTTCCCCTGGAAAGCCAATCCATGGCACCACATGGCAAATACATTTAGCATTTCAAAATCTGGGCAACTATTCTCTTCTTGTTGCTGATTGATGCAGAATGTGACATGTTTGTTTTCAGGAAAAAAAAACCAACAAAAAACCAAACAAATAAACCACATGCATTAGTGAGTTTCTCTTCTGGGGAAAGGAATACTCTCATATTCTGCTAAGAGTTTTAGCAAGCTGCCTCTGATGTCCTTTATTCTCATATTCTTCTAAGAGTTTTAGCAAGCTGCCTCTATTGTCCTTCCTAGCTAGAGACAACATGCAGCAACTTCCACGCTGCCAGTGTAACTGCTGAGAGTTATTCACGTAGATCTGGAAAATGCTTTTGTCAGAGATTGCCATTGCAGAAGTTTCGTTCTGGACTGCTGTTATATTTGAGTCCATTTATTTGTATAGCGGGGATCTAATCAGGTAAGACTGAGGATTGCAGGAATTCCGGAGGAAGTGCCGTCTGGTTTTGGTGAAGTGTAGCATTTGCAGCGTTCACCCTCCATTCCGCCGCGTACAGAATACAGCTGTAGTCGTGGAATGAGGGTGAGGGAGAGGGCAAGGGATGCCCGGTGCTGGCTCCAGGGATCCGGCGGGCGCTGCCCTGCCCGGGGCGGTGCGGGGAGCGCGGCTGCGGGATCCCGGCGGTCCCGGCTCCCTGGCCGCCGCTCCTGCGGCACACGGGTGCCTCCTGTAGGGCTGCGGGGGAGGGAGATACGGCTGCGAATAAACCTGGCGTTTGTGTTGTTCCATCAGCTACTCCCGCCTTATTTTAACAGACTTACAGTGTCATCAGGATAGTTGTCTGCTGAGCTGGGGGACGTTATCCAATTGCATTAATTTTTAATGCGATACCAACTTCTTATTTGAAAGAAACAGATATGATTGCATGGAGAAAAGAGATTCCCATTTTTAAATTTTTTTTTTAAATTTTATTTAAGCATTATGTTCCTCAATTCTCTTCTCTTTAGCTAATAAATAAAGGTCTCTCTGATCTTAGCAACTGTTAATGAGTTTCTTTTTTCACGCTGGTGTTAACTGCTCCTGGCAAGTATCTTTCCTGTTTGATTCTCAGCAAGTGAAATAAATGTCAACTAACAAAATAACATGACATTTTATTGACAGGGAATTAAGGGGTTTGTGTCATCAATGTACGTAAAGCAGTACTGGGTGCATGAGTCATGTGCAGCCGATAGGAACACTAGAAAAACAAAGACCAGAATGCAAAAAAATAATAGGATGAGGCAGGGGAAATGTTTAAAGTGATGAGGAAAGGCTACTCAGAACAAAGGCATTGAAATAACAGAAAATCTATGTCAGTATCATGGGTGGGGAGAGAAGGGAGAAAGACAGGAAGAAAAAGAAAAACTGAACCAGAATGGTAGGAGAGGTGTAAAGCAAAGGGTCTGAGGAGGAGAAAAAGGAAAGTCAAGGGAGAATGACCAAGTTAGGAAAGGGAGGGGCAACAGCACAATTGCAGAGATGTATTAGGATATCAAAAGAATGAGAGGGGATGGGCGGAAAAGGACCACCCTGAAGAAGAGGGAATCTTAGAGTCTGCCATCCCCTCTCCATTGAAGATTTATAGGAGGTGGTGTCCTTCTCTCCAGTGTTGGTGTGTTAATGTGTCATTTTGCTTGCTCCATTTTAGATATTTCAGCAAAGTCCTATATTTGCTCTTATAACAGAAATCTTGTTAGCTAGTTCTCACCTGTGTCTGGCTGGTTTTGTTCCTTACCATTGATCCACAGTGTGAGGTCTGCTACTGAGGGATTATTTTGATATAATTGATGCTTAGCTCCTAATTGTCTTTTTTCACACTTTCAAAAAATTGAGCAATAGGAGTTGATCAAAGGATTTTTAGTTCAATGCTGTGTAACAATATTACAGATTACTTTTAGTTAGGGTAGCTTGAAGTTAAGCTAATGATTTTTCTTTTCCCTTAAAAATTCAATTCAAATATAACATCATATTTATATTGCTTTAATAAAAAATGGAAAATTTCTGAGTTCAAATGGTGAAGGAAAACCATAAAAAACTCCCAGTGATTGTGGGAACTGAGAAGAATGTTTTGGGGGGTTTAGTTTGAGGGTTTTTTCCTCTATCTTTGTTTTCAAAAAACAGCTACCCTTCTGGAAGATACAGTTTATCCCAGGAAAGAAATGGGTCAGGTTGAGCTCAGGAGGGAGATGGTGAGCTGCACAGTCGGTTGTTGTATGAAGGGTGCTGCTGTGAACATCCCTTTTGCCCTCTGTGAAAGTATCTGAGCAGAAAGGACAGTGATCCCCCCCAGTTGGAAAGTGCCTGTTGGAAGCAGGCATTGCAAGACCCTTTTCACCTGGAAGGACATTGGCCATTGTGTGGGTTAAGGACAAGAAACAGTGAGTTCAGAGATATTTGAAGGGAAATAGAAAATATCAGGAATTTAATCAATTCTGATGTCTTTGGTTTCTTGGGAGAGAGGAGAGGAAAAGAGCCCTCTTCTGTTTCACTACTGAAATTGCTAAACCTCATTTTAAAAGAGCACAAGAAAAGAACAGGGTATAGCAGTTCTGAGATCTATGTACTGAGCTTCATGAACTTACAAAGGTGCTTTTATGCCTCATTTGATATAAGACATGATCTATGGTATTTTAAAATTATCTGTGTCCAAGTTCAACATGACAGCAGCCCCCTTTCTTACTTTCATCTGGTGTCACATATCACTCAATGCAGAATAAAAGGATCAGCATTCTTTAATTCACCTCTTTGAAAATAACAACCATGTACATCTCTATGATCTTTGAATATTTTATTGTTGCTGTCTTTTCTGCTGCTTTTCTGCTGCTTAGCACCAAACAGCACACACTGTTAAGCATGCCAAGGATAAATTCATTATGCTCTTAGTTCATCATACTCCCAGGTATTTTACAGTGCTCAGTGTGGCAAAGAAGCCACCTGAGAATTGTTTTGCTTTCTCTCCTTGCCTCTTAAACTCCTTGCTGTCCACCCACTCACGCTTCTCAGTTACCTTTTCCTTCTAGCAAACACTGATTTGGCTTTTTTTCTCAGTTTTGATAATTGCCTGAAACATGCATTAATTTTCAGTGATATTGGTCTTTTTTGTTCTTTGCTTGGCATGTTTCAGCTAGCTCAGCCTAACTGCAAAGAGTTAAGATTTATATACTTGATAGTAAAGACTATTTTACATCCTGAGAAAATACAGAGGGAGGATACAGGCAAAATTCCTGTATAAACTACTCTTAACTTGCCTTGGGTTTTTTTTAATGTTTAAAGTCAATCAGCCAAGGCCTAGAGTAGAGCAGATTGTATAAGAATGAACCTACCTCATCCTCATATTTTCTTCCAAAATGTATGTAAGTTTAATGCTCAGTTGTCTTTAGCATTAATGAATGGTTTTGATTTGTACGAGCCTAATCTTCATTATTGGCTTCAAGCTACTTTATGTTTTCTAGCGAACTGCTGTTAAATCAGATTTTGTTACTGTATCAACTTTTTTGTTTGCTTTTTTCCCCCCATAAAGAAGGCTAAATTAGCAATAATAATTTCCTTTGCGTACAGTCCTGAATGGACATATATTGAAAAGTACAATGTAGTATTAAAAAAAAAAAAAAACAACCAAAATCCTGGAGATAAATGAATGGCAGAATAAATAATTTATGCTAATGAAATTACTGCAATTAGTAGTTCCACAATGACCCTTTTAAAAGCCACAGCTGTTAATGTCAGGAAGTGCTGTCACCGCTGACCTTATCATAAGAGAAAGTGACAAATTGAAAATGCAGGGAAGACCAATCCTCAAAGAGGTCTGTTCGGGAACGATTAGTGTTTTCTGAAAACCAGTGTGAATTACAACCAGCTGCTCTCTGGCTCGGCATGTCTCCCATGCTGTGCCATTTTGTTAAGCTTGATAACAATAGTTATTTTGCCCCATTGAGACAAGTTGTCTCGGGCCACTTCCAGCTCTACCGGAACCTACTCCGTCCCTCACTGATTTACAAATGAAACTGTTGTTAGAGGGCCTTTCAGGGCTGCTGAGTAGAGACCTCTCATAAGGATCATGTGTAAGGAGGTTGTCTTTCACTGGGAAGAGCTGTACTGCGGGGTGCGTACGTGTCACAAACAATGAAGAAAGGAGAAAAGGGCTGAAACACATTTCAGTTGGAACCTAAATGCTGCTCAAATCTGCATAAAATGTCTATTCCTGCTGACTAGCCTTGCTTTTGCAAACAATTTTTTAAAAGATGAATTTATGCTACTTTGCTTCTGCTAATGGTGTTCTGTTTTTTCCTATTTGTAAAGCAATTTGCCTCCACTTTCCCTAAATGTAAATCAATCTTTATTTAGTTCTTGCTTTAATTTCTGTTTCTCTTATCATAGGTGAAATAAGTATTCTTCTAAACTAGCTCTGAAAAGGCACAAGGAAATAATGAGTGTACTTACTGAGAAAAATGGCAAGTCTTTCTGCATCAACCTGATTGTAATATTAATGATGTAGGCTTAAAACATTTGACTGCATCAACAGCCACTCATGAGCAATTTTCCCAAAGTTCCCTAAGCATTATTGACAATGCTTTGGTAAATTATGTGTGACTTTCCTAAGAGTTGGTGTAGCTCATTTAATTCATATTAATTGATTTTTAGGCTTCCCTTGATTAATTGAACTGGGTTCATCTTGTACAGAATGCAATAAATAATCATTAAAATGAGGGAGATGTGACTCCACAAATGATAAAGTTTAAGCATGCTAGAAGTCATAGAGGACAAAATGAAAGTTAGTTACAGTGATGGAGTTAAATGGCTTTTCTTAGTATTTCCCTTTTAATTTTGCATACAGTACTCTTGCTTAGACACATATATGAATTTATTCTATCAATATATGTGCACAGGGTCCTTTAAAATGAGCAAAAATTAATTCTGGGGATTTCTTATTTCTTGTTTATCCTGGGAAAGTGCTGGAGTAGTATTTTGTATTTGCTAGTTCAGTTTTCAACAAATTTAGAAAAAGGACCTTTGAACTTTGATCCTGAACCCCTCTTCTTTCTGTCAGAGGTGAATAAAGACAGGTATTTTATCTCTGTATTTTGCTCAGAAACACATGACTAATGACCATCTGGAGCTGTTTTAAACGTGCCTGGCCTGTTTTGATTTTTATGTAGTATGTGAAGAGAAATTTCTGGTCTCCAGCTGCATTTTGCTCTCTGTGATGAGAGAGAAGCCCCATGTGGTGCTGTGTGGGACCCAACACAGGACCACAATAGTGCTCTGAGGTCTCTCCTGCAGTGTGCTGAGATTTGCTCACAGCTGGAGTTATAGTCAGTGGTTTGATGCCTGGCTGGCACACAGGGAAGAGCCTCCTCTGTCACAGCTTGGAGTGAATTTGTACTCCATGAAGTCATAGCTACTTTCGTGGTTAATACCCCTTGAAGCTGATAGAAGGTAATTTTAGCACAGAAATGTTGCTGATTTTCTGACATTTTTGTGGTATCTAGAGGCTCGGCTTTCAGGAGCACCCCATGGTGGTCTGAATCCTGCACTCATTAGTTTGTTAATCTGCCTTTCAGAAGCACAGATAAGCAGGGATGGTACAGCTTTGGAAATCTAAACTGTGGTGTCCGGTTCTGTTCAAACTGAAGTTGATGGAAAAAAATGCACTTCACTCCAAACAGGAATTTAATGATATATGAAGTCTGTGAGGACCAGTGTGATTAGAGAAACCACTCTCCTGTATTTCTTTAACCTAGAGAGGATTTCTCGTCGACAGGAGTTCCAGAGGTGAAGCAGAAAATCCACAGAATATTAACTCTGTATATAGCAGTAGAGTGAACTGGTTTAATCTCTAATCCTAGTTTTTAGGACGTTTATTAAAAATAATAAAATATGTTGAAGCACTGAGCTTCTGTGGTGATGAAGGCTTGATGAATGTAAATAGAAAATTAATTAATTTATATGCAAAACAATCAGGGAAGGTTCATTTTGCTTTAATATTTGTTTGCGTGCTGACAACATTATATTTAGGGTAGATTGAAGAAGAGTTTTTGTGAATGAGCCATCCTTAGAAACATACATGGATATCATGGATATATTTAACTTACATAGATACACTTATAAACATAGAATTGCTTCCAAAATTGTTTCCATTTGTTCTGTTTCCTTGGGTATGTACAGCCACTCATCCAGGACTCCATGGTTTACGGGGATTCCATGGGTTCTGCCCACACCAGTGTGAACATCCTGAGTGCCGAGTACAATCATAGCAAGAGGCAGTACAATTGCACCACTCCAAATAGTTTTCTGGAGCAAATCATGCTTTATGATATCCTCGTAGACATCCTTTTTTAAGTAAGAGGCTGTCATGACACATGGAGCACTTGGTAAATGGCATACAGAAGCTTTCTTCAGAAAGAAGGAAGGCAGCATCTTTCCAGGTAAACTGTGCAAGTCACAACCTTTTCTTTCATTCTTTATCAATAATCTTTGTTTTATTGCAAATCATCATCACCTTTTCATTAGACTGATTAGTTGTTGTGGAGTAGCATTCTTGTGTTTCATTGAAACTACATGATTTTTGAAACTGGGTTTTTGGTGGGGCGGTTGGGGGTGTGTGTGTGTTTTGTTTTGTTTTGTTTTGTTTTGAGGGGTTTTTTTATAGAAGCTCTTTGAGTTCTTTAGCTGCCTTTGGAAAGAGGGGACAATCCATTTTAGCAAGGACAAATTCTGGAGGGAGGGGAAGTATAGTGGGACTCCTGTAAAATGGTGGGAGGGAAGCAAGTGCCACAGCAAAAGCTAAACCCAGGGTGAGAGAAGGGGCAGCTCCATATGAGTGGATTTTGTGCATGGCCAGTGACCAGCTGAGGGGTAATGAAAGCAGCAGGAACATGTGTGAAGCATTTCCATGAGGTGGTGTCAGCTGCTTGTGAGGCTAGTGCCACTTAGCCCCCAGCCAGTGCTTCTGCTTACACTTCATTGGTGGCTGATCAGCCCACAAAGACAGAAATGAGGGGAAACTGCTTGGAAGCCCTTACCCCATCCCACCCACACACATGTTCCCTAATCCCCTTTGCAAATGCTGAAGACAGACCATAATCCAGTGATTTCTTTATTAAAAACTAAAATTCTGTGTGCTTCTATGCAAATGAAATGCTCAGCTGCAGTCTTTGCATAACGTTGCATCTTGATGCTGCTGCATGAGGTTAATAGTGGGAACTGGCTGCCTTATTCCCACTTTGTCAGCTGAAGACCTTCAGAAAAATGATCAATAGAAAAGAGTGGTGGAGTTTTTAAAGTCTGTTTTTAATAAAGTAGCCTCTGGTAGTAAATTATTAAAATGCTCTTTTTCTCTGATTTCTAATTTGATGAGGACCAAATGGTAATTGGACAATTTCATGTGCTGCATGCTGTGCTGGCTGACAGACCCACAGCTCCAGGCACTTGAACTTTGAGCCATTTTTACCCTGCACTCTGGAGCTTTACAGAAGAATATCAAATTGAGCACTGTTTAGCATTTTTCTTAAAGAAAAAGACATAAAGTCACCTTAAACAAGTTGAAAAATAAAGTGAGTGGAGAGAATTGGGATCTCTATAGACATCTGGTAAAATTCAGTACTACAGCTTTGTCAAATCAAATAGTCAAATTTTTGAAAGGTAAATTCAGTAGGTTTTGTAAAATTTCAAGAGCCCACGAAATCAGGAGAGCTGTCTCAAGACCTTCTGTGTGATTAAAGTTTAAGCCATCTAATATTTGTTATCTACTTTGTCTTATCAACCCTATCCAAATCAGATGAACAAGACCCCTCTGGTTAAAATATATGTTGATTAGCTGCCAGATAAATAATTGGTAGATTAGCAGAAAAATGCAAACCCCCTAAAACATGCCAAACTCACAGTTATTTGAAACAATTTCTTTATATGTGAAAAAATATTGTTGCTGGATAATTTTACATGAGTTTCTCAACTGGCAGGCAATGAAACTGCTATTTCAGCAAACTAACAGGTAGTTTTTGTTCATCAGTCTCTTGAGTGTGCCTCAACCTTTCAGCAAAGCTCTGCTGGAATTATCTGCTGAGAGTGAATACCAAGCATTTTTCATAACATCCTTTGGCCTTCACGTGTCTTTGCCACATGCAGTAGCTGCACCTCTTTTGCACCGCTGAGACCCCTGATTGTAACCCCAACTTCAGCATCAGGACAGATATCTGAATATCTCAGGTGAGCTATGGGGTCTGTGGTGGGTGCACTTAGGCTGTCATTATTAAATTACTTACATCAACATAGTTCTGTCAGGTGCAAATAGCAAAAAAGGATTACAAAAAATGAAAAGACAATGCTTCTTTTTAGAGACCCACAAAACAAAATTTTGTTTTCAGTTTTCAGTTCAGCTTTTGGGACTCAGAACCATGCCTAATGACCTGAATAATGCATTACCTTTTGCCTGCAGGTAGAAGATCTAAAATCCAAACTTGCTACTCAAGAGACAGAACTGCAACTGAAAAATCTAGATCCTGAAGCTTTGATTGCTAAGATAGAGTTTCAGACTGAGAAACTGAGCCAAGAAAAGGCCATTGCAGATGCAGAAGAACTAAAGGTCAGACTAATTCTCCTATTTACTGATGCTGAGCTATATTTAACACTAAATAAACCTTTTTGGATGAACAGTTTGGAACAACTTCCTCTCCAGGGAGCATAAAGTCTAAAGAATTATTATACTCACATGTGTAACAGCATTTCACTCCATGATTACCACTTGACCTTTCTTTACATTATGCCTTTTCCTAACCTTTTAGCTGTTTTAATGAGATGAAAGAACAATAAATACTGAGCTCATTCAAGCATTTAATGGATGTGGATCTTGAGAATCAGACCTATTTGTAATACAGTAAAGGTCAAAGAGTCATCTCTTAGCACTTCAGATTTCTAAAGGCTTTGAGACTCTAGGTAAATTGAACAACTCAATTGATACAGAAGTTCATTCCACCATCTTACAAGGTACAAACCTTGAATCTTATAATAGCATTCCTGATAATATATGACTTCAGTGTTGACTCTCCTTTTTGCTTTCACTTCAGCCTATTAGTATTAATTAGCAACATCCATGCTGGAAATGCTGACGCTCACATGCTTTACTGTTCATCACAGTAAATTAATAGAAATGCATAAATTCATCAGGAGTCTAAAATTTCCATCTACACTTGGAATAGAAACTGTATTGGTTTCTACAGTTGGAAGTTACAAGCATGGCTTTTGAAATAAAGCACCAGCAATACAGAGTGCTATAAATTGAAGTTCTTCTGCTTTTATAGTCTGGAAGGCTCATTCAAGTCTGGCATTTTTCTACAAAATCTCATGTACGTTGTGTAATTGACCAACAGTGCAGAGAGAAGTAATAGTTGTTAATGCCTAATTTTGAGATATGGAAACTTTAAGTTTCCAAGGATTTTGTAGTTTTCATATATTGACCTGCAGCGATGACTCTCCAGTCTAAACATTCAAAATGGTCTCTCATTTTCTTCTATTTTATTTCTTAAATACTTACCACCAAATTATACTTCATACCTTTTCAAAAACCTTGTGTCTAATTCTAATTTTATTGAGAGAAAATTAATTTTGATACTGAGATAAATGAAGACATGATCATATTTCATATTTCTCCTTCATATTTCTCTGGATTATGCTAACTGCAGACTTCAGCCTTTTGCTGATCCATATCTCTCATAGGACTTAAAAATGGCCATGAAGTTTCAATTCCAAATAATGCAATTAATTAAACTTGTACAAATGGGATCCAACAGCTCAACATCCCACCACTTTTCAGTGATGCGTTTCCTGTATTGGTTCCATATGCTTCTGATAAATTTGGATGTTCAAAATACACCCTTAACACAATTTTAATTACTTCATTAACCAGCTAGGTGAAACACACTGAGTGATTATTGTGAGATAATCACATCTTTGGGCCACTTTGTTTCAGGACTGAAGTTCAGTGCCTGACACTAATGATTACTGTACTCCACTGTTCATTGCTTTATTGCACTTCTGAAATGTTTTCATTGGAAATGAAGGTATCATTTTGTGCTACATTAATCTAAAACTGTTTCATAAGGCTAATGATAGTTTCTAAATGCTGATCTTCCCTTATTTTTTGTTACCCAAAAAAGCCCATCAAATGAGAATACACCTTCAGCTAAGTGATTTGTGAAGACTCTTATGAATTGATTAAAATATGACAACCTTTAAAAAATTATTTTGCTTTCCTGTACTATAGATTAAAAATTGGAGCTTACAAGAGCTTTTTGAATTTTGCAACCTTAAGCAAGTAAGTCCTTGGAGGTATTGACTTGAAGTATTACTTAAGAAAGAATATGTGAAGGATAGAAATCCCTTTACATAATACTTACAAGGAAATGCGAGGTCAGTCTAGATTCCACATAACTGTGGCAGGGCTACATATTTGTATAGTAATAATCAAGGGGTTTACCATGAATGTGACACTGGTGAGGTTTTAAAATAGTGGGCAGTAACATTGCTGCCATTTTGCTGACCATTATTGTGCTCTGAATGTTGTCAGCCAGAACAGCTTACACGCGAAGATGCATATGCCATTGCCTTTTAAAATATGACTTACCCCTTTAAAGAAAACATGCAGATCATGGTGTAGGTATATGTGGGATAGTGACACTAGCTGAGGAATAGGAACAAATCATAAAATCTGCATCACAGGAGATGAGAAACATATTTAACTTGATTAGTAACTTGTCATTTATAATATAATGAATATTGATTTTTAATATTTTTTTATTTCCACAGACAGTAGCTCTGTGTGTTCTATCTAATAAATGTGTACCTGTAAAATGTCCTGGACAATTGTAGAAACAGGTATTGTAAGGATATTAAATTCTTACAGAGGCTTGTTACTGCTAATGCAGAGTGCTTGATCCAAGTAGTAACAACTTGATCACTGTAATATCTTCTTTCTCTGTAATTAAACTAAGTTTAAGCAAGACCTGACAGGAAATGAGCCTGTGAGATGAGCATGAGGTACAAGGATAAGGATGATCCAAGTATAACTGACTTCAGCCTCAGGCAATGTATCATTAAAAGGGCGTATGGTAATCTTTCAAATACACAATTGCTGATGGTACAGAATGCCCCCCAGGTTTACTCTCCCAGATAAATTTGCACCAATGAAAACATAATCTGCTTTTAAACAGATAATTAAATTGCTGCAGAAAGTTGTGGAGGCACTCAGATTTCATGTAAGACTGATGCTAACTGATGTAAAGTCACTGATCTAAGCCACTGCTAAGCCAAAATAAGTGTCTTGACAAGGCTGCTTGAACAGATGATAGCTAATTTTCAAACCTGAAATTAAGTACAGTTTTCATATAGGATATTTCCGTTTCTCCCATTCCCTCCCTTGTGATGTATGGTTTCAGACTTAAAGAATAAAAAGAAGGCAGATTTATCAAAAGATGGAGGCTGGTTTGACAAATTTTATGTTTTTCTGTATCTCAAAACTGGAGCGAATATTTTACTATTTAGGGATAGCTCCGGTGCAACAATGAACCAGTCGTTGCCTTCTTGGTATTTCCTTTAATTATCTAAAAGAAAACCCTTTAAAGGGACAGTGAGGGAAAAAAAGTTTATGGGTCTCAAAATCTTAGCAAACATCTTCACTCTCTTGTTTAGCTCCAGCTTTTGTTTTTGAACCTGGATCACGAAAGGCTTGCAGCTTACCTACTGCAATGGCATAGGCTACTGAGTTCCTCCCTGTGTTCAGGAACTCCTCAGGAGTAACAGACTGCCCTAATATTCCCAAGCTTTCTTGTACAGGTACCTTACCTGCTTTCCTGTCCTGCATTACTAGAAAACACCCCATCCCTCAAAGCACCACTCACTTTGGTATAATCTGCTAATTTTGTTTAGGGTGAACTTGATCCCACTGTCTGTATCACTGATTAAGACATGAAACTCTACTGGCTCTGTCTTTCACAGCCTCTCATGCAGCCCCAGCCTCACCAGTGTGGCAGTACAAAAATCAGAAAAGGCCTTGGCTCTTTGTAAGCCCTGCTCAACAATAACAAAAACATCTCTATATTATCAACCCTGTGTTCAGCACAAATCCAAAACACAGCTCCATACCAGCCACTCTGAAGAAAATTAACTCTAACTACCAACATCCTGTCACATAAAGGGAAAGGGCCCAAGGATGGAAGCTGGAAAGCCGCAAAACTCTTTATAGGAAAGGTAATTATCAAAGGGACATCAGATAATATCTGAGATGAAAGAAGAAAATAGTAGTTAAAAACAGAGAGTCAGAGAAAAAGAAAATAAATCACAACATCATTTTCTTACAGCTTGAATTTAGGGGGAGAAGATATGACCCTGCATTACTCTTTTCTGTGTACCTTTGGTGACAAACTCAAGCCAATCTGAGCCCCACTGAACTACTGAATTTACTGAATGCAAAACCAGGAGAAAATGGAAGGGGGAGCATTTCATTATATTTATCCCATTTTCCCCTAATTTCTCAAGAAAGACATAAATCACAAATTGTGTTTGTGACAGTGAATACTTTAGTGTTTTGTGGGAAATATTTTTGCTTTGTACTGAACAACATTTCTAAACCAATCAGCTTGTGCAGGATTCCAATTTTACCTTTGAGATAAAATCGGGATTTAGCTTCTGCTTCTCAAAGAATTGGACATTATATACACTGGAACTTCTCATAGGTTGATGACTCTTTGCAAGCTTTAATTGACTATGATAAGGAGCATATTTTTCAGAATTGTCTGAAGGTCGCCAAGGAACATTACTTGAAGGATCCAGATTTCAACCCAAATTATCTTCATACAAAATCCTTTGCAGCAGCTGGTCTTTGTGCCTGGGCCATCAATATAGCAAAATCCAGCTGATATTTATATATCAGCTTTTGAGTGAGCCCTGATGGGGGAATTTCAGTTAATGAATTTTTTATTATTTCAGTAGGCTCAGCATAGTGTTCTGGGGAGCATGTAACAAGCACCAGAGATAAAGTGGGAAGTGTTCAGTACTTGGCAGTAAGTATGCATGTATTTATTTAGTTTTAGTAGGAAGTGGTAAAAAAGATGTTGTTCTCCAGGACTTTTCAATTGTCATTACAATGCAACAGTTGGGAAATATTCTCCAGATGTACATGTTTTACTTGAATCATCCATCCTGAGTTTGGCTGTCTGGAGTATAAGACAGGCTTATCACTTGTGATTTCCTGAAGCACCTGGCAGCATAATTTCTTCATTCATCCTACCATTATAGCATGCTCATTTAATTACAGACTAGTAAAGAACTTATCAATTGTAGATGAAATCTACTCAAGTGTAATGCCTGTCTGATTTCCACCTGTATTCTAAAATTGTGACAGTGATATGTATAAATTAATTCTAGTTGGACAGTAGACCCACTAAGGTTGCATTCAGTTCTGCTTAAGACATCCTTCTACAGACTATCATAAAATCTGCTGTAATCAGTAATGAAAGAAATCCTTGCCTGACTCACTGTTGTGTAGAAAGATGGGTCCAAAGCAAAGATATGTAATGAAAGACTACTAGGATTATCTTAGTCTTTCATCAGGTGTAGCTTGTAATTTTTGTTATAAAGTGAGACCAATTTCTTCTCTAATGTACTAATGTGGCATATCTTTTTCAAAGTGTATTGTGAGAGAGAAAAATGGATGCTGGCTCAGGCTAACACTGAATTAGCAGCAGCTACTGGAAAACTAGAAGCCATCAAGAAAAAGCTTCTTGTAAGTACTGCTTGATTAATAAGCTTCATTCTCTAACACCTTGAGCCCACTTAGTTTCTTTTTTTAATTAATTTATTTTAATGTGCTTTATTGTTATTGATTTTATTACTATCTAGTCCAAATATTAAAGGCATGCTGCCATTAGGGATTATAGCTATTGTACCCACAAATGTACTGAAGAACATTCTGCAGTTTGGGCAGCAGCACATGAAGTTCTTTACCCATAACGACTGAATTTCCTTGAAGCCATTTAGGCACATTATAACCAACAGACTAAGAACCGAAATGGTGGTAAATAGAAGTAACTGACTGTGAGTTTTACAAGGAATATATGCCAAGTTTTTATGCCAGTAACAATCTACTGCAGTACAGCAATAACATCCAGACAGGGCTTTAGAAGCTCAAGCTCATTTGTGTTAACATTTGCCATTAAATATATGATAAAAGCAGCATCAATCTCCTCTGATTTTTTGAAAAACCCACAAACACAGGTACACGTGTGTGCACACATGCACATAGAAGAGGAAACTTTGATTAGTCTTTTATTGACAAGTGTCTTGTGAGTCAATGATGTAATTGAAGACCACACTTGTCATCAAGTATCTATTGAACTTTTGAGAGGGATTATTTGTTGTTTAAGTATGCATTTAGTGGAGCAACTGCAGCACAAAGCACTCTTGATACAAAGACATTTTATGGTATCTTGGGAGATGGTGGGTGGAAGGAGTTTCTGCTGCAAGCTAATCAACCTTACTTAGCAAAGAAATCTTCAAACGCTTCAAAAGCTGAGACATTAATTAGATTTAAAAGACTTTGACTTTACCTCAGACCTTTTTGTTAGTAATATTTAGATCTGTAACTTCACAATCTAAGATATCAAGCAATAAAGACTGAACAGATCTGTAATGGGGCATTTATTCTCACTCTTTTTGCTTGAATTAACATTTTAAAAGAATGACAAACGTTCACTTTTATGAAAACTCTTGGAAGCCTGTGAGTTATGGTATTTTAGAATTTGATTTTTTACTTCAGGAATTTCCTGGGTTTCTTCCTGCTATTTTAATATCCATTCTTTTCTTGTTCTGAAGGATATACAGTTTTAATGGGTAAACAAAGATAGCTTTTACCATCTGATTTTCTCTTCTGACCCCAACCCAAAAATCCCATCAGCTGCTACAGCAGATATTTTTCTTCCATGTGAAACAGCCTTAGCCTTATGACCTTGGAGTTACCCATTTAGATCAAAATCTACCCTAATGAAGCTTGTGTCTGCACTAAAAGTCTGCTTTATGGAAGCATCATATTTTTTATTTCACACTTCTATACTGATGTATGTCTATTAAGTACAAACATTTTTGGACAAAAATAGCCTTCTGGTGGTGTTTTGGGGAGATTTTATATTTTTTGCTTTTTCTTTAATGCGCAGCAGTCACTCCCGAAACTCATGGAATCTTTTATTGTTTTAATGTGTGGCTGTGAAAGGAAGCACTAATACATCTCTGTTCCTTGCCTGACAGTATCTCAAATAACCTTTTCCTAGTTTAGGCAACCTTGCATTCAATCACCCTCCAAATCTGAACCATCCTTTTCTTACAATTATTTACTTCCCTTTCCTCTCCTCATGAATTTTTCTGAGGGTTGTTAGCAGCAGTCTTTCTCTCAGCTATGCTTAGGTCCTAATAGAAGGAATTCTGCACTGCAGGTGAAGTTGAAATCCCTTTGCATTTTTCTGTTTCCTGTGTTAGGCCAACACTTGTACTGTCATTTACCATGAATATTTTTACTGAACACTTTTTAAAATCCATACTGCATGTTCAACCAGGATTCCCTTTACATTGTGGGAGGATCTCATTAAAACTATTATTTTTATAACTGATTGATACCCTAGCTGATCCACCTGATTAATTTTCTAAGGAATTGTAGCTTTAATTTTTAATTCTCTAGCAGGTGTTACTCATAGCAATAAGCTCCAGAACTCATTTTTGTTGAATGGAGAACTCTACAGTTGGACAAATGCACTGTTGACAAATGCAAAATAACATACTTGAACTTTTTAAGAGTTCTTCTTAATTGCTGTCTATTCATTCGTAGCTTAGGAAGAAGGAAGACATGGGGGCTGATCATGAAGAATTCAAAGACAACTTTGAAGTTATTCCTGAACTGAGTTGAGAGTAGAAATGGTTTACCCCCAAAAATCCTTCTAAACTATATGATTCCAAAAGAAAAACAGAAATTCTGTTCATCCAGTAATATTTTAAAAGATGAACTTTATCTTATTTATCTGAAGAATAAAAAGGAAATACCTGCCTATGCAGTGTGTATACTATTTATGCTAAGATACGTTTGTAACATTTAAGTGCTATATAGTAAAAACTCCTGCACACATCACTTAGGAAAACTTGGTTTTGACTTCTTTCTTGTAACTGAGTTGTGACTTAGTCCAGAAATTTGAAGATGAAGAATCTCAAGAAGAGATTCAGTTTTATTACATGTAAGACTTTAAAAAATATACACATTTACATAATTCATGTCTTTATCTACCATCTCCTCATTGAGGATTGTTGTCAAAAAAAATTTTTTTAAGGCAAATTATTCCTCTTAGGAATTTCTGTATTTGCTTCTTTTGGTCCAAATGTTGCATTCATCTCACAGGAAGAATGTACAGTCACTGTTTTTAGGTGCTCTACTATACAGCCTCCAATCACTTTACATCAAAAGCTTCAGTTCCGCTGCAAAGGCCAGTGCAAAATATTATGTATTCGAATGTCTTGTAAATTCCAGACAGGAAACAGGAGTCTCATCTAATGTGTCATCCTTTTTTCCATTTGTGAGGGTGATTGAAGTTACTGAAATCTACAAACTGCTTACCTATATGTACTCTAACCATATAATTTCTTGTTAATGGAGAGAAAATGTTAAAATGTTATTTCAAAATAATATTTGAAAGTGATTGAAGTAACTTTGTTTTAATTGCATATCTAATTTTATCTAATAGCTGTGTGGCAGACTGGAAATTATCAAAATATCTATAAGTAGTGCATAATATTAAGACACATATAAAAGACATTGATAGCCTCCCCAGGACTGGGGAAGGGAAGCTGGAAGGGAAAAAAAAAAATAAATTGCAAATTAGAGGGCACCAGAACTTCAAACAATCTATGAAGCTTTGAAGGAATTTTTTTTCCAGAATTATAACAAGTTGAGAATGTGACACCCACTTTATAAAATGTTAATTCAAAAAATGTCACCTATACAAAATTATATGGCTGAGAGATGCATTTCCTCTGATGGTTAGTGCCTGGTTTTCACTCTATGAAATGTTAGAGGATGATGAAGGGCTGAGTTCATTAGAAAAGTTCAGTAGTTGGAGGGAAGCCTGCAGACTAGTGAGTACAGGATCCCTTTCTGTTTTTGCACTTTGAGCTCATCCTTTTTCTCCATCTAAACATGTGCAACATGGTCAACAGTAAATAAATTTCTCTGCAGATTTTCATCTCTATCCAATGATTCTGAACTGCACTGTTCAATGTTACATTTTAAATCAGCTTGGCTTCCTCAGCCGAAAACTTGTGTTAATCCATGTGCTAGAGGACATGGTGTGCAATGTGCTGTTCATGGGGATGACTGCTATGTAGAGCAGTAGCATTAACCAGAATTAGCTGAACCAGATGAAAAAATGCAAATTCTGCACAAAATGTTGACATTTTATGTCATCCATCTTTAGAGTTCAAATAAAGTGCTGTAGACATATTCAGCAGTCTTCCTTGCCTTAGATCTAGCAAAGTTTTCAATAGTTCCATTTTTTTCAACCATGGTGCTTCTTGATCTGCTGGACTTAATTCTTCATTCAGTATTTTGTAATGTGGACCCCTGGCCTATGCAACATGGTTCATGTCAGGCTTTTTAAAGGTAAGATTCACTGTGAAATTGGTATAAAGGGAAGGCGAACTTGTATTTTTTCCTGTGAAAAGGAAAATGAACCATGCAAGCACTCCTTAGCAACTGGTACTTAGATTTTATTCACCTTAGAGGCTGATAGCCCTGTGTATCCCATCAGCCTGTAGAAAGCTCTTAATGCTTATCTGAGCTGTGTGAGTAAGCAACTCAAAGTTGTGTCCAGAAAAACAAGGATTCTTCTAATGTTAAAGGAAGGTCACTCTCTATATATGGACATTTTTCTGTACCTGTCTCTCTGGGCTATCATCTGACAGTATCCAGTCAGCAGGATTGCCCCCTGTTCTTCAGGTTACTTCTTGCCCTTTTCCCTTTCAGTCATTTATTTGCCTGTTTCTTTTCCATCTTCCTCTATCACTTTTCTGAAGAATAAACTTGAAGGCAGAGCATCTTCAGGCTGGTGATCTCTGCTTCTGCATTCGTGGATGTTCTGTGCTCCCTGACTCATAATTCAGCTTCTTTCTGCTGGCAGGCAGAGGGAAACAGAGTTGTGCATATTTTTCATATGGAAGTTTTTGTGGCCAGCAATTCTTAGCAATGATAACCAGTGCAGCTGTTAGTAATCGATAACACACCTTCAGTCTTGGCAGCACAGTTACACTGACCTCCTTTCACTTTCATGGGCTCCAGAATACATCTTTCAATGAGAAATGATGAGGGGATCGACTGCCCCTGCAGTCAGTTTACAGACAGCACCAAGCTGGGCAGGAGTATTGGTCTGCTGCAGGGTAGGGAGGATCTGCAGAGTGAACTGGCCAGGCTCTCCTCCCAGGCAACAAGGACAAGAGGAAATGGCCTTAGGCTGTGTCAGAGAATTATTGGAGCGTATATTAGGAAGATTTTCTTCACCAGAAGGGTTGCCAGGTAGAGTCACCATCCCTGAAGATATTTCAAAGAGGTGTAGGTGTGGGATTGAGGGTCATGGTTTAGTGGTGGGCTTGGCAGTGCTGGGTTAACAGGTGGACTCAGCGATCTTAAAGTCAATTGCTGACCAAAATTATTTTATGGTCTATGGGCAACATTGTAATAAATATTGTTGCAGTAATCTTTTTTGGTGGCAAATATACACTGGCTGGTACTAATAGAAATACATAATGTAATTCAAATATTTCAAATGTTCTGAAGATGATTAAGAGCATTCTGTGGAGGATGATGGCTATGAATCCTTTCTTGTATGCTAAAATTTTTAATATCCCATCAAGTTCAACAATTGCTATATAGTAAATTGATTACAGTAAATTGAATGAAAAGGTATATATAGGAAATATGAAAAAGGATTGCTTCATCACAAGCAAAATTATTTTATAAGTATTTTGAGTGGAAGTATATCAGATTTCCATCCTCCATGAGTTTAGTTATCTGCTAAAAATATTTGTGAAAATTATGATTTTTACATTCATACATATTTCATAATAAGCATGCCTATACTATGCAAGAAAAAAAAGAGAAGTGAAGTTTAGTAGTGCTATGGTTAAAAATTTGGGCCAAGCTGATCCTTTTTTGCAGAAGTTGTGCAATTTGTCTTATTTATCATTACAATCATTGTATTAATATATGAGAGCACTTAAAATATTCTCTATGTCTGACAAGGATTACACAAGGGCACAGTCCAACAGGCTTGCTATGGAGAGTTATGGCCCTCTGCTGTGATTTGTAGAACAGTTTTCTGGCACTAGCTTCCTTGAAAACAAGTGTATTTAAAATACATGGTTTATCCCATAGAATTTAGGGTGTTGGGGTATAAAATGCAGTATGTAATTCTGCTGTTGCTAGATTTTATTTATGTGTCATGTTATGAAAAGATGACAAAAGGGAATAGTGTGTTTTGTAGTGACAACTTTCCTATTCAGAAATCATAGGAAAAGAACTGCTGTGATAAAGGAGACTATTATGTATCAAAAAAAAAAAAAAAAATCAAATCCCACAGATATTGAGGCATTGCTTACTGTTTGTCTCACTCCCTCATCTTTACTACCTGAGCCTTTGATGGATGAGGGTACTTGAACTATAGTCAGCTCTATGTTGTCATGCAGGCAAACTTGAGGTGCCTAGAAACAAGTCTCTCCTAAAAGAGAACTGCTATTGCACTTATTCTTCTTATGCCTTGAATACTATGCTGATGAAATTTTACTTACAGGCCATGTCTGTTAGATGCCCTTCCTGAGAGCAGGTCTTCCTACTGATTCAATGTAAGTCCTCATTAATCTTTCAATTTAAGATTCATCACCATAAAAAGTGTATTGGCTGCCTCATTATCCCGAAAGAAATCAAGTCAACCTTCTTTATTAATCTATAAGATGCATCTTTCCCCCTTTGCTAGTACATTTAGTTTAAATTTACAAGTAATTCCTAAGTTTCCTGGTTGTACACCACCAATTCAAGCATCAAACCTGACAGAAGAGAGCCAAATCTCTGATTCTGCAAAAATGGTAAAAACAGCTTTTGTGGAGGTATGCACAACTTGCTCCTGCTGCTGTTCTTTCATTAAACCCCACACAAGAAAATTTTGCCCTCAAGTGAAACTCACTGTTGGTAGCTCTGTGTGTTACTCTGGAGAAACAAATCGGTTTGAGGAGACTTGTTTTGAGGCACGTGCAGTACGAAACCCCTGAAAGCAAAGCCAGGGATGTTGCTGCCTTCTGAGCAGAGTGCAGAGAAGTGTGGCAGAAGATCTGCCCATGAGCAAGTTACTGAACGTTTTTGTGTCTCCAGGCTCATATGCAAAATGGAAGTAATAATTCTCTTGCTTTTTTTTTTAATTTAAATTGTTTTTAGTTAATGTACTTATTATTGGTGGTCCAGGAACTGCAGGAAAAAAACACAGAATTTAGCAAAACATTTCCTCTGAAGTTTGTGTCCCTCAAAGTTCAAAGTACTGCCTACAATTACTGTCATTAAAATTTATTATTTTAAATAAAAATAATAATACTTTAAAAAACCAACCAAACAAACAAACAAACCTTAGCTACATTATTTACCCATTCCCTTTTCTGCATAACCTCACATCTTCTCTTGAGAAAACAGTCGAAGAAACAGTCTTATGTCAAGGTGATGTAAACAGAATAAACAAAATTGCTGGGCTAGCCAGCAGGTTACTTAAGTGACCTGAGGTTTGAAGATCTTTCCTGAATGTTCATCTTAGTATGAGTTTTTAAATAGTTGAAATTTTTTGTTGAAGAGGAGGATAAGCCTAAATTTTTGAAGATAGTGTGGGGAAAATAGGATGGAGAAGTGCAAGGGAGGACAAAGGTGACAAGATGATTGTTACTAGAAATTCTTTAAATTTAAAAAAAAAAAAAAAGACTCAACCAAACAATGCCAATCCACAAAAAACTCTTAATAAAATTGTGTGAAGTAAAACATGCTGCACCACAATTGTATTTCCTAAAAATCAAGTATTGCTGAGAAACTGATGTTGGCATGATTGCTAGAGAGAAATCTCAATAACGAAGTCACCACATTTATACACGACTGTGAACGCATTGTGACAGCCTGGGCAGCCTCTGGTTAATGAGCAGAAAGCCTGAATAATCCTCTAGGTCAGGATGGAGGCATCCAGCATCTGCCCTTGTTGCACTTTAGATTGCAAATAAGTGAAAGGAACTCATCAGATATTTGCTATTTGCTTTTGGTTTTACAGAAACTAATAATTTTTAAATAAGAATGAAATGCATTTATGTTAAAATTATATATATTTCAGTGTGATTATTAGCTTTATTTGCAGACAAACATCATTAAAGCTACCACAAACCTTTTTAACAAAACCATTGGAGTCAGCTACAGAATTGCTGAACAGTCTCTTCCAGTCTTGACAGAAATTGTTCTGTCAATTGTTCCAGTTCATCATCTGGAATTTTAACAACTCCTTTTTTGACAAATACATGTATATGACAGGAAATAGAAGGTACAAGGAATATTTACACTATGACATGAATTCCCAAGGTAGTCTGAATAAATATCTTAAGTTAGATTTCTTAAAATCCCTGCGACCTTGCTTTCTAAGATCAGAATGTGGATACTTTTGTTTCTGCAAATATCTCAGCAGAGGCTGGCAATCAATATTAAATCAGTTTGGAAAAAAGTTATTGTAAGAGTATAAAACTAATCTAAAAACACCCAGTGCAATTAAAACAGAATATATTTTTATCTGATTCTGAAATTGCTCTACTAGAAATGTTAAATATGGAAATAATCTTTCCTATGGTAGAAAAGCAGTGAAGCTGATGTTCCTATCTGCATATGAAAAATTTTTTTTGCCCCAAGACACCTGAGATTGTCCCTATTGGCCTGGCCTTGCAGCCCTCCAAAGCCCTTGGAAGCTCTGTGCAAATCCATGGCCTTAGCTCACAGTTAGTCTCCAGCTCTTGAAGATTTACTCATAGTTAAAAGACGTTTATCTCCAAAATTTGAGGTTTTATTGTGTAAGTTAAGGGGGAAAATATTGGAAAGGATTAATTGAGAATGTCAAGCCTTTTCCTCTGAGCATAAATTCTTTTTGACTAGAACAGGAGACAGTTAACTTCTGAAAAGCATCAAGACTGATGATTTTGTCTATATAGCATTGACCTGGAAGCTCAGCCATTCAGACTAATAAATCAGGCAATTTATATTTAATCATTAACTAACTCCCGAGCTGAACAGCTGTTCAAAATTAGAAATGGGTCAACCCGGCCAGGATGACATTACAGGCAATCTATAATGCATTAGAATAAAATTATAGTGATTTTTAACTGTCTGGAAATTTATTACACAGCATGTTCCAACTCTTAAACCCTTGTTAGCCAATGTCACTAGTGATTTATGGTGCTTGGCTGGTATGGTAAAATTACTGAAGATTTAAATAGACAATCATTCTATGTTTAGCAAATCTTCTAATTTCAAAGCTATTTTGGAGAATGAGGTGGGTACTCTTTATTGTTTATGACTTACCCGTCGGTGACAAGAAGAAGAGAGAATGGATAAATCAAAAAGCCCTGTTGTAAATTAATGGATTTATTGTCTTGTTGCCCTCAGCTAATGATTTAAAGAAAAATCCAATGACTTCTGTAGGCAAAAATGGATGTCTAAAATACTTCAGAGCAAAATGGCTGCATTGCAAAGATTGCTGTTAGAACCTTTAACGGGAATGGTCTTTTACTTGTCAGTCGTTGGGCATCTCTGCTGGATGGAACTAGGGTTTAGGAGGCCTTCACACACCAAATTCCTGTGCTTATTCTCTGAAACATATATATGCTAGCTCTTTTAAGCAGCATACTCTGATTAAAGAGTGTTCTATTTTCTTATTGGATCTTCTATATTCCTCTTTTTATAACAAAAGGCTATGAATCTTCTGTTATCATTGAATTCTTCAGAAGTCTCCCTTCACAAGATTGAATTTCAGCAAGTATTTCTGATTTTTCTGAAAAATATAAGTGGAAAGTACTTCATGAATATAAAATTTAACAATTATTTTATTACTTTGGTTTCGTACACATAGAAAATTATTTTTGTAATGAAAGTGAGTTGTTAGTTGAGATTGATTTCATAATCTGTATAGCTTTTGAAAACAGGCACATTTAAGAGTTTTCTTTTAAGCTCTCAAGCAGATGACACGAGCAAAAAAACCAAGCATTTAGTATCAAATTACATGAAGTATAGAGGATACTTTCCATTCAGAGATTTTCATTTATTTAGATTGTGTCATGTAAAGGACTGGAAAAATATTTGATTACTATCATTGCTCTGAAAAACAAACATCTGTATGTGCAGAGTGTAAATGGCTATCCTTATAAGTAGTTCTGGGGTGATTTCCTTCTTTCATCCTGGCTCTTTCCTGCTTCAGTAACTGGTGAATGATTTCCTGAGGTTTCCCTAATGGAAATGAACAAACTACAAAACAACTTCATTTTACCTGCAGTGTTTCAAACAGTACAAACTAAGAAGAAAGGTTATGATAGTTTATTCCTATTTTATATCTAGAATTTTATCCATTTGAAGATGACTCAAATGGGTGGTCAGTTTTTACCTTCCTCTCCATGCCAAAGTTATATGAGCATACATTCATTCCTTTGCTGGGAATTGTACACACAGAATAATCAAAACATAATATGCCAAAACTGCTAGTTTGGGGTTTATGCCAAGTCACAAATCCTGACTGAAAAAGAGAGGATCCCTATCTTCTATCTTAAATATTATTTTTTTTTAAAGAAGATGTCATTTTCTGAAATTCTTTAGTAACCAGCTTAAATTTCAAATAGATGGTGGGCTGTCTTTATCACATAACTGGAATAGAGTAGCATCTTTCCATAACAGAAGCTGCTAACATAGCTGCTTAAAATGTATCATCAAGATCTGAGACCATTCCTGACTATTCATCCTAAATACCCCAGGGCTGGAATGGTTAAAATTAACTCTTGCAAAAGAACAAGGGAAACCAGGGCTCTCTGCATGAAAAAGATATGCATATATATGAAGAAAGTGATTCTAGATTTAAACATTGACAGAATCATTGCAGCTGGAGGGCACTTTCTGAGATATTCTAACCCATCCTCATTGATCAAACAGGATTGGTTAGACCAGATTTTCCAGGACCATGGAAATTCCACAACCTCTCTGGGCAGCTTGTGTGTTTGGCAATCCTCATCTTTTCTCCTCTAGAAAATTCCAAATCTTTGCAACCTTAGCTGAGTAAGATGTCTGTAGCTAGTAGGTAAGAGAAGAAAGACAAATAGAAACAAAGAACCCTACAGGTCTTTACAGAATCATAGAATGTTTGGGGTTTTAAAGGACCTTAAAGACCATCTAAGTTCCAAACCCCCTGCCATGGGGAGGAATACAAACTATGCTGCCTTTCTCCCACCCTGAGGAAAAAAGAAGTGCAAAATAAAGTAGGAGTGACATCTTTATTATTTATTATCTATATTATTATTGGCTTTTTCTTCTCTTCTTTTTTTGTCTTCTAATATTCTTGTTTCCTTACCTTTTCTGAATGTTGCTGGAAACGCCTGCACTGGCAGTAGGACACTAAATGCTGCCAATTTTAAAGTGTGTCCACCATGCTGTATCTGATGTAGATAAAAGCTCCAATTACTGAAAAAATCAGTAGATATAAAGCTTGACAAAGAGTTCTATCCTATTCTTTTCAGCTTCAAAGGTTTTAAGTCGCCACCAGAAATTCTGGATTGTTTCTAGCCTTTGCAGTCTTTGGAAGTGTATGTCTTGCTGATGGAGTACTTCTGTTGTACTTTTGTGTGCTTGTGGTTAATAATACGAACATTAAACATTCTGTCTCTTCAACGGTGCTCAGGAGATAACGTTTTCGAATCTTGTTTTTCAGCCCAAAAACATTTTGCAGCCAGTCCACTGAAAACCTCAAAGCACAGAAGAAAAATTTTATGTGGTGACATCTTATTGACAGCAGCATTTGTGTCTTACTTTGGACCCCTCATAAACAGTATCACCAGGAGACAAAGGGGTATTTCTGGATTCCTTCTCTAAAGGTACAAAAAGTAAAATTTGAAGTACAGATCTGTATGTACAAGTGACTCATTGGAGATATTTGTTTTCCAGGATATGTGTATATGTGCACCTATATATATATATATATATAGTATGTGTAAGCAGGCTAACTTTCTTCAGATTACAGGTATCTTTTGAGGGAAATGAAAGAGAGAGGTTCTCTGGCAGAATATCCCTTCCCTTTCCAATTCTCAATGCCAAAGTCTGTTCTTTGTGACACCTTTGTAACAGCAAATGCTGTTTGCATATTTGCAAATACAAACAGCTCTGATAGAGCTGTTCAGAGAGCTGTTTAACTGTTCAGAGCTATTCTGTTTAGCTTCTCAGCTCCAGGAAGAGCATGTAGTTATGATAATCCCCATTTTTCTGCACATGGAAGAAAGCATGATAGTAAATGCATAGGAGTGGGTGGGTCCAATTCTTGAAGTTGTCTCTGCAAAAGTTTCTCCCGCCTTACTTTTGAAGCTTTGGACCATTCTTTTCTTCCTTAGTGCAAATGCTCCTCGCCTCTTCTTACTTGTTTTCTATTTCTTATGTGAATTTTATCATGATTAATGTCAATTATTCTCAGAAATAGGTGAAGTGAGCAGCAGTTACCTCATTTTCAATCATAGATCAACACAGCAGTTCAGCTGAGTTAGGAGTACCCTCTGGACACACAGTTAAATCCAAAATCAAGTTTCCAAGGTCAGCACTCAGAACCGTGGGAACATCCCTTTGTAGACGTTTGCTTTGTGCTAGAGTTTAACAGTCACTACTTTGTCTAGAGTTTTGCTTTACCTGGAGCCTCTCCCTGACCTTTTCCACCCGAAACTTGCTTGCAGATAGAATCCTTTCTCAGAAACCTCCTTCTGCCTTGCAGCCTAGGTAGAAAAAATTGCCCCATATATTTTCAATAGTAGGACTCTGGAATAAATGTGATTCTTAGCTCTTTTAAGACTCTTCTGCAATGGACTGAATATTTTTAGGAACAAAAATAAACCATACTTGCATGTTTTACTTCTTAAGATGCTTTCACTGAACAGCAGTGAGACAAAATACCTCATTTGAGCTTTGATTGTTTTCCTGCAAGTGAGGAAAAGTGGAAAATAAGAGACAAATACACTTGAAAAGTTATGTTAAAATAAATGTTTATTAATAGTCCTTTACAGAAGGAACAGCAAGTAGTTCTATGTCATTAAGTATCAGCTTTGTGTAGATACAGTGACAATAGATGTATCTATATATTCAGATATTTTTAGTGCATTGTGTGAAAATTAATATTACAAACCCTAATGATAATACCCCAGTGCTATTGTTTTTCACAAGGAAGTATTTCAGCTCATGGAAATTATTGTATTGGTTGTCTTACAGTCCAGAGATAAATCATGTTTTCAGTCTTTTGATATATTTGATACATTTTGATATATTTTGATATATCCCATGTGTCACACACATGATATGATAGATACGTTGCATGCTTGCAGAGGAGAGTGCCTGCTTGGAGTTTTGTGCTTGTATTTTCAGCAAATTCATCAAAAGTTACGTTTATTTTGGGCTCAGAGATTAGAACCAAGAGTTAGACAATTTAAGGTGGTATGTGTTCTGTAATATTATGGTAACAATGACTCTGTGCCACAGAAGCTGCACTAGAGGTATGGTGCCATTTTTATTACTAATAATTGTGCAAATTATTAGTAATAAAATTTGCTCAACTTATATATGTAATGCTTTTCATTATAAATAACTGACAGATACACATGGTGGTTGGGCTTTTTTTTTGTTTCAGTGTGCACTTTTAAAAGAAGCTCCAGTCTAAAAGCCAGCAATGAGGACTAGATGTGCCCAGGGAGAAGGAAAATTTTGATGGAAGTGTTTTTAAGATACTTCTGAACGGGGGGAGAAGATAATTCAGGCTTAATGCTGATGGTGCAGTGCTTTGTGTTATTTATGGTTTTTGAATTCAGTCAAAAAATCACTAATAAGGAAGGCTAGAATAGCACCATGAAGGAATTGGTGGGGCTTTCCCCTTTGCTTCAGTAAGGAAGAAAATTAAATCTAGGCATCTGGTATAGCTCTTCCATTATGCTTCCACCAGCTCCTCTTGATTGTTCCAAACAACTTACTTATTCAGTCTGTCTTATTCTGCTGTGCTGCGTTAGGCATTTCTCTTCCCACCCATCAGTTTGGGGAGCACTGATTTCAGACGTTCCATTTCTGGTTTATTTCATCTCCTTGCAAGTGCCTGTGAGGGGTTGGCATCCAGCAAGCATGGCTGTGAGATGGCTGCTCTGTGACAGCCCCCTCCTCAGTGAAGAAGCACTCATGTGAGAGCTTTGCTGCAGCTGGTGCCCCACAGGGAGCTCCATGGCTGCCTCTGCCCCCAGGGATGGCCCCATTCCCTGGCTTTTGAGGATAGCTGAACTATATTAATAAGATGCCATGGGAATCCTGCTTTTATAAATTTTTTTTGTGAATAAATACTGATTTATGTTCCAAAAATAGGTGCTCAGGAGCATACAGAAGCATTGAATTTGCAGTATCAGAATACACTGAATTTTATAATATATGATGCATTTTTAACTTTATTGTGCTATAAATTTTTTTATGAAGTAAATGCCTTAAGAGAAAACACTTTTTAAAAGTCTGTTATAAATATGATAAACTGCTTCTCGTCACTTTCTTTTCATCTGAAACTCCACAGGGATTCTCTTTACTACACTGCCCCACTTTAATTTATAATCCCACAGTTATCTTGTGCACGGCACTGAGTCTTGACTTGCTACTTGGTAACCTTGCTGGATGATTATATTCCACTGTGATTCTAAGGCTCCTTTTCCTGGGATGGAGGGCCTGGACCCAAGTGCCATGTTGACAGATGATGCTACAGCTCTGGCATGGAGTAACGAGGGGGATAGGATGTCAACAGAAAATGCCACTGTTCCAACAAACTGTGAGTGCTGACCTCTGATGATAGATCCCCAGCAACAGGGGATTAAATGGATAAAGAATAAATATGGACCTGACCTTAAAGTCATATGTCTAGGACAGAAAGGATGAGTGCATGCTGAAGAATTCGTTTTTGCGTTTACTGCCTTCAAGTTCCCCTAATTTTTGTAAGGGCTTTTTGTTGAAATGCACTTACTTAAAGCATTGAAATATTACAACAATTCTGCTCATTAATCCACAGCATCATTTTCCTTTTAAAATGGTGCTTGAAAAGGCTCCCTTCTTATGTTGTTTTCAAGTGATGAGGAGGAAATGAAGTGGAGGTTGAGGTGCACTTCTTGTGAGGAACAAATCACTTTTTCAACAGGTAAGGTGCAGAGCCCAATGATAAGACCTTCTTATACTCTACAGTTTAGTCAGCAGAACACAGCATGTGCCCCTCACATGCAAGGGCAGCATTCAAGACAAAAGCCAATATTGGGTCTTTTCCTGGTAATAAAAGATGTTTTAAATTCTTACTCTTATTACTGAATTTTATGTTAGCTGATAGTACTAGCATGTAACTGATCTCTTCATATATTTCATATATTTTCTTATCTTCTTTTAGATTTGGAGAAATAATGCTCCATTTCCAAGGCCTTTCAGAGGGGTTTTTTTACTAAATTCCTGATAGAACACACAATCACAACACAGTAAATGGTCATAGTAATGCCTGATTTTAAAAATAGGTCTTAATCATCTAGCCTGTCTTCTCATTTGAATCAGCTCTTTCACCTCATCTGTCCTGGTTCGGTTTTCATTCTTTTTCCAATCCTCACAAATAATCATGATTTTTCATTCACACTAAGTAGTACCCTGCTCTGAGAAGCTATATGGTCTGATTACTTATCTTTCCATTATTATCTACTCCTTTTTCCATGCCCTTTGAAACAAATTTCTCCCAAGTCATCCAGATTCTAAGTGTTCTTGAAGTCCTTCAAGAAAGTGTTTATGATTGAAATGAGGATATACCAAAAGTTGTAACACAATTATAGATATATAGATAGAGATGATATAAATATAGATTAGATATAGATACAGACATAGATATAGATATAGATATAAATATATGATACAGATAGATGGTATAGACAGATATAGATATAGGTAGATATAGATATATGCTCCCCCAACATTTCTACGTCAATTCCAGTGTCTTCCATGTGGGGCTGTACCCTCATATTTGCTTATAAGAAAAGCCCCAGCAATATATATATGTGAGGGTTTTATATATGAGGAATAAGAAGAGCATAGGTAGAAAAATGTTGTACTCAAAATTGTCAGACTCTTGAATATTGGGCAATTCTTTGTGAGCAGTTTTCCATGGTTTAGCCACATCCTTTTAGAGAAGATTTGCCATTTATAATATATAAAGGAAATCTTTCTATAACCAGCATTTTTCTAATACTGTAGGAGGGGAATTTTATTTTTCAGGTAAAGTTTCCTGAAGATGGTTGAAAGTGCTTTAGCTTTTGATGAGACTCTACTAATTGAAAGTATGTGTGACCCTATTGATCCCATACTTGATCCTCTGCTTGGAAGACATACAGCTAAAAAGGGAAGGTGTGTTTGCTTGAGTAATCAGAATTTTTCCATGACAACTGGATCTATATTATTTTGATTTCCACATTTTGCTTAGTGCTTCAACTCCCCATGTAATACAAATCATTTCTTTTTAAAATGCAATGGCTAAAAATCTGGAGATGAGTGGATATTAAAATGTTAATATCTGCATCTGATTAGATAGCAAAATTACATTCTCAGTTTCCAAATTGGACCCAAAATACTATATAGATGTGTGTTTCTCAAAATTGAGTGGAATTCTTTACTTTTTTATTTCAAAAGAAGGACTAAAACAAGGAGTAGCAGATATTATAATTTGGCTCAGAAGAAAGGAAAGTATTTCCTTTCCATGTTAGGCATCTATAGCAAGGGGGAAGGCATTGGAAATGACCAGCTAGATTTGGATTTAACAATAAAGGGCTTTCCAGCTGCAATATCAGCTTAAGAAAACTATGACTTCACTATGTCAGAATTGTCTTTTCAGCCACCTCATGAAATAATGAAGCAGTTTAAAAAGAAGAACATAAAAACTAATGGAAAAAAAAAAACAACAACAACAAAAAAACCCCACAAAAAACCAAACAAAAACCCTGAAAAGTAAAACAAATTATGAAAAACTGATATGGTAGGACACAGGGCAGAAATAAGCAAGCCAGAGACGGGGACTGTTTACACTGTTATTGCTGCCAACCTCCTATGCATCAAATCAGCTAGCACCAAGACTCACACGCCCCATTTTTCATGAGAATGCTCTGAATACTTGAATTCAGGGCCTTTACTGAGCTCTCCCTCCCAAGGAGAGGGCTACAGCTCCATCCCCGAGGTCTGCAGCTGGGCATTCCAGCAGGGGACTCAAACTGATGAGTTTCCCCGGTTCTGACACAGCAGTGGCAGGAGTGGTAGATGGCACAAGGGAAAGTAACCCTATGTTCTGACCTTTTTGGGGTGAAGTCTGTGAATCTTATCTTTCATTCCCATGCCCCCTTTCTCCTCTATATTTTGAAAAATTGTCTAACTTAAGAAATACCATTTTTAATAGTATTTTAAAATTCAAAAAATATTACTTAATACCTTATTTGGATACCTTTTAGATACATATTTTCAGGATGATAATAGGGAAATAAGGGAGTTTGTATTTGGTGCAAGAGAATTTCAGTCTGTAATGTCTTCTATAACTTTTCACAAAAAAACTTTGGATTAAATTGTTGATTCCTCGATGCAGATATCAGCCTGAAGAATAATATTGATTTGTGGTTGCTTGAGAGTAAACTTATTAAACCTCATTAACTATTTCATCTGATGAACTGAAATGCCATGTCATTGTTTCTGCTCAAATGTGAACTTATTTTTAAGTCTGAAAGTATTCCTCTTTTCTATTCTCATTTGCAAGAAACACATTAATAAGCTAGATTTTTCATGCTGGAGAATGTGATGTTTATTCTGATATAAAGCCACACATACTCCTGGAGCATTTCTGGATAGATCTCAAATGTTCAAGATGTCAAAGAGTGGTTAGAGTACTTGCACAGCTCCACAGTGTCAAAAGTGAAAATATGAAAGAAATTATAAATAAAGAAGTTATCTTATTTTGGACAGATTACCCGAGGTTTTTCTCCCTCTTTCCCTCCCTGTATTTCAGGCATCAGTGCCTACACAGTAAATCTAAGCAGTAAAAACCAGCTCAAATCTCCTTGTATACATGAAGCTCCTGGGAGATGCACTCTTGCCCTGCACTGAGACCTTGAAATGATCCCCCTTTGTTGCATTTTTCTATAGCTATATTTGAAGTACTTCAGAATAAGAGCATACAGCTTGCTTTTCAGCTAATCCATAGTGAAGAAACTTTACTGAAAATTAGTATTATACTGGTCTAAAAGAGAGATCAGAATTTTCACAAGGAACAGACTTTTAAGGAATGGGAGGATGCGGAGGGATGTGAAACGGCAGAAAGAAGTTGTACTGAAAAGGATAAGGGTCACAGCAATATAGTTTGGCATTTCTTTAGCAAAGGCTTCCACAATGCACAATAAAGCTGTGTATGTGGACACAAAAGCAAATATATGAAGCTATTCAAAAATAGGTTCTTCTGCCAAATATTTTAGGCAGCATTACATGAAGTGGCATTCTGTGCCTGATTGAAGATGCATGAGCCACCTTTGAGGGGCACGTGTGTGTGTGTATAATTATTTATATACATATACACCACTGTCTATATATACACCATTAGATATATTGTATATATGTATATAGTATAGACACACACATTACGTACCCCATTTATTACCAAACAAGCAGAGTTTGCCTCATTCTTGATTCATTTCTGTTTTTTTTTTTTTTTATTTTAGTAGTTCTGTGATGTACTTTGAAATTTTTTTTCCTAATAAAGAAAGACTAGAAAGGTATTTGTGATAGATATAGTGCAGTCCAGCAGTTGAAGTTCATTAATAATTGGAATGTTGCAGAGTATGAAGTAATGAATACTAATTACTCCTTTCATATCTGACAGCACCCCATGGACCAATACATCAGCCCAGACTTTAATTTGGTTCTAGTAATGGTTTCATCAATAGTACATTAATTCTGTGTTTGAAAAGATGTACAGTTGAACCTGACCCACACAGTAGATACCACTGTCATAAAATGGCCAGATACTGACAACAACTGGATAATTACAAATAATTAAATCCACTGAGCTTCAGACAATCCTAATTTTAAGTAAAATATATCTTATCAATCGACAGAAAGCATAGCAAGGGAGATTTATCAACTTGTACTCCTTCCAAAGCAAATTTACTAGCCTGTTTATTAGAGAACCTGCTGATCTGTGAACTACTTCATAAAAGTACCTCTCCTCTTCCTTCTTTGCAAGGTGGTTCTTATGTTGCACTCCTGAATATTCTGCAACACCAGCTCTTGGTATTGTTTCTGAATGAAGCCCACAAAAGAAATTTGCAACCTTGCAGAACTTCAAATGAATAAAATTATAGTTTCCTCAAAACCAGGTCACAATAGGGTGAACTAAAGTTACTTGTTATCTCTGAAAAACAGACTTCATGCTTAAGTGCCTTAGCACATATTTAGAAGCCTAAAAAATTTTGGGTGTTCAAATTTGGATACTTTTTTTTAATTAAATTTGGAACTGCAAAACTGCTGAGTTGTTTCTAATGCGCTTTAAACTGTGGCCTTCTGTTCAAAATGGCTTTAAAATGCCAAGATTTTTGTTAAAATATTTCAAGATATTTGCTTTGAGAAGGAGGACAAAAGGAAAATATAATAAAATAATTTTAAGAAAATATCAATTGTAGTACATAGTTTGATGTAAGCATGGAATCCATAAGACAAAAAGTAAGTAAAATTTGGGTGCAGTGTACTAGCAATGTATGCAAAAATTATTCAAGATGCAAATACTTAGGTTTTTTTGGAGCAGATAAACCAAGGCATGAAATAAACAGGTATCAACTCTATATGGTGTTGGGTTTGGGCCTTCACCTGCTATAAGAGAAACTGTGCCATTGAATAGGTTTTGTATGGATGGCTCTTAATATTTGAAATTTTACCTGTGTCTACCTGTCCTATCCTGTTCCCCCAGCACCTCTCTACTGGAAATCACTATGATTTCCAGGCTATGAACATTTACTGTATCAGATCAATGTTATTTTGGCTCATAGGAGAGAAGACAGGGGGATACATTCATTGTTCATAAGGCTCCTATTTGCATTTGCGGGTGCTGTTACACTTGCTGAACTCCTTTGCACAGTTGCAAAAAGATAGTCACGACTCTTCACTTGCAAAGTTAGGTTATTAAGAGACTTTTTAAGATGTCTTGAAATTTGATTTATGTGCAAATGTAGCCTGTATGAGCAAGTTTCCATTCTTATGAGGCATGACTATTATTCATGAAACAGCAAGAAAATCCGCTCAGTTTCTCCACAGGGAGAAGCTTTCCTTGCCTTGAATGTCTCGTCAGCTGTGCAGCTTCAAGGCAGTGCTTTTCCCACTGAACTAGTTTGACCAGCTTGCACAGTTTGCCTACTGAGATTGCCTAGTAACAGCTCCATTCTGTGCTTGTCTCGACCTGATTTATTCAACTTCGCTCTCTACATTACATGTTGGGGTTTGCAAGTCGGCTCCAGAAGCTTTTAATTTTAAGCAGCAGGAACTGAATGAAAGCTCCTCTGGAAAATGTGTTTATCCCTCTTTCTTCCCACTGAAAAATATTGTTTCCCTTTACTTTCCTGTCCAAAAATTTATCACTTATTTCATTCTTGCTGAGCTGATCCAAAACATCTCGCTACAGGAAACTATCCTACCATTCTGCCGTTTAGAGTTATGGTGTGTTTTGGAGAACATCTGCCCTGAAAGGTACACTTTAATTTTGTGTTGCATGAAAGTGTCCAATAAGAAAAGGTGTTGTATATACTCTCATATATACATTATACATGTATATAATGTATATAATTATATTATATATATATATAATATATATAAATTGTACATGTATATAGTGTATATAATTGTATATATACAATGTATACAATGTATATACATTATACATATGCATAATGTATATAAGCCTCTTCATTATATGAAATCATGTTCAATCATATTCAAAATTTTTCACCTTCATGAGTTCCTGTCTTTGAAAGGCCTAGGCACTGTTACCTTAGAACATACACAAGGGAATAGCAGGTCTTTGTGTCAATCAATCAAGTTTGACAGATCAGACAACATGTTACACACCCCCCAATCTTCTCATTTTTACCTCCTGGAATTTATTTGGGTTTTTATTTGCTTTGGCTAAAAATAATTTAACTCAAGGCATATACTCAAGGTCTTTTAAAGCTTTTAAAATCCTTTTTGAATCCCTTAATCTACTTTATTTCAAAACCCATGAGAATTTCAACAGGAAAAAAAAAAAAAAACTAATGGGGAACAATCTCTTTTTAATTTGCTTTGTTCTTAAATACTAGGGAATTTGGACTCACATGAAAGATGCTATGTCTGTTTCTGGGAAGAGTGGTGCATTAGTTCCATCCATTCTATCTGCCTCAATGGAGGAATAGGACATTATGAAGAAAATATTTCCAAAAGTAGAACTTGTCTTTAGAAATTTCTTTGGTGATTATATTTTTATATTCCTTCAATCATGAACTTCCATTATTCATACCTATTTTGCTGTATTTCTTCATAATCCAGAATTTACCTCTAAATAGATGATTTTACTGAAAAAAAGTAAGTCATCCTACTGGGTTCCCCACCTTGCTGTTTATCATTGTTGTTTATACTCTTGGTCTGTGTGAGAGCAATAACAAAGCATTTTTTTTTCCAAATCTGTAATTAACAGAAAACCTACAACAGCTGCAGTAATAAAACCCACCAAGTCATTATGTAGGTTTTGCCTTTCATAGGTGATAATCACAGAAATTAGTTATTTATTGCTTCTGTGAATTGAGAACTCCTAAAGGAAGTATTTTAATCCAGAACTCTAAAACTTGTTATAATGCCTCATAGACATTCTGAAACATAGTGTGACTCCCTTAGCAAAGCTTTTTCTTCTGACAAAGCAAACTGAAGAACCTGTCTTTTGGCAGATCTCTTGTTTCATCTGCCTCTGTGTGTGTGTGTGTCTTGAAAGAAAAGCATGATTGCTTTCTCTACATCAAGCTCTACAGTTTTGTTCCCTTCAGCAGCAGCCAAATTTGAAGGCTTTGGAGAGACCATGGTGCAGAACTGGACAGTGAATTCATGTCCACCTGAGAGAGGCTGTTATAAGCTGAAAGACGTGAGCATATGGTTAAATTATTGCAGTATTATACAAGCATAAGCCTGGAAACCCCATCTCCAGTAGCTTGCGTGACAGAATTATACCATATACATATACATGTCTGATGTTGTGTTTTGTAGAATCATGGGTTTCCCAGCACTAGACATAGCAGGTTTCCTTAAGGAATTCACTTAACATATGTCATAAGCTGCTCTCTTTTCTTCCTTCTCTCTGGTGAAATGCAGAAAGGTCTCAACACACCATTTCTTTTAGATTATGTCTTATAGCTAAGGGCATGTCAGAAGCAGGCAAGGGACTTAAGAACCGAAACCTCTGTTCCTGGCTCTAGCAATACCCTCTGATAACCTAGGAAGAAAGCAACATTACATTTTGTTGTGGTTTGAATGACAGGTGTCTGTTAAGGAAGGCAGGAGCCTCCCTTGGAATGGAGAATTTAAACCCACTCCCTCTGAATTATTATAACTTTGAAATTAAAGGGCTCTCAGGTGAAGATATGGGAATAGGAATAACAGCTCTTTATTAGGGGAACTAAAATAAACAACAAAACAAAAACACATGCAGTATTAGAAAGGAGAAAAAGAAACAAACAAATAAACCCACTGACAGTCAGGATCCAACCTGACACCCTGTGGGTCAGGATGTTGGTGACAGTCCCATTCAATGGTGGCTGCAGTCCCAGTGGCAGATGTGGCTCTGTTGAAGTGATGCTCTTGTAGAAAGAGTGGAGTTCTTTTGCTGAAGGTCCAGTGGTGATAGATGGGCCTGGTCTTCCTCTGAGAATCCAGTGGAAAAGGGTGCCTTGGTGTTCCAGCTCCCAGATTTTTATCCAGGTCGGAATACTTGGCTCCTCCCCCTGGCTGGAGTATTTTCCAGTGGGATGATGCAATTCTGCCAATGAGACTCACTGGCCCATGAGCAGAAGATCTCTCCCTGGAGGGAGGCTGGGTTGTGAAAGAGATAAGAAAACTGCCTCAGCAGGTTTATTGACATTTGGCCATTGACAGACAATTACACCACCCCCCACACCCCAGTTTCAACAGATGGTGATAGAATACAGAGTTTTGGTTAAATTTTGCACTGCAACCCATGACACATTTCTACAGAAAGTACTTGTTTTATTCATGTTCTGATGTGATTTTCATAAACAGCATTTTAAATGTTTAGTATCTATGCAATCACTTTGAAAATTGCATTAACAAATTATGCCAACTTGAATTTTATGAAAAGAGTTCATGTCTACCCATGTTCCGTGTTATGAGGTTTTTTTAACAGAGTTTTATTACTAATATTTGAATTTCTTTTCTTGGCAAAGAACATTCAAAACCATTTCTGTACAGAAAATACTGGTTTTTTGCTTGTGTGTGGCAAGTGCATCCTGAAAATTGACACACTGTTCACTGGGTAAGCCAGTGACAAAAGTTGTGTCACTGGGTCACACCAGACCAGACACATGGCATGCACTGGAGTCGACAAGTAATCTTTTGAAATTTTTTGGTGCTATGCCACATTTCAAGGAAGATGAACTTCATGTTGCCTCATTGCTGGTCTCCAAAATGGTGCTTCAGCAGTAGCAGAGTGACTGTATAGGACAGGCTGCACCCCTCACTGAAGATAAGAGATCAGGAAATGACAGCTCTTCAGTAAGGGATTTCGCTAAATAAAAGCTGAACCTAGGGTAACTCATTCTTACATCCAACAAATAATTAATTTGGAATGAAACATTACTTATGTTGTTTCAGTTGCCAGCTATTCTGTCTCCTCTAGTCTATCCGTTTGCTATAAACACATTTGTTATAAACATTTGTTATAGTTTTTTAGGCTATATATTTAAGGAAATTATAGCAAAAACTAACAACTACCTCACTGGCATTTGTTTGAAAACTTTCCTAAGTTTCTGGTAAGTAATGATAGACATTTATCCCTAAGCCAGATTCAATAAAGCAGTGAATAATCTCCTTGTGTCTGCTGTATATACAAATATATATGCTGTATGAAACTACAACAGTTGAGAAATACTCTGTGTATTCTTCATATACATTTGGTGTGTTCAATCATCCTCATTTTGTTTCTTAAGTTGCAGGCACCTAAAATTTGGCTTGTAAGCATTTGCTGTGCTGCTGAGATCATACAGTACCCATTGTTTGCAGTCTGAGATACCTATGAGATTTTCATTTAGTGAGATCCCCATTCTTGTGCATTTTAGTCTTTCCCAGATGTACCAAGATTGAGGACAAAAAATGTGAATTCAACAAGAATTTTTATCTCATCCTTCACACTAAACTGGCTAGCCCTCACTTACAAGCCAGAACTGCAGGCTCAGACCACCTTCATTAATTTCATTGCCACCACGGATAGGCTGGAAGACCAGCTGTTGGCTAAGGTTGTTAATACTGAAAGGCAATACTCACAAAAAAAAGTAAGGTAAGGACTATATTTTGATTTGTCTGTTGCTTCTTCTGAAATTTTAAGTCTCAAATTAATATGCCTGTTTGAATCCACTTTACTGTAATTGTTCGTAGCCCATATTAGAAAGATTTTAAAGAGTCTGGAAAGTATAAAAAGTTTTTTTACTGATTTGTTCAAATCTGTGCTCCCAAAGGGCTTGTCTTGACCTAAAGCTCTGCTAGAAATTAAATTTATTGTGATATTATTCCCTCACTTCTCTCTACTGCTTGGTTTGCTCTATGCATTGCGTTTAATTTGCAGTGCAGGATTAAAGCCCTCTGCAGTGCTTTGTGCTTCAGAGATCTTGAGCCAATAAGTGTAAATAAAATTCCATGCCAGTCTGTACAAGAATATAATGGCACTCTTAGGAGCTAGGGCTTTTGGTTAATAAATCACAATTTATTCCTGCAAAGATGCAGGTCTGTAGCTGCTGCAGTCACACCAATATACAGTATGAGGAAAACTGCTTTTATAAGTGGTTATAGGAAGGATTTGGGGCAGACTGTAATCTATGAGATAAAACATGAAAAGAAAACATTTAGGGGTGTGAAATGAATAACAAGAATACCTCCTATTTCTCTAGTGTGTCTTTCCAGTTATCTCACGTAATTAACTAACTTCATCCGCAAAGATTTGCTCCACCTGTTTGTGGTACTCCTGCTTCATTCAAGGGCAAACTGGGTCAGGGAGTTTAATTACCCCTTGAAGAATGAAAGCCATATACTCGGGAATGAGAGCTGAAAACAGCTGTCCATTTACCTCTGCATCTGTACATTGTTCCACCTGGGACTGCATGCTTACAAGGCCTGTATCACGCGGGGTTTTGGTGTGAGTCAGAGTCTGACCAAGAGCTCTGCATAAGACTAGTCAAGCTCTTGCACTGTCAGAAGGTCAGTCCATCAGAGCAGACTATGACCATGTTTTCCTACTCTGTTTGCAGCCAAAATGGAGTTCTTCAGCCTTGTGCTATTCTCTGGTTTTCTCAACTGCCACACAGATTACCACTTGCCATCCCTGGTAAGATCACAGTCTTAGGAGGAAGGGCACTACAGTAAAATTAGCTTATAATATTAAAAAAATCCTTGGCTCATGAAAAGAAAGATGTAGTCTCAGGAGGAAGGGCACTAGAAGAGAGAGAAAGTTCTAGTCCATGACGACCTAAACCTTCTCACTTTGGGTGTCTGGAATCTTAGATCTAGTATACTGGGACAGCAAGTAAATTGGTCTTTCAGAAATTAAATCAAATCAGCTGGTGTAATTAAACATAAAATGTAGCTCACAAGTGCTATAAAACCTTATTTATTGCTGTGGTTGTTTAAACACAGCATTTTTGTTCCCTCTGCTAGTCAGTCCTCACCAAGAAGCAAAATGGTTTTATGACTGAGCTCAGGCAGCTGGAGGATGGCAGGCTGCTGAGCCTGTCAGCTGCCCAGGGCAGTCTCCTAGACAACAGCAAACTTGTAAAGAAAATCAAATCAGCAAAGTTAACTGCGGCAGAAATACAACACAAGGCACTAAAAATTGTTTCTAACAACTCAAAGTCACCTGTAAAATGTCTATTATTATCCTGTTATTATTATTTTAAGTGTAACATTTCTATAAGCTAGAATAGGAATAGTCAAATTACTGTCTTTCCAGAAAGGGCTGTCCTCCTCATATTCACATTTTCATATCTACAGTATATATTTGTCACATGTTTGATTTTTTTAGGTCCTTGAATTAGTACTCATAAATTTAATAAACACCAACATGAAATTTGAACAAATGTATTAATATATGATTGCCATGTTTTCACAGGTAAGCAGGCAGATTTCTGCAGAGGACAGTTATTCCCTAATGTTTGTCTAAGATAAGATTATTACTTACTTTAAATATTTGCTACTGTCTGAAATAAAGTCTGTTTTCTAGAGTACAGCCATATCCTTTTCTGTAGGAATAGGAATATTTTAGTAATTGTGCAGAATAATCGTGGCACATTAAAAAATAAACAGGACAACTGTCATCATTCGGGTAGCTGAAGCCAAAGAAAATGAAATTCAGGATAACAGGACAAGAGAGCATTACAGACTGACAGCCTGAAGAGCATCCACTCCTTACTCTGGGAGTATCAGCCTGGGCAGTGTCAACCCCATTTGCCAGTTTTCACTGAAGGTAAAAATGTCTCTTGCTAACATTTTTTTCAAAGTGCAAGAAACAGAATTCTGCCTCCAGCAGTGATGTCTGATACATTAGTTATTACTTGTACCAGATGTTTACATTGGCAAGGCTGCATGCCTGAGGAAAGAGAACACGATGTGGTCTCCTTCTGGTCTGTAACATGGTACATCCCCACGGGTCTCTTTGTTGGCTGCCTCCATTCTGACAGTGCTTTCCGACTGTGCTTGCAAAAGTTTACCTTCCTTCTCTTAAGCCATCCCACAGGGCCAGGAAGGAAGAGTTTGGAGGAATTCTGTATAAACAATTCCCCATCGTAAATCTACCAAATGATCTAATGCTGTGAGTAAGAGAGATCACCCACTCTAAAATTACCAGCTTGCTCAAGTGAGAGAGTCTCCCTGCTGAGTTAAATAAGGAAGCTGAAGAGTATTGCTGTTTGCAGCCCTCAGTCCTGGTTTGCTGAAAGTTTCCTTTAAAAGCCTCTTTCCAGCCCCTTGCATTTTACACTGCTTAGGTCAGCTCTTTATAGGAGCCTACAGTCGGAAACCAATTATCTTATGAGTAGTAAAGCAAAAAAAGCAAAATTCAAATAATAAAAATAATTGTCCTAACTTTCAGGCCCTCAATGCATCTTCCACAAAGCAATTAAACTGATTGAAAAAATCAGGGGATATTCAGTGTTGTATCTCCAATCTGAAAGGAGCTGACATATATTCAACCTTTCTTTTCATGAGCCAAGGCCTTTTTGAAAATTATAAGCTCATTTTCCTGTCCCAAATGGCTTTTCAGGTGAGGAAAAGTTTTCATATTGGTGATGATGACATTTACTGGTTTATTGTTTCTTCTCTGGAAGGTCATGCCTGTGCCCAAATCCTGTGGTTGTGCAGTTTCTCACAGAGGGTAACTGCTACTTCAGTATCAATACTAATTGCAGAAATTCCGGAGATGCTGTCATGTCATTCTTTTCATTTAAAATGCTGCAATGTCTTCATGAAGCTTGGTTTCAGGAGAAAAAGCATGACTTAGCTGCTTGTACTTGGATAATTAGGGTTGAAATTGATATGGCATATAATTAAGAAGTAAATAATACATATCCAAATAACATTCAGGCCACTGTTTTTCCTTTTTATTTTAGTAACTGTATGCCCTGAAAAAGCCAAGGCTCAGGTGTACTGGGAGTCAGATGTGTCTCTGAAGCAACTCTGATGACCTTTTGCAATTTTGTGTGCTGTCATGGTTCCTCTAAGTAGTAAAGAGATAGACCTCCTTGAATTGGATTTCCTTTTTTCAGTTCAGAGTTGAACACAAAAGAGTCCTGTTGACTTTTAACTACACAGCCGTGGAGTACCATTAGAGCAGTTTGGGAAAGTGCTTTTCAGTTCTAAATCTTTTTTGTTATTATTTCTGGGCACATGCCTCAACTAGACAATTTCAGATAAAGTCACGCATTCTACCATAATTCTTTTAGTAGAACTAGTGATGCTTTCAAAGTGGAGTTTTCTTTTCTATTTGAGTGCCTTTTTCCTTAGGCATCACATACTGAATCTTGTGAGGAAATTCTGTTTTACCATAATTTGTCCATTCTCCTAAAAACAGAATTTTAACTTCCTGCCACTCCTTACTGTAGTAAATGTCCCATACATTTTGTCATATCTAGATTTGTAACAGTAAGCAGACAATGGCAATACCAACCAAAGTAAACTCTTACCAATAATACTATTTTTATGTATGTGTGCTTGTGTGTATATATATGCAATTTCATATTTTAAGGCAAGTCCTGAGTCCCTTGGTAGCACTAGGTTTTTTTTGCATACCTCAAAAATTATCAGAGTCATCCTGTTTCAGTCATCATACAAAAGGTACAAGATCTGTATTTGGCATGCTTCCAGGCTATGGCAATGATAGATGTGTTCAGAGGGGGAGATAAAGATATTAAAAGATCTACCAAGAAATGGAAGAAGTGGGTGGACTCAACATATCCAGAAAAGGAGAAATAAAAGCTCTATTCAGAAACTACTAATACTGTCCAGGACAGAATGTTGTATGCTCTGGGGTACAAAATCTGAGGGTTCATTTTTCAGGGCAAGTGTGTGTGAGGGCGGTGCCTTGCATGACAAATTCAGATCTTAAGAAGCAAGCAAATAACTTCTAGAACTGGGTGGTCAACCAGAATTTGAGATCAATTACTGTGGTCCTACACAGCCTGTTCTCCTGATGAAAAGTTTATGAAAACATAGTGTGGTAAAACATGAATCACAGCATATTTGGAGAGTTGTGATTGTGATTTCTTTTAGGTTGAATACAGGTACCTGAGGAGAACAGTCATTGATAAATGGACATACAGTAAACTATCCTGTTAATGGCTGTAAATGTATTTTTCAGTGCTTGTTCTCATTATAGTTTTAGAGCTGGTAGCTAACCCCACAGCATGGCGATTTTTCAGGTCTCCCTTTTGAAAATTCTGTGATAACAAGAAAGATTCTGTATATCTTCAGCTGTGGATACTGACACATTTGTTCTCCAGTTGTACTGTTTTTGTCTTTTGATCCCAAGTGATGGTCCTATCGACATGTTGCTCCACACCCCACAGTCACAGTTTTTACCCATTTTTACATGACTTCTGGGAATGGAAGCTTGGTCCTGGCTATTTATTTTACCCAACTGCCCCAGCTCGGTATGACAGTATTGCCTGCATGTGATGAGGTTCCTTACATTCAGAACTTGCTGTTTTCTGTCACTTGGCCACTATCCTGCAGGGAAATGGGAAGGATCATCCTCTCTCTTGCTCCCCCACCTGCTTCTCTTCTTGCCTTCAGTTCACTCTCCTGATGATTTCTCTGACGAAATGACCATTGGTGTCAGATGCTCCACTCTGGGAATGGTGCAGACCTGAAGTACTTATCAAGGCACATCTTTTTTGTTTAGCAGATGTTTTGTCATGTATAGGCACTTTGTGGAGACAAATCTTGGCTCAAGGTATGCGAAAAGCACAAGGATGGATTTAGCAAAATGCTAAGAAGAGAGCAGTCCAGACACTCCTGTGTTTTTCATCCTGTCTTCATGACTAGAGCCACTTGAAGATCATGAGACAATATGTAAGCCTCTTATTTACTTCTGGTTCAAGGACCACTTGACTGTTCTTAAAGAAAGAACAATTGAGCTCGAAAGTGAAATGGGATATGCAGGGCTAGAAATGTGGATAAATTCATGTATGGTTATATGCTTGTGTGGATGTGCTTCTACACATGTATGTGTAGATGTATTCTTTTTCCTGAACAGAACAAACCCTCCTGGATTCATCTATCACTGGGATGGGATATGCATTACTGTGGGAAAATTTGGCACATTTTATTTTCGGCAGAAGATTCGAGTTCCAAAGTTTCTTCCACCCCCACCATATTCATGGCAATGGGGTGGATGAAAAGTGTAAGGCCATAAGCACTACAGTATGAAGAAATTCTCAGAGCATTCCTCTGCTTGGCATAATGCAGGTTTCCTTTGTACTGTTTTCTACCTTTTTACTAGATGAGGGCCAGAGGGCAATTTTCTCCATGCTCATGTAATCTTGTGCCCCCTGTGACTAAATAATGGTCATTATACAAACTATATTCAATTGTATAAGGCTCTGTAGCTTTATACTTAGGATTACTATTCCCCACAGACAATAGTGAGAATACCAGGTTAATACAGCTGTGACCTCACTGTGCTCAATTTAAGCTCAGGCCCCACAAGGTGAGAGGCTTGTGCATTTACCCACTGAACCAATCAGTTAAAAAACTGATGTGGTATCTACCACATGTTGCTCCCTTTTTCATGAGGGAATTGCTCTGTACCCCCCATAAGAGTTTCTAAAGCTCAGTAACAATGCTGAGCATCTATCAAAATGTCAAAAGGTTCATTATCTTAAAACCAAGGGAACAGATTTCTGCAGGCTTTTTCTAATACCAGCAATAAGGCCACTGTTGAGAGCTCGCAATTTTGCTTGTTGAAATTGTAAGGGTTTAGTGAAGTGCTTCAGAGGAAGCAATATGCATTGCACAAGTGATAGTGAAATTAATGGGGGCATTATCATTCTTTTTCCTTTCTGCTCTGCTAATTTTCCCATCTCCTCCCCCTCCATCACTCACCCTTCCCCAGTTATTTCTATTGCAGGCAAAAAGCTTGGGCTCACTATAGACTCTGGAAGATTTCATAACATCACTCTAGGACAAAAGCAGGAGATGGTTGCAAAGGAGGGCACTCAAGAAAGCTGCTCCACATGGCCATTGGGTTCTTTTCCAAGCGAGTGTCAAACTGCCTCTCTGACAGGGAATACCTCCTCAGCTGGAGGGATGTTCCCAGAACACAAAATAAGCAGTGGATTACAGCAGAAGTTCTAAAAAGCTAATAATCTTGTGTCTTTTGCTTTTGGTTGTAACAGGATAAACATCATATTAATAGGGTGTATGTTGCATTTTGCTGAACAGCGCACTCTCCCAGGAGGAACAGGAGAGATAAAACAGAAAGCCCCTGGTGGGTGGGTGGATAGGACTGCCCTCAGGCACACCCTTCCCCCTCCTAATTAAGAGCTCCTATTCCATTCAGCAGGCCATAATGGAGACTTTAATGAAATGGGTCTGACTGTCCCTGGGGAAGCTGTATAATTAGTCGTGGAGTGCTGCTTTTCTGAGATAGCAGCCATGGCTTTGGCCAGCTTTGTATGGACCAAGAACCCACTCTGCAGTGGACAAAGAGATCCGTGGGATGCCCTGGCAAGCCACGGTTTCCCAGCACAGTAACAGAGTGAACAGGAGCACGGCAACCACAAGTGCCACTGAAAAGATATCCTCCCTCCCCAGTGTTTTATGTTAAATAGCCAGTGTTTATATGTGGTAACCTGTCAGCCCTAAAGCCTAATGTTCCAGGTTATGGGAATGGGGTGGTTCTGTCCTCTCCTGGTTTCAGCCTCAGCAGCCTGCTCTCTCTGCCAACCTGGTTGCCTGCAACAAATGAAGAGATGGGTTAGAGTCAGTGTTTTCTGATGGGTGAAACAAGACCACCAAGGGATTTGTGAGGGACTCTGGTGCTAGGCACTGTAGGAACATGCACAAGCTGTCCTCTTCATCAGCAATGAAACTGGAAGTGAAACTGGAAGTGTGCTTAACCATATTTCATGTGAACGGGCTAATCATGCCAGTCTGAAAACAACCCTGCACAGACATTTTGTGGAGGGAAGAATCAAGCTGGTTTTCAGGGGAATTTCAGGGTTCTCAGCTGCTCTGGGGGCAGAATGCAAAAATGGGAGACGGCAGAGGCAGTGTTGTGTGTCTGAAGCCACAGGAATGGATGGGGAACATCTGAGAAGCTTCTGGTGTTGCAGACCTGCTCTGTTTTCCAGCCTATTATGCCTGGCTTTTGAGGGAGAAGAGAGGCAACAATTCTGCTGTAAAGATTCTTGATTGTGAAGGATTTTGGGAAGTCCGAAAGGAAACTTCTTGAAGATGTCAAATCCCAAATGGCGCTATGCTAGCTAGAACTGTGGGGATTTGAATGCACTCAGTACTTCCCAAGTATTAGTCTTCTGCATTTGGGCCCAAAAACCTGTAAGCTCATATTTAAAAAAAAAAAAAATTGGAGCAAAAAGATGAAATATTTTACTTTGGATTTTACTGGAGACTAAAGCATATATAATTAGATATTAAAAAGAAAAAACCAAACCAACTATAACTATAAACTAACCAACAAACCTGCTATTCTGACTGGCTTGGGAAGTACTTTAAAAATTACTTTGGCTTCAGATCTAGCAAAAGCAGTTGGCACAGTGGTTGGCAAACTGGCAGAAGAAAGACACACCAATTTTTTTGGTGTCAGGTTTAACTCTTCTGTCACTCATAATTAATATCTCAGACTCAGATATCTGATATATTGAATGTTTACTTTGTTATTATATTAAGGCTTGAACCATTTCCACTTTGTATTGGGTGGATGCAGCTTATATGAAAATTCAGGCACTGCCAGGCTGCAATCATGTAATGTAATATGAAAGTCTCCCTCTCTTTCCATTCCCGTATTCCTTTTTCCATATGGCAAGGGACAGTTTGGGAATATCCCTCCAGCAGTCCTCATAATGAAGTGATGCAGCAGCCAGGGCATGACTGACACGTTGTATTCTTTGGCTGTAAGTCCTCCTGCACTGCATGGAGATTGCCAGTGCAATCAGGAGTGAAGGGCCAAAGAAAAGCTCATGGGTGAGCTGCAATTTGAATTGAAATGTTAGCACTGTAACAAAGAAACATGGAGTGTGGGATAATGGTGTGGTTAAAACATCTTTAGCCCAGCCACATTTTAAACTTTTCTCAATATGCCTGTTTTTCACCATGAGGTGCTTTGGAGGCAGATACTTTTCCATTATAACTCTCCTCTCTGATCTATCAGTGCCTTCCACCAGTGCCTGTCTTTGTGTATTTAGAACTTTAAACACAGTTACACGCTGAAGCAGTCTGAGACATATTTCCTAAGCAGCAGGATAGTTGGAACAATTTTACTGTCTAGCACTTCTGTCTTGTTCCTGGTATGTCTTGGACATGTTTTGTCCTAGGTCCCAGTTTTACAGGGAACTTAGAGTCTGGGTGTCCTCTGAGCTGTGCTTGTCTTTGTATGTGATAATACCCACAACCACAGATCACTTAACCCACTTAACCCTGAGTTTACAATATTTACATTAGCCTCAGAATCAAAGCCTTGAATTTTAGAAGCTAAAATTGTAAAATTGAGGGGAAACCTCAATACATACCAAGAAATGACAATGACTTAACTGTTACCCCATAAAAAAGTCACAATGACAATACCTTAGGAACAACAAATTTATTTGGTTTTGTACAATAGCCATATTGGCTGTTTTTCAATGGAGTATTCATCTAAGTAGCTAAGTGGTTCAGAACCTTGGACAAAAATCCTTGAGCAATACAATATGTCATCCTGATTTCTGTGTCTTTATCAGTGCTAAGCCAGCTCCAGCCACAGAAGAGCACATCATTCCCCAAGGCATACAAGAAAATTCAATTAAAATACTGGTGAACCTCTTACAAGGATGCTGGCTAATTTCCATGATGGTCTCTATGGTTTTGACCAGGTAAACTAAGCTATATTTTTTTTCCTTTTGTTTGCTTTAATTACTCCTTTGCCTGTGGGGATAAGTGGTAGCATTGATGACCATTCTATGGGAGAACTGGACTCAGGACCATTATGATTCCAAACAAACCTACAGCTGCAGGGTGCCAACCTTCTGTGCCCTGCACTACATCTGTGTTTCCCTTCAGTGTTGGGCAGGAGGAAAGGTGTGGCAATAACACTAACACTCATACTATTCAATATAGATATGCACAGGTACAATTACAAAGACAGAAAGAGCATTTATTGCACCAGCTTTAGCCAGTGGTGCTCTTAGGAAAATTCCCTGTATATGCTCTAAAGTCAGAGCTCTTTCATTCAATGGTATTTGCATATTATGTTCTGCTCTAAATTTGGGTTGACCAAATGCATGTCAATGACAATCCCACAGAGTGGATTTACATACCTGAGTGTTCAGGCAATGGCTCAGTGCCGTGTGTATGGGTTCCTGCAGTCAGGCATAAAGAAAGGAATTAAAGAGCAAGCGTTATGCACTGTTTGTTTTGGCTTTTTTGCTGTGAAAGGTTCTGTTTGGTGGGTGGAAAGAAGAAGGAGGAGAAAGAAGACATGAGAATGTGGAGGACAGATGCATCAGGGGTTGTGCAAAGCCTCTTTCCCTCCAGATCCCTGGTTATCCCTGTCTGCTACCCCAGGAACTTGTGGGAAGGTCTTCAAGCCTGGTGTGAGTCAGCTCCCCTGCAGCAGTGGCAGTGCTGGAGCAGTCAGCTGGTTCACATCAGCAAGGCAGACCATGATGAAGGCAGCCATAACTGCACACTTGTGCCTTCCAGCAAGGGATTCACACGTAGCTACTTGAGCACAGCACACACGAGGGCAGAGCTGGGAATGTGAAAAGGGTAAGAGTTCCTTTAAAAAGGAATAGCAGTCAATGCTGGGGGGACAATAAAGAAAACAAAACAAAACAAAACAAAAAAGTTGTGTCAGAGCTTCAAATGCATTGATTTTGGTGCTTTTGGATGATCTGGAAAGATATCCTGCTGTCCTGCTTCAGTCTGTGTTTAATGAAAGAATATATATGTATGTATTTGAATTAACCAATTTTTAAGCTTCATACTTTAGAGAACTCTCTTTTCTCACCCACTATCCTGAGCCATGGGCGTTTGTGGCTTACCACAAATTCCTGTGCAGATACTATCTTTAATACATTTCTGGTTAAGGTATTTCTTTTTTTTTTTTTTTTTTTAAATTGCAGTAAGAAAATCAAAGTATGCTTAATCCAGATGGAATATATTTCATGGGTTTGTGGTTTTATTCAAGGTAGGAACTTGTGTTGTGTTTTTCATGGTTGAACTCAGTATTCTGATTTAGGGAGGTTTTTTTGCCAGACATAAAATTCTTCACCTTTGCCCACATTCTGGTACATGTTGTTTAGCTCAGGTTGATCTATCTCCTTTTGAAAGACAAGAGTTTATCCCTCTGATGTTCCCTCCACACATCATTATTTTCAAGAGTATCAAAATTAATTTTGTTCTGTTTATTAATTCTTAAACTAAAGGATAAAATATAGAAAAATATCAGAAACACATGGATTAATTCTGATGTTTTACAGGCAAATGCCAAATAATTTAAAAACCAGTTGAAGCCCCGTGCTGAGTATCATCTTGCTGAAATTTTCTACTAACACTATAAATAAGGGAGGCAAACAGAAAAATACTAAACTTCAATTTCAAACATGACTCTTTGAGAAATGGCGTAAAATTTAAACGAGTTTGAAGACTTTTTAATAAATGTTAAACTAATAAATTTTCTGCTTGGGATAAAGTCCATGGATGATTTAGCTAAGAAACCATAGTGGCTATCTGAGTAATAGTTATAGACTTCAAGGTAAAGACTCTTTTCCTGTTGGTTTCAGTAGCGCAACAGTTCTCCTTTCCTAAGGGACATATGGGATTTAAAATGTCATTATTGACAATTTTGCATCTGGGAATTACAGCAAGAAATACTGCCCAATTGTCTCTGATTGTTTAGAAACCTGTTTCTTACTCTCCTTCCAGTCATGCACTCCAGTCTTGTGCATGCTCCCTTTTGGCAGCTGGGGCCGGCAGGGCTCTTGGCAACACTGCCTGATGTTAGTGTGTAAGTTTCTCCTTTTTCCATTGACAGGATACCCTTGAACTGCATGCCAGAGAAGGGGAATTAAAAAGCATCCTTTTTCCTCTGTGCAGGTTTCAGACTTGCATTCCTGGGAGACTGAGGTTTGGCCCTCGGGGCTGGAATGGAAGGTACCAGATCAGCACCAGAGATCTCCATCCGTGTGTCTGTCCTTAGCAACTGTTCAGAGGCCCACAAGAAGGTAAGGAGTGGTCAGGTAACCACACATCAAGGTCATTTCCACTCAGTCACATGTTTGTGCTGAATAAGGGGCACACAGTTCTTCCCCCGAAGCTGTTATTTAAGTAGCTGGAATTATATGATGCTGTTGGTGAGTATGAAAATAAACCAGATCAAAGGGAGTGGGGGGTTGTGGGGTTTTTTCTGGCAGTGGATGAACTTTGTAATATAGGTCAAACCAGTTCCACATCAGTAGCTAAGGGGGAAAAAAATGCCCTTCATTATGTTAACAAAAACAGGGGTTTACATGTGCATATATGCCAAATTCATTAGGCAGGTAATGAAGCATTTGCACAAATGTAATTACAAACAGCAATTCTGACAGTTCATAACACTGCATTAATAATCACTACAATTAGTTCTGATGATGGAAGCAATTTACAGCACGTCACACGTATAAATAATGGTGCATTTCCTGAATGTGTCATTATTATGTATTAAGGATGCCACCTTGTTGTGACTTTCTCAGTAATGTTCCCCTTGAGTCAAAGTTAAGGATAGGAGACTGATTTTTTTTCTGAGCTACAGCATATTTCATACTTGTATAGTTTAAATACTGAGTTGAGGTCATTTGTATAAGTTCTGTAAGTGAAAATGTGAAATGCCTAAATAAAAGGCAGTAATTATTTGTTACTTAATGATATAAGATATTATTGAATAATTCCTCCTATTTTAATAATTTAAATAAATTTCAGAGATATTTATAAATAAAAAAGAGACAGAAGTGTCGCCCCCTGATGATATGGTTTTCTCCATATCTCCCAGCTTGTATTTAGTCTGAGAAATTAATTTTTGTTTTGTCTTCATACCCCTACTAACCTTCATTTAGTTACTAGGACATCAAGCTGGTTTTCTTTTTTGTGGTACTTGGTGTCATAGTGAAAGAATTGCTTAATTTTATTGTGATGATTTAATAATGCTTCCCATTTAGAAAACAAGTCTATGAAATCAGCTTATTCCAACCCTTAGTTTTCTTTGCTAATAAATCTTGCTGGTTTAAGCTGTTCTTTTCAAACCACAATTCATAAGCTGGATAATTCATTTTACTAATTAATGAGAGGGAGGATTCTGATGGCAGGGAATACCAGGAAGGTCTGTAAGAGCAAGAATTATTTCTTCTCTCCTCTTGGTAATATTGCTTATTGGCCTTTCTCATTGCACTTCTTTGTGATTCATTACCTGCTGGCTTCAAAAGGATTTTTTTAACGTAGATATTGGAGTGAGAAATAAGACAACAGTTTTTTCTAAAATGTGAGTTCCTATGTGTATATTCATGTCTATGACCTTCTGCATACATACATACATGCGTATATATGCATATATATATATATAAAAAAAATCATACATATATAATTTTCCAAATTTTTTCTCCTTTGGAAACAATTTCATGAAGATATTTAAGCATTGACCAGAAACAATAAACTGGGCAACCTGAGCTAACCCATCAGCTAGTGGAAATTGCCATAACTCTGTTATAACTTCCACCAGTTTATAGTGTTTTCCTGAGAATATTTGATATTGTACCTCAGTTTTTCCTGCTGCTAAAACAAACTCCAGCACACCAACCTGCAATAGTTAAGGTCTCTTCATGTGAAGTACAGGATGCCTGATCTTGCCTCATTTTCCCACTCTTGCCCTCCACCTTCTGCTCCCCACACATGTGTTCAAGGAGTTGTCATCAGATGCTGTGGGAGGAAGTAGATTCTGTCCTCTCCATTATCCACCCACCCAGAAACAGCTCTGTGGGATTTTTGGGTACAACACACCAGTTTTATATAGAGTACAATGGCAATTATGTGAACCTGACAGCCCAAAATATTTCTAATGCAAACTTCGCAGTTTTCTCACACTTGCAAAAATGTCCCTTTTATATCACCAGCTTTGATTTTCCCAGTATAATCAATGTCCCAGAAGTATGCAGCTGAATGAGCTTGTACTGCATTAGAATATTGATATACTCTTTCAAAAGACAAAGGAAAAAGCAATTTTTTGAGATAAATATATATGAAATTAGAAAAGTGTTAAATGAGGTTTTGTTGCCAGCAAAGAGAAAAGCAGGTTTATTCTAAAGGCAAGAACGTTTCGTTCTGAATCCAAGTTGCTGGCATTTTTCACAGGGATTCTCTGTTCAGCCTTCTCTTCACAAGCATGCATCACTGCATATTATATTCCAGTGGCTTTTTTTAAAATTCTTTTTTCATTTTCATTTCAGTTTAAAATAAAGATGGATTAACATTTCACATAATCAAATTGCTGCATGCAAGTTTATGTAGCAAGCAGGCTGGAATAGCTGCAGCTATTTTACTTGTTCTATTCTGTCACATCATGCAATATTTAAAGCCTATAATTAAGTTTTTAGTCGAACTGTTGGGAGGCAAATACTGCCCCCAAGGGCATAAAGGTTCCTGTCTGCAAAGGTTTCATCACAAACTGGCATATTTTGCAAACCAAAAGGGAGCAAAAAGAAGCTTCAAATGTTGTGAAGCCAAATAAAAGAGAAAGACAGCGTTTCCTTGAATAAAATGTTTTACCACCCCTAACCACATGCTTTCTCTGTGGCATTAAGACTTGAATTCTACAATAAACTTGATACTTATATGATGTAGCAGCAATGGGATTAATATTAATTCAATTTTTACCAAAGTTCTTGAATACTTCCCAATTTCAAATAATGTAGAATTTCAGTAGCTAAACATTCCCTAGTGAGGTGATATAAAAGACTGCAATCAGATACAAGTTCTTTATTTCTCCTCCAAGAAAGACACAGTAGGTTACCTTCCTGTCACTCATGAGGATTATGTTTTTAAAGATCTGTATGGGAAAAATACTTACACTTGTTCATGAAGTTGTGCTCTCTCATATCATGTGGTGTTTTGAAAATGTGTTTTTTTCTAAAGTTTTTTATATAAGAACTAAGGTAGAAAACACAAAGCTTGGATAATTTTACACCATTACTGAATTTTAGTCACAAATTTGCTATTTTTGCTCAGATACCTCTCACTGGATTGAAATAAAAGAAATTTGTTTTTAAATGTTATTTGCTGAATGAACCAAACCCAGCAATGCAAATGTATAACCATGAAGCTTTCTGAAAGGAAGTAGTTGGATTTCTTTTATGTCTCTGAACAGCATTTATTCTGAGCAGCTTTGGTTTGTCCTTTAAGCAGCTGACTTGTTTTATTCAGTGATGCATTCTGTTCCTCAGGTGGGTTCCAGGGGAAGACTTGCATAACCTCCTTGGTGAGATCATGTAAGGCGGCCACATCATGGGAGCCTGGGATTGCAGGCTCTTCTGGATGTGTCTGCAAGAATTCCCCAGCCCACTCCTGGTAAGAAGTTTTATATGTGCCTAAAGCTCTTGAGCAGGTACACAGTATGTTTAACCTAAGGGAAAGAGAAGACCACACGCTTTCTCACCCAGGCAGCCCCACCTTCAGCAAGGTCCTGTCTGTCTGTGGGGGAATAAATCTGTCAATTTACCATGGGCAGATTTTGGCTGAAAGGGTTTGTGAGTTGGCCTACTGCTTGTCTACTTTTGCAAGTACCATTAACTGGTAACTTGAATTCAGTACTTCATACTGCTGTTTGTACAGTGAGCTTAATGACATGGGATACACTTGGGTTTCCATTTTCCTAGGAAAACTATTTTAAGGTGCTTCCATTTAGAAAGTTTTGGGTAGGCATGGGAAAGTATCTCTCGTGGAACTGCACTTTAACCAATGTAGACTGATGATAGACTCAGCAGTTTCAGCAGTCAGAATGGCATTATCCTCAGAACTTACACTTACTTTTTGCACATTTTCTTCCCCAAAAAATGATGGAAATGTCCTTGCAACTCACTCTTTCTAAAGTAGGGAAAATAGCTTGTAAGACTGTTTTTAATTTTTCCACTCCCCTCTCACACATCTGTTTCTGTAGCTTTGTCAGGTTATCACCAGCTGACATATATTGAGTTATCCAAATTTCATTATTGAGTTTTCATCCTGGACAGAAGTGTATGTAGAGCATCCAAGACCCCAAAGGGACAGATTGCCCAAGTTGCTTCTAATCAGCAGCAAATGCTAAAATTTTTGAGGCTACAGAAAACGTTGCTTTAACCTTAGTTCTAAGAAGTTCTGCATGGAAACTGCTTTAGTTTATTTTCATATAAAGTGGATGTTTATACAGGGGGGTGTGTGCATATATATACACACATATATAATATATGTATTATATATAAGGGGTTTTTATATGTATAAATATTAAAAACCCCTGTCTGCTTCTCCTTAGCTGCTGAAGAAGCCACTTTGGAGAACTGATTGTACACAATTTGCTAAAAACAGACCAGAGACTTTTCAAGCGCCCTTTCCAGACTTGTTGGTTTTTATCGTCCAAATGTAAAAACCCATTTATGCAGAAAAAAAAAATTTAAATTATCATGTTACGTGTGAACAGGCCATCTGTGGAGCTGGTCTAGGCTGGGAAAAGTGCCCCTTTCACCCCTGGCAGTGGGTTGAAGCCTGCCTTTTGGCTGTGAGCGAGAGGAGCGGGTTGGTGTCTCCTTGGTCCTGAAGAAGTGGAATTTCATATGTCAAAGAGCCACCCTCAGATGGAGGCAATTGGAAGTAACTGCTCAGAAGAAGATGCCCAAGAGTAAGTTGCCATGGAGATGGAAAGGCTAAACACCACTGTACTCCTGACCTCGAAAGAGGCTGATTTCTCCACATGACAGCTGAGGTCATGGGGGCATGGTGGGAAGCTCATCCTGCCGGCTCCAGCTATGCCTCAAGCCTATGGGTAAGTAAAGAATTACTGCTTTACTACTTTAGGTAGTCCATTAACCTTCACAAGCCTGAACTTTCATTCAAATAATTGCAAAATAAGTATAGGTGGTGAAACCTGAACAGAATCACTGCTATTTGTATGCCCTTTGGAAAGTTTAGGGACCCAACCCTTAGTGCAGATCCACTGGCATTTTAAACAGTGAGGTATCTGTCTTAGCTTCTTGCTGTAACTGGAAAAAGTTAAAGCCCAGAATTACCAGCAAATCCAGAAAATCATTCAGTGACTGGCAGCCAAATGAATGTAAACAGGATGGTCCTTCATCAGCGGTGGGGCTTTTGTATTTACTGGGGATATTGCCTTCTCTTTTTAACTTCTTGTCTTATGATGATGGGTTCTTTTACCTAAAAATTAATTCCACAGGGTCCATTAGAATAACCCATTATGCATCAGCTTTGATAGACCTCACCCAGGAGCAGTCATAAAGACAGAAGGGCGGCAAGTTCCTGCTACACACCCCAGTAACCCACAGCCTCCCTCTGTGCACACGACTCCCACGGATGCAGTAAAACCTGATTTAAGTGCCAGCAGAGAGACTGGTAAGTACAGATTGTCTGACAGAATTGATCTTCCACTCGAGGTAAATAACAGGGCTTTTTTCAAAACCTCAGCACTACTTCAAAGTGGCGTCTTAAGATACAGCTTATTGCGGGTGAGGTTAGTGGTGCAAGTTCAGGCACAGGTAAATGGCTGGTTGCAGAACCAAAATGACTTCAGAAATAAGTGCTTACTGGTGTTATTTTGAACAGTAGCTTGTTGTAGACTGTTCTAAATGCCAGAAGCTGTTAAATGTTATTGTGATTTTGTGGAGTGGACCCTGCATTAGGAAGAAATAGCTTTTGTGAAAAGTACCACTTAGAGCTAGAAATATTTTTCAGCAAAAACAACTTCAAGCCTCGTTTAAATTGCACACAGCTCCATGACAATAATTTCAGAGAAATTCTTTGAATACCGTGAAGTTCTTACAGCACAGGAGAGGAGGAAGTCAAGAAAATAAATGTGAGGGCTACAGCTTTTATTCTTATTTTATTTATTAATTTTAATTTTATTTAGGAGGTCAGCCCACTGAGAGTACCTCTCACCAAAGTTGTCTACATGAACCTTGATCTGTTCCAAAGTCCCAAGTCTTATCTTAATTATCCTGACAGAGTTAGAGTCTTCCTGCTTTATAGGAACAGTGCAGTTAATAGTACTTGGCTCAATATTGAGCTGATTTAGACCTTAATTTTTTCTCCTGTTGAAACTATCACCACTGTCTATCTCACTGAGTCCAAAGCAGCAGTACAAAACCCCATGCAAGACTCCTACACTTGGAGAGATGCATTGGAGCAGCAAAATGGCATGAAAATCCTTGCTTAGCTGCTGAGGTGTTGTAGACTTTCAGTACTTAAAATACACTTGGCTCAGTAGTGACAGTCCTTAAAATAAATGCAAAGCATCCTCATGAAGTTAGAAGCAACTCTGCAGAAAATGGAAGTGTCCAGAAATTATGCAAAGAGTAACTGTGCTGGGAATACTGTGGTAACCCTGTTCCATTGTATCAGAACATGCAGCTGTCATTTCCACAGACCTCAAATGAACTTCTGAAACTTTGTAGACACAGAAGGTTTCCTGGTGTTAGCATTACCAAGAACACTATTGATTTTTCCTACTGCTTGAAGGGGAACTTGGCACCATGTTCCTTGGCCCCACCAAACCTGGATTATGATGAATATCATAAATACACAGATGAAATGTTTCCATCTGAAATCCCTGTACTATATGGACTGCACCCCAATGCTGAGATGGGATTCTTGACAATGTCAGATAATCTCTTCAAAGCTCCTTTGGAAAAGCAACGCATGTATCCGTAGGAGAGGGATCAGACCAGTCTGCAGTGGAGAAGAAGTTCTTCATCCAGTGTGTTGTCAGTGCTGTTAATGACAGGTGGAATACACACCTTACTGTGCTATTTCAGCAATAGGCTTAAGTTCTGGGGGGTGAAAAAAGGCATCAAATTAGAAAAGATCAGATGAGTGTTAATGGTTATGATAATGTACCTGCCTGACCAAGGGGTAATGAACTAGGCAGACATTTGGACCAATTTCTTTTTCACATTGAATTTATTGTGGGGTGAGAAACAAGGTATGGATCTATCTTTTCTTTTTCTTTTTTTCTTTTTTTCTTTTTTTTTTTTTTTCTTTTTTTTTTTTTTTTTTTTTTTTTTAATGTACTTTTATAAGCAAGTACAGCCAACAATAATTTACTAGAAAGAAGGCGTGGTTGGTTGAATTGGTGGCTCTAGTCTTGACCTCTATCATTTGTTCCCATCTCCTGCATGATAAAACTCCTCAGGGTAGCTTTCCTACACCTTCCCACTGATGCATAGGAAGTCCCTCTGAGTCTGCAGTCCTGACTTTTTCTGCTGCATTCACAGCACAGCCTAGGAGTGGTGTGCAGGCTTTCCATGCCAGGAAGAGCAGCCCAAGCACAGGTTCTCCCACTCCTTCCCTTCCTGGGCACTTGATCTGAGCAGGAGCTTTGTGGCTGCTCCAAGATTTCCCTTGCACGCAGTAAAGGAAGAAGAGGTTTTCAGGGAGTTTTAGTTTTTAGGTAGTCTGAAGAGGGGAATCCTAGCCAAGGAGGGTGACTGACCATTCTCAGCCTCAGTACCTCACCATAGAACCTGGATTCTTGCAGAACAATAACATTAATACTGATAAACTATCAGATGCTGGGTTAAAGGGACCAACCCTAATACCAGGATAAGCTTTGTAGCTTAATATAGAGTTGTCTGGGATATTGTAATTCTGTTCATAGTCAAGATATGTCAGACACACAAATACATTGCTATAGCCAAACTAACTCCAGAAAAATTTAAAAGGATGCGTTTAAAGCATGGAACATCACTGGCGCTGTGGTTAAGAGAATAAATGAATAAAGGAGCAGGGAAGGAAAATGTAATCACAAATATCAGCTAGCTTTGTTTTCAGATCTTGCCATCTTCTGCATCTTCCTTTCTGAGTGTAGATCTGAAAAACTATGTCCAGATGCCTGGCATATGATGAGACTGAGCCTTCAGCTCCTTAGCCTTACTAGAGTTAATTAAAATCCCCTGCGACTGCCACTCTGGTTCTGCATTTCTCTGCCTTTTTTAACTCCCTCCTTTTCCTCTGAGCACTCTTTTGCTTTTTCCCTCTTATTACTATCAGATCATGGTGGTTTTGCAGGAGGAAATGTGACAACTCTACATGAAAGTAGCCAAATATTGCTTCATCTCCTGGGGGGAGGTGGTGCTTTTCACACTCAGTTCCCATCCACTTTAGGGAGTCTGGATTATAACATATGGCATTCATCATTAAGTCTGCCAAAGCTGGGGCTGAAACAGAGGCTAAGCTGCATTAATGCTGTGATTTCAATTCCTGCCCATTAATACTGTTATGAATTGTTCTTCATTTATGTTCTGTCTCAGTTCCAGAGCAGGCCTGCAGGGAGAGAGACACTTTTTGGGGGTGAGACGTGTGTGCCTGTGCCTGTGCTGTGTTTAACTGATGCCTGAGACAGCAAGGACTGTGGGGGATGAAGGGGGTGATGGAAGCTATTAGGTACTAGCGAAGTACAAACTGCTGATCACACTTGACTGAAAATCAAGATAATTCCAGGGTGTATCCTAGTAACAGCAGTCATCCCAAGTCCAGGGACAATGTGTTAGGAGGCTTCAAGGGTCAATGTAAAGCTAAATAGAAGCTATTAAGTGTTAATTGGCTCACAGTCATTCCTCTCAATACAGTAGCCAAGAAGACAGTAAAGGTGATGGAGGGTGCATCTCTGGTTTTTATCTAAGAAAATGAGATATTTGTTCTTTTCTGAAGAAATCAGACTTGAAAGTAGATGAGTCACAAAGAGTTGATTGCTGGGATTTCTATTAGCTCTGTAGTATTGTCCTGGACAGGTTAAGAATGTCCTGGATCATATTCTGGAAATGCTTCCTGAAAAGCTTAACATAGAAGAAAGCATGCAGGAAGGCTATTGCCTGGAGACCCTATGCTCTTGTTTGCCTTGAAGAGTAAGGTGATGAACCTTTTCCTTTCAGAGACCCATAGGTCTTTTAAACAGCTGGACCTCTGTCTGAAGGCAAATTACTTATTTCAGGGCTTTTTGTGGCTTTTTTGGAAATTAAATAATAGTCATTCTTTATGTATGCTTTTTATTTTTCTCCAAAGGGGCATCTGATGTTCTCTGCTCACACCAAGTGCTGCAATACACACTCTTCTGTGATGTTGTGCCAGACACATGGACTAAACCAGCATATCCATCCACACACAGCTTTGTCCTCTGGTAAGTACCCCACAGTGTTTAGCTACTATGCAAAGCTATTCCAGTGAATTAAGCCCAGCAGCCTTGTTCCATTCATATTGCTTCCAAATTCTGTCCTAATGAAAATCAGTTTTCCTTTGAAGTGGGTTTTGTACAAATGCGAAGCACTTCGCCGAAGTGAAGGCTCTGTCACCTCCCTTTGTCCCAAGTACTAGGCGTGTTCAGCATCTTGTGGGATTCCTTTCCTCTAGCCTTCCAACAACAGTGGTTAGACATGGATGAAACAGGCATTGTTTTTGGAAATTCTTCTGATACCTCATGGCAATGTGTGCTGCATTATGCCATTATTCAGATCCTCTGTCAGAATCCCCTATGTTACTGATCTGCACTTTGCTATGGCCTATTGGAAGTATGAAGTTTAAATACCAATGAAGATGGTATCACACAATTTGCATTTAAGAAGCCATCAGCTGTTAGCAAATTCTGGCAGTGATGGTGATGTTCAGGTTTCTCCCCAAGACAGCAGATTTAACAGGACTGAGCATATGCACATTCTCTGCTACCAGCAACCCATCCTATGCTGATGACATTCTACAACTGATTTCAGACATACTTACATGAGGGAAACAAATTCCACTGGAACCATCAGCTTATACTTACATAAGCTTACATTTTCTGGTGACTTCAGCAATGTACTTTCTCTGCAGACAAAAGAACACTTTACACTTTAAATCTGTAGTTTATTTTGTCTAAAAAAGCAGTTCACATACAGCTAAGGCAGGAGCTATTAATGCTTCTCTTTTAGGGTTACTGATTTTTTCATGAGGTGCCAAGAACTTGACATCTGGGTACAGGACCTTGTGCTGCCAGCAGTGGTGAGGCTTTCTCTGGCTTGTTCCATCCTCAGTGCTTTCTGGCAAGTCAGCAGTGACGGGTGTAGGGCACCAAGCACATGGTTTCAATGCAAGACATTTTTCTTTAACTATTGGTGTTAGCTATGTTTGTGATCCTGTTTGGAGAGCTAATCACAGCCTAAATAAAAAGATTAAAATCACCTTAACATCAGAATAATCCTTTCCTGAAAGTGTGTGTGTGTGTGGGGGGGAACAATCCAAACTTGTCTTCAGGCTACTCAGAAGTGTGAAGACAAAGCAGTTAAGGAAATGAAAGGTTGAATTTTATAGTTTAAAAGAGGTTTAAGAGAGCTAGTTTTTCTAACACTGCTGTTTAATTAATTCAGTGCATATCTCAGGGTAGCATTCTGTTTTCTTCTATAAAAAGAATATGAGGCTAAGGAGAAAAATAAATCAAGTCTCCCAATCCTCTTTGTGTAGTTGTTGCCACAGTAGGGGATTGAAAATTTTCAGTAGGGTAGTGAATAAGCAGTACATCTCATTTCTTGTCACAATCACAGCATATTAGCTGTGTTGGTTAGATAGAGCATGTGTCGCTGTTATTTATGAACAGAAACACACAGACTCTAAATATCAGAGGCTGAAAAGAGAAATTTTTATTAACAAAATGGAGTATCTTATGTAAGGTAATTTGCTAAGTACAAAGTGATTGGTGAATGGCAATACCACCTTCCGTATTACCATTGGCTAAGCAAGAGAAACAATATATTCTATGTTATGGAAAACAAGGATTAAAAACACCTCCTGTTGTTTTGAGAAAGGACATAGTTTGGAGAATATGTTTACACAATTTCTCCTTGGGAAAGTGAGAAGCTTTCCCTAGGAAAGAAAGGATTCTGGCAGGCCTTCAGTTATGAAGTTTCTGAGCCACAAGTGTCAGCTCCACAGAGCATGGTGCTAGTAACACCAGGGTTTGTGGGTTCAATCTCTATATGAATCATCTATTTAGGATTTGGTCTCAATGGTTCTTGTTGGTCCCTTCCCGCTAGAATATTCTGTGAATCTGTGAATGTGTATTTGCATTTATTCTCAACACCACAGGAGCGCTTGGTAAGAGTGTAGCTCAAATTCATGGTCACCAATGGCATTGAGGTAAACACTTCACTTGGCTAGCAGAAAGGTGGCCAGGAGCTCCTCACAGGACACTGGCTGGGCTGCCATCATTCTCTGGAGAAGGGCAGACCCCACACAGTCTCAGGCTTGAGCATGATGGCCCAAGAGGTTGACAGTACTGACATTAAAATTACTGTCTGGATATTGAATTATTGAACGCAATTTTTATTTTTTTTTAAAGCTGTAATGCAGAGCAGGAACAACTGGCCTTTGAATAAGGTATGCTCGACTACAAGTGTTACCAAAAAGACCAAAGAGGAGTATGACCACCCAGCAAGGGAAGGGGCCTGTATCTGTGTGCCATCCATGCAAGGTAAGAAGTAAACTTATATTGCTTGATCTCCTAGTTCAGGGACTCCACTAGGCAGTTAAGTCACATCAAGAGTTGCACTAAAGCATTGTGACCCTATGAACAGCACCAAGAAGCTTTGGCATTGTGTTAGATTGTTGGCGTTTGTCACTGTGACTTTAAATTTCATACCAGCTTGGTGTTCTAATCATTAAATATACTTCCTGCATTTAAATAACTGTTAAGTATGTCTGAACAAAGTCTGCATTGTAGTCAGGCAGCAGCTCTAATCCAGCTGAGGTTCAGAAGCTTAAAGACTATTCCAGAAACTGTAAATCTCACAAAAATGAACTTCTAGAATTTTTTTGCAGCTCTCAGAAGTGCAGAAAAGGGTTAGTAGTTACCACATGTTGGCAGCCTGGACCAAGTAATCTACACAACTGCAATGTGAAAAAAAAAAAAAATCCCACAACCTAACCCTCACAAAAAAACACCAACCAACCTACCAACAACCCCCCCAAACCAACAAACAAAAAACCCCACAAAAATCGTCTTTAGCCTGTTCTTTTCTTCTACCTTGACTGAAAGTTGCCAATTCTAAATAAACAGATATAAAGAATTATGAATGTTTTATTTACTGGGTCAAATGCTTATAAAGCTTTTGGGGAGACATCAAGAATAAAGGAAGTAGTTGAGAATACCTGTATTGTGAATCCCTTCCAATTCAAAATACTCAGTGATTCTGTGATTAGCATGAGATATAATGAAGTATAATTAGGTGGGCAAAGTGGAAGAATTAAAATAGATTTTTTCATCTGGGTTTTCAAGCAGTCAGTTATTGCAGTAGCTGTAATAAGATTGTAGGCTGTCCCTGAATGGAGACCGTGTTCACCTTTAGAGCTGCAACCCCTTTTAACAACCTTCACATGATAATATTGTATTTTGTTCTTTTGAATCTTTATCTTCCTGAGACTGAAGCCTAGTTCCTAGTTCAGGAACAATTCAGGCCTGCTGACAACATGAGATTTTAGTTTTAACTTAGAAAAGCTGTCATCAAAGTTACAGCTCATTAGAGAAAAGTGAGTGACTCCCAGTGGCAGTAAGAGAAACACCATCGTTACTCATACTCTTCATCAGACCTGAATATAATAAAATAGGAATTTTATTATAGGAATGCCACTCTTTTGAAAGGAGTTGCTACTACAGCAGATAAACCTCCAGGGGAAAGTTAGGGTGGTAGAATGGAGCAATGGCAAGGATGTAATTTGCTTTTTGAAATGGGGACACCAACTTTTAAGGTTTTGGGTTTTTTAAGACATCTGTCAGTCCAAGGGCAATTCAGTTCATTCTTCCTCTGGAGATGAGGAAAGTTTCAAGGAACCTTGTGAGTGCAGTTTGGGCTTGTACTGGTGTTTGCTTATATAAAATTTCCTATCACTACAGTCCCAGCTTCTAGTAAAAAGGCATAATGATAAATCCACAAGTACAGTCCAGACAGATGCCATGTACTTATCTCTGCATTTGGACAAAGACGATGCACAGCAGGCCAACAAAATCTAAATCTGCATCAACTAAATCTAAAGTCTACACTACATCTGTACCTTTAAATGTAGCCTTAACTACTTAGCAACTGTTTTTAAACTCAAACGATTCCAGTCTTGCACTACAGAACATCATGTAAAGCAGGTGCTACTGTTACTGTGGGCCCCACACACAACAGCCAGTGGGGCCCATAGCAGAAGCCTTGTTCAGGAACTGACTTTAACAATGCCAGACTTTTTTTTAAAGGCTATTCCAGTCGATCAAAGGTAAAGTAAAAAACACTTATGAATGTTCAGCTTATAAAAGCAAAAGCAGGATGACAACTAATGTTTTGACTTTCAAGCTGATAATCAAGTCAGGTAAATGGGTTGTGGCAGGAATAGCTTTACTCCTGGCAGTTTTGTACTAAGCTTTCAATAAAACGTGCTGCTTTCTCAATATGCCTGGTAGTAAAAGGAGAGAAGTATTTTTCAGTCAGCTGGAGCAAAAGATTTGTCTCACAAAACCACAATCCTTAATGAAACGCTTATGTGGTCTATGTTGTTATTTCCTCATCTGTCAATGTTGTGTTCATGTGTTTCTCCACATAATGATTATTGATCTCCAAGCACCATTACACCTGCTATGGGAAAGTAAATGGGAAACCTCAGATTCAGGGTATAGTTTGAATCACAAAATACTCCTCTTTAGATCAGTCTTTATTCTCTCTACATAAAATGAAATGTGTATCTTACACGAACTTTAACATACTTTAACATGCAGTACAAATATGTTCCATTTAAACAAAGTTGTTTGAAAGCCTGGTTGTACAAATGAAACAAAAATCTAAGCATGAAGTGTAAGTAAAAAAAAATTAATCCTGAACTCTGATATAGACAGACCAGTGACAACAGCTGGGTAGATGCTTCAGGCAGCAGGTGCATTACACCTGGTAAATGGTAATGGTAAAAATTGCTGGTGAGAAATTTTGTTGGGTTTTTTTTTTTACTGGGATATTTTAAAATTTTTTTTTTAACACTGTTTTACTTTCATGTTTTTGTGAATAATTGCACTTTGGAATAAAATTTTAAAAAACTATCCTCCCACTAGTCGATTGCATCAGCTTTGGCTGGAATATAATGGCATTCAGATGAAAGTACCTTCTTCTTTGCAAGGACAAGTTCTATAAACTACAGGTGGTGGAACAGGTTCAGAAAGTGGAGCTGGAAAAATGAATCTTTATGGTCAAGCTGATAGACAAGGGTGTTTTGTTTCTTTGAATACGGATGCTTTGAAGGTAGTTGTTAAACACCCTTTCTGCAAACTTGCACAATTATATAAATAAAAATATTGCTCATTTTGACCAAGCTCTCCATCATTAGCTATGTAGCTCTATTAAAAATTAACCACTCAAGGTTCAAGAGTGCCATTTCACTTAACATAAAGGTCTGTGCATGTAGATTTCTCTACCAAAACATTTTCCTGAGAGATCTTTTGCATAAGACCATATCAATCAAAAAGTTCCCAATACAGAAATGAAGATGCTATACACTACAATTCTATTTTATATAAAACATAGTAATAAACTTCTGAAGTCAAACTGTTAACATATTAACCAGTTGTAGGCAGGGCTTGTGTTCAGTGTTCTCAATTGTCATCCGCCAGTTGTTTTTGTAAACTAGAAGATATGAGAAAAGAATGTTAGTGCCTATGTGGAAACTCAGCTTTCCCCATAAATTTCCATTGCTGAAGACAGTAACTTACAAAAGAAGCACTTCTGTACACTTCAGCCAACCAACAGGGACTTCAAAATAGGCAAAAGTCTTTCAATTTTTTAATCAAATTAGTTGTTTACACAGACAATATACCTCACTTTAAATAAGCTGATTTCTGCCAAGGAAAAAATCTGAAATCCAACAAACTTCTTTTGCACAGGTGCAGGATTTGCCCCAGGGCACAAGAAGTCAAATGTTATTTGAAGGGCTATAACAGTTTAAAAAGGAATGACCAGAGGGCAGAACTCTCACCTTTCCAGGTACTCCTTGACATTGTTGTAGCCGTAGAACTTGGCCAGGTGGATGAGCATGCCGGTGGCACAGCGCCCGTCCCGCCGGCGGCAGTAACTGCAGTTGCACACCCCACGACAAGGAGGACAAATCCAGGCCTGCAGGGGTGCAGAGGCAGGAGGGGGCAAAAGCAAGTTATGAAAAATGTTATGTTTGACTTCCTGTTGCTCAGAGAAACATGAGTATGGCTTCTCCATCATGTGATTGTTCAGGGCAAGGTTTTACAAGCCTCTATCAGCCAGCCAGACAACCTTATAAACATTTTCCAAATTCTGCAGGATTAGAGAAATTATTAATTGCTTGAATACTTCCTACTCTGAAGCTTCAGGTTCTCTGATGTGCTCAGTAATGATTTTCAAATAGACTGAAGTCATCTGTAATGCCTAACATTCATTCCATGTTAGGCTGACTGTAGTCAACTCCCTAGAAAAGGATGGGCACCCACTGTGACAAGTTCCTTTGCCTCTCTCTGCCTGCTGGTTCAGGACAATTCCTGCAACTGAATTAAGCAGCAGGTACCTGAAGTATCTCCAAGCTGCTCAGCAACTGCAGCTAAAAGCATATGTGCTAATAGAGCAGCCACTGCCACAGTGGGCCAACACACCAGAGCCATTAATTAGTACCACAGATCTGCTCTTGGCAAAAACGTTTGAACACCATGTTACCATGAGCATATTTTTAACATCACAAATTACTAACAAAACTCTATTCATTATACTTTCATTCCAGGCTCAGGAATGATACTTACTGGATCAAGCAGAGCTGACTTCACATCTTCACCATACCGATTTCGAAGGCATGGCCCACAGAACTGCCCCCTCACTCCTCCACAGCCCTGGTTGCGACACACTGTCTTTGTATCGGTCGTCTTCTGCCGACACTGGTGGCAAGTACTACCCTAAAAGGTGGAATGGAAGAGAAAACCATTTGTATGAAGGACATCTTAAATGCCCACTGATGAGCTCTCCTAGTAATAATAAGCACAAACTTCAAACCAAAAGTCAAATTAAACAATGAAGAGCAAGTTTTGTTACTATGATAAATCATGTAACAATGCTAGGAATTTTACAGACAGTGCCAAGTTTCACTTGCATTGGAAGTCTCAAATTACATGAACCTCATAATCACAGTTCTGGTCCTTTCTTCTCTCTAGGAAAAACCTAAAACTGTTGAGAAAATGATCCTGTGACTCATCCCGTGTCGATACCATGAAACATGACATACATGGTAAGATGACCTTTACGATAATCAATAACAGCCAAATCCAGTGAAAGCAAGGAAGGCGAAGTTCCATTAAGAACACTGGACATTATACAACCTGTACAGAAATGTCATTTCCAGGGATACAAAAGAACAACAGGGATCACTATTATTTAATGGCACAACACAACATTTTTATTAGTGAGAGAGACAAAACAGATGCCAACTCATACCAGTGGCAAGTCATAGCTACAGCAAACTTAATTTAATAGCTCTGCGGCACAAAAACACTTTTCAGGAGCAAAAAGCCAGTGAGGAGTATCAACCACCACAGCCAAGCCCAGAGAAGTCTAGTAAAGCTTTCAAAACTGTACCTGTGTGATATAATAATGATAAGCTGAACTCTCCAGAGCCTCAGAAAAGGACATCTTCTAGCAAACACCAGTGAAATAGTGAGAGACTTTTCATTTCAAGCACACAGACAGACTGAAGACTACGGCGACCACTTACTAGAACTTTGTCATAGATTTTGTCTCTAACAGTGATTGCAATGTTGTCCAAGTCCTCCTCAGTTATGTCTTCTACTGGACGATGAGAAGAATATTTAGATGATCTCCTTCTTTTGCGGACTCCGCAATCCCCCTGCTAAACAAACTCATCTCAATACCTTTTGTCTGATATCATGATGCCTCTCTCACCACACTCGGTGACAAATTCCTTCATTTACAGTGAGTATGCAATCCACAGCTGGCAAACTACAGGCTCATGCACCACTGGAAGAACAGGGAATAGTTTCCAAATCATCCTGGCCTTTTTCCCTCTTCTCCATAATCTTTTCTCTACTAAACCTTTTATTCATTTTACTTAATTCCTTTACATCATTACTACTTCTATTTGCACAAATCCCTGACATGCTTTACTGCTAATTTTTCCTTCCGTTCCCTGTCCTTCTCCACCGTAATTCTTCATACTCCATTTCTTCCCTATCAAACTTAGGAACTGTGATCATCTGCTTTCCCATGCTTTTCTCCTTCAATCTCCTTGTATGTTCTCTAGTTGCTTTCTCCAATGACAACCTCTAATGTCCTGCAAAAAAACCCCTCTACTGACGTTTTAGGTTAGATCTGCCATACCCAGCCCTTTCTTATTAATCTGTTATTTGGAAGAGTGTACTTCAGTCACGATTAAGTGACATTCTTCCTTCTAAATATCATTCTCTTTGACTCCTATTCATGAATAAATATCTTAACTTTCCTCATACCAGTCTCTGAAGCCCTCATTTGTCCTTCACTCTGGATCAGTTCTGTTCTGTCCAGAACAGTCATTTACCAGTCCAGGTTCTCGTTTGGTGCTACTCCTCTTCTTCTAATAGCCAAGTTCCCTCTACAATGCTTTAACTATGCCCAGCACTTGTTCCTATAAGCAGAACTGGGATCCAGCCTGTAACGATTCAGACTTAAAGGGTCTTCCTCATAAGGGCTATATATAAAATATAAGCAAGGCAAATGACCACCATAAGCTAGAGAAAAAAAACATATTTTTAAAAATAGAAAAGAGTAAAACCTGCAACTTTTCAATTACTAGCCTGTACATTAGCAGTTTGCTGGTGCAGATTCCCTTAGTTCATTCTCAGTTCAGCCATAAAACTCACATCTTCTCTCTGCTATTTCCAGAGAAGGATTTTCTGCCTTTTTTTTTTCCTGGGTCTGGAAACAGAGAAGGTTTGCTTTGCCACCTCCACCACCCCACTGCTTTGCCACTCCAAGGCCTTGTACATTACGGTCTCTAGTAATTTTCAGATGAAGAATTATTAACAGACCATAAGTTAACTGCCTTGTTATGCCAGAATAACACTGGTCACAAATAGAGCCTACTTAAAAGGTGAAAGATGAGACAGAAAGGCCTGGAAATAACTTCTTCTGTAGCTAATCCCAACCAGAGATTTACAATAACTTTGTGTAGGATGTGACATCTGGTCTAAGTGCTGGCCAACAAGTTAACTGTTTTCTAGTTCCTGACTACTGGGGATATCAATATCTGGCAAATACCACACTGAGTCTCTTCAAGAGGTTTTGTTGCCTGTAGCTACGGATGTGTTCTGCAAATTTGACGGCTGACACTGTAAATTTTTCCAAGGCAAATTTTTCTGGTGGACGAGCATTTCTGGTTGGGTTCATTCGACGTGTTATCTGGCCTTCAGAAAATGTCCTCCTAGGGGTTTTCTTCTGTTTCTAAAAAGAGAAGAAAATTCCAGTAACTGTCTTTTCAGTTATGTTTGTAGTGTTAAACACTAGAAACAACCCAAAAATGTCTGTACCACACTTTTACTATCATGATCTACTGTTCTCCTACTCCTTATTTGTTAAGCCAAACCCCACCAAATACACTCCCTACACACTATACCTTTTTTGCTACTTTTAAACCATCATAACTTCACATCAAATTCCATTTCAATTAACATCACAGAACTACACCAAAATTTAACACATGGCATATTAAGGTGGAAGCTAGTTCTCACTGTTCTTTGGTAGCTAAATATTCAGATTCTCCCACAGTCTGAATACACTACTGAGGAACATTGAGGAATACACAATTTAAGGAACAAGTTGAATTCCAGTTAATTTTCTTTTAAACTTTTTAAACTGAAAGGGCATTAAGAAGCTGCTTCAATTAGTTCAAGAGTCCTAATTTTGGGGATTCTTGGGAGGCACAAGATACCCTCTTCACACTGTCCCACCTGCAAATTACTGTGTGATTGAACACATGCAAGAAGTCCAGCATGGACATCTACCAAAGACATGGGCCCTTCAAGGTTTCCTCAGATCTGTTCAGTTTATAATATACATGGAAAAATGCTACTCTACAGAGAAAGAAGGGTTGACACTCCTCTGCTTAAAATTGAGAAAAGTCAGTTGAAATAACTACTGTATCATTTGTGTTGAATGGTTCAACTTCCTGAGCATAGCTCTACTGGGAAGCAGGGATTTTAGAAGCAAAGCCTACAAAAGGGAAATTAACAGGCTCTGAACTGAAAGGAAAGCAACTACTCTTCCTTACTGCCACATACACAGACATTTGTCTAAGATCTCAAACGTATTTCTGGAGCAAAAATTATAAAGTAGCATCTCATCTTGGTCTTCGTATTTCTTCATAAATTATCTTATAAAATTCTGTTTCCTCACATAATCTCTGGCATTTCTCAACCAATAGCAAATCTATACAAATGAAGTGAGCAAACCCAAAGAAAAACAAAACAAACTTGCTGGAAGTTTCTGGTGAAACATGTTAATTCTAAGTCTAACAAAAATTACTGTTACCACCGACCAGTACTGGGAACTTACTGAAGGAGTTGAGGTGGGTGTTTTCACTGGGAACAGGTCCGGTATGGAATTCAGTTCTGCCAGCAGCTGGGCAAGCTGGAATCAAGTAATGTCACATTGAAAACTCACTGCAACTTGCAAAAAAACCACCACCACCTACAATCCGTTCTTCACATGCACTTCATATTATAGCTAAACATGTGCAAGGAGCCTTTCTGGAAGCACTTAAAGTGGGGCTCATAAAAGGAGTTAATTTACTCTGCCACGAGCAAAAACTCTGCCAACAATACTAACTTCATAGCTCCTACTAATTCTTACTGGGAATTAGAACTAGCCAGAGTATTTTGTCAAAATAGCACCAAAGGAGTGCATTACAACATGGTAGTAATGACTGATAAGGAGAAATTAAGTTCATATGATAGAAGGAAGAAAAGAAAGACAGGGTGCCAGAAGACAGTAAGATGTTTCCAGTGAGCTTTTACTGACTGCAGATACACCTGTGCTCTTTGCCAGGGAGCTCAGCATCCCCTTTAAGCAGACACTGGTTACACACTCATTACAAAGTCAGAGAGCAACTAAGCCCCACTGGCAGTTCCCCCAACGCATGCATGTTCTGATCATATACAGCATCAGAAGTACTTCAGCAGGATGATTTCTTGCACCATGTACAAGGTGTCTTTGAGGTACATTTCCACAGAAGAAGTGGCTGATAGGTACAAAAAAACACTGACCTGTTCTGGAATTCCAGAATGAGGCTAACTTCTGAAAAGCCAGTGGTAGTGGGGATGAGCCAAGCTGCTAGCTCTCTGAGATTGCCACAGCCATCAAGAGATTAAAAGCTGAATACAGTATTTATCAGTAAATACTTCAGTGGCATTTATTAAGAGCTAGTTAATGCCATTACAGTACTGGTCCTAGGATGCCAGTGAATTTCAGTGGTTGAACTGCAAGGAAGAGTGGAAGGTGAGAAGGACCAAAGGGCAGCAAGACCAACACAACAGCAGTAAGGACAGGTGACAGATTAGAAGTGCAGGTACAAAGCTGAAGCACGTTTTTACACAGGAGCTGCAGGCCCACACCAAGAGGTATTGCTGGGGGCTCACTCTTGAGGCCCAAGACTGCTTGGAAGCTGCAACTTCCCCTGAAACACAGTAAAACTGAAGGAGCTGCTAAAGACTGAACATCAGTTTGGATTACATACTAGCATGATAACTAAAGAGAGCTGGTGGCACGTTGGATAATAGAGGAAAAAACATTAGGAAATGATCAGTTGCTCTTTTACACACCTACACATACATACACACAGTTACATGGTAAAGCATTACTGTAAAAATCACATCCCACACAACTGAAAAATTACATTTATCATCCTCAACAGCTTTTTAGCTGGCTTTCCAATCAATAACTGCAGCAGATCTGTCACACACAAACAAAAAGTAGAAACATTATTGTGCAAACAACATCACAAACCACCTGAAAGGACCAGCTGGTTTTCTGACATGTTCTGAAGGCTGCAGAACTTGGTCATTTGTAACTTTGTTCACCACCACATAAAAAATTCTTAGTTCAACTCTGGTTTTAAAGTTGACCAGGCTAGCCCCTACTTAAGGGAATTTTAAGGGTAAATGTCTGGGTGCTGAGGGTCCTCTAGGGTTTTCCCAGGTAGAAAAATTCACCATAATATTTTCCCAAAATTCCAGCACAGCACCAGCAGGGACCCTAAAATTCAAGTATGCTAAAGCTAAGTAATTGGATGTAAATGTCAGAGAACAAAATACTGCTCTTAAGTCTTACCATGGCTTTATTTTCTTTAATATTAATGGCTCTCTTAAGCAGTGCACTGGAACTTTCTTCCTGTGTTTCTTTAATGTCTTCTTCAGACTCTGAAGCTGAGCCCTCTACTTTGTCCGACTGCTTGAGGTTTATTTCTTTTGAAGCAGGTGTAAGGGATTCACTGTCCTTTAGAGGTAAATCAGACAAAGCCTGTTCAGGCACTTTTTTCTCAGATAACTTCCTGGTGGGAAACTGTAAAGCAACACGAAGGCCAAAGCTTCTTCTCTTGGGGGAAACCTTCTTTACCTCTTCCTCTTCTTTTTCATTACCCAACGAATTCTCACGTTCTTCATCACTCAAGTCTGCCTCCACCATCTAGAGGCAGGAAAAATCCCCATGTTACATTACTGGCTCTGACATAGGAGAGATCATTTTTAAATCACCAGTTCTAGACAACAGTCTTTCCACTGAAAGGCACCACCATAAATTCACCTAAATTAACATCTTTTTACAAGTTTACAGTATGCAACTTCTGCCTGTACAGAGATCATCAAAAACATCTATACATAAGTATTTTCTGGGATACAGACACAGCTGTCTGCAGAGGAACTATCTTGCCCAGTACAATCTACAAGCGGTGAAAGTAGTTCTCATTTCTAATATGTGATGCTACATTAAATAAAACATTCTTTCTCTTTTAAGGCAACACGTTTTAATTCAGCATGAAAAAAGAGCATCACAGTCTATCAGAAAAATACAAGGTTTACCCAGAAGAGACAGAAAAAAAAGACATCAACATATACATTCACATGTAGGTGTGACTGCCTTTACCAGAACTTCTTTCTTGTTCACATGCACCTCGTTTGAAGCGAAGCCCTCAAACACTTCTGTTTCAGAGTCGGTGTCCTCAGTGAAAATCCTCCGCAGCTCTTCAGTGAGGTATCTGGACTGAAACCGGAGCCCCTGCAAAAAAGCCACTCAGAAGCTGTGAGAGACAGTCAGATACAGAGTATTCACACAGCCATAATAAATAGCTTTTGAGGGTCAAAACAGTGCCAACTAAATAGCATACTGTGCAAGCACTTTGCCTGTCGAAAGAAACAAACAAACAAGAAGACAACATTCATTTTTGAGTTATTTTAACTTCTTTTTTTTCCTTTTTTTTGTGGTTTCTGTTTTTTATTAAGGACAGGGCTTTAACTGAGCTACTTCTTGCAGGGGAAACCTTCTTCTTCACCCCTTCCCTTCTTCATTACTACCCAATAAAAATAAACTATTAGTTTTCTTGCATGTAAATTATCATGTTATTTTATGTGTTTTCTTCTGGATGAAATAAAAGACCTTAAATACAATACAAATCAGAGGTGGCTGTTATGCCATCACTGAACTGACAGACACCAACACAAATGATCAGAGCTTTGAACAGCCTGACTGATATCCCTCCACCTTTCAACCTCTCAACTCTGTTTTTTTGGTGCAGTTTATTATTCACATGTGTTCTAAGGTACACAGCTCCTCAATTTCAGCCAACAAACCAGGAAGTAAAAAGATCTCATTAAAACACTCTTCATGATATGTACATTGCATCCCAATTAAACACACGGCTTTTACTAAATAAAAATGTATTTCCATACTTCCATCAATAATTAGTAGTAAACCATTTAGTCAACTTGTTCCTATTAATCTCTTGAAATACTTGTTCCTGGTAGGAATATAATCCACGCTCACATCACACCTGCCTCTTGAAAGCCAGCAACATATACATTTGTTTCCCCAGTTTTCCTCTGTTACTTCTTCCTCCCACACAAGAAAAAATTACCTTTAATACAATGCATTTGCAAAATATCTTCATTCTTCCTTTCAATTCCCTCCCTTCCCTGACTTTAATTACATATTTCTTTATTTTAAGATAATATCTGGTGAAAAAAAGATACAATAGATGAGTGGAAAAACTTAGAGGGGATTGGGAGGGGGGAGCCTCTGCATATGCTGTTTCTTTACACTTAAACATCTACAAATTATTATGGGTAATTGTAATGAGTTTTCTTTGAGGAAAATTACTTTATTCTTTTGTTGATAGCTGCAGTGCAGCTGCTTGAGAAAGGAACAAACACAATAGGGAAGTTACTTTTAAGTTAAATTGTATTTCTTGGAGGAAACTGAAGTTTTTATGTATTCTGTGTTTTTATGAAATTCCACAATGAAGGTTGTTGGGGGGAAATACGCTATTTGTTAGCTAAAGTAACTAAAAATAACACACCTAGAGCTATGCAGTTCATCTATGAAGAACAGTCTACACCAAGTAAAATACACATCAGGGACACCTATTGTGGGAGAATATTGTGGGAGAATTGCAGGAACTCGGCAGAAGCGCAGAGATTATCAGAGCAGGACTGCAGAAAGCCTTGAGGAAAAGCAGGCAGGCAGAAGTCACTGCTTGTTTACTCATTTGCACCTCAGTGTCCAAGGGAACACCTGATGCCCTAACAGCTCATTTGCTACCCCAGCAGGGCAGGTACTTTGCCTCCTTTTTTAAGAACTGCTGAATTTTTCTGAACTTCCCATCACTTTGCCCTTTACACCAAAACCTTTTCGTTTCCTGCACAAGTATCAATGGCCTTTTGCAGCAATAGTGGCGTCTGGCATCATGAACACGAGATGATGCTCATCCTGATGCAGGGCCCTGATGTGCAAGGACTGCAGATTATGCTGCAGTTGGATGGAACTCAGGGTATTTTTATTGTACCATTTAGCGGTAAGGAAATTAAATTCAATACTGATCAAGATTTAAAATAATTCCCATCCCAAGGGAAACACGGGAATGGTAAAGAAGGTTGCAGCGCCAGCTGTAAATCTGGAACAAGTCTCACTGGGATTCTCAGCAATGCATGTTAAACTAACAGTACCTATCTCTTCCACAGCATTTTTCATCAGAGGATTTTAAAACGCTTTGCAGAAGAGATCATTATCATAAACTGTATTTCACAAGCTGGAAAATCAAGGGAGGAAAAATAAGTACAGTCAGGTGTCTGCAGCCTCCAAGCAGACAGAAGCAGAAGCTCCTACCCAAGGCTTCCCCTCCACCACCATTGCCTTTCCCCAATGATCCTTCCTGATGCTCCCCACAAAAAAACAAATAGAAGAACAAGCTACCCACTTGGTTTCCTGAAATTGCTAGTACTGCTGTCTAGCAACAAGATTACAAAACCAATTTAGAGCCCAGTACATTTCACTACATTTTAGACAGTATCTTTCTCCATAGCACAGACTGTGGCTACTACACTGAAAGTTTTCTGCACTCTCCTAAGGTCACTTGCCTATAAAGGCAAGTGTACAGAAAGAGTACATACTTGTACAAGCCTTATTCTGTCTCTTTCTTTGGCTAACACTAATCACCTTCCTTGCCATCAGCACCTCTTAACCAGGTGCTGACCTGATGGACTTGGAAAATAAAAGAAAAAAAATTCAATTATCTTATTAAAGAAACAGAGGGACCTTTGCAAGAGAACAAATGACAAAGGTATCTCATAACACATTAGCCCATGGCTACCAAGCATGCAATTATAAGTTTCTGAGAGACTAAGAACTAAATTTTTTGCTACCCAAGACAGCACACAAGTGCTCTTCTTGTGAAATCAGCTGGTATCTCCAGCTACCAAATCAGACAAAAAAAAAATATCCAATCATTGTGCTGATCCAAGCCACTTCATCATCAAGAGAGCAAAGAACCAGCAAATCACACTACTGCAGCAGGAACTGATAGTTTCTCTGGGTTTCCAGTATTGAAACACTACTTTAGTGCAGAGACAGCACAGAGGTATTTCTGGAAGAAACAATTTGAAGTCTACATACTCAAAACCACCCATCTAATATCATGTATTTGCACTGTCTTACTCATCCAGCAACATCTTTCCAGGATGGTAATTCCCTTTTCCTGTTTGCTACATGTGCCTGTTTCACTTAAACTCACCTTCCAACGAAACACATTTTCCTTTTTTATTATGAAGGAGTTTTCAAAAGCAACCACTAAATCCTATTTAATATGGGGACTGCAAATTATGAGTTAAGGTGCAAGATAAAATTCACACAGTTTTGACACAGGCTCAGAGTATTACTGCATCCCAAGAGCATAACTGGACTATGGAAATCTGTTCCTACCTCTTTTCCAGACTCCAGGGAATCAAAACTAGCACAGTTTTTCTCTGACAAGAAGTTCTGTTTGGAAGCATCATCTTGGAATCCTGGAAAATCTTCACCGTCACTGGGGACATTAAAAATGCTGGTCACACCCTTGGGTACCTGTTTCTGATTCAGAACAAGACAGAAAACATGAGTAACACACACCAACTTAACAGGAAAACTCAAACTGGCAACAGTAAAACTTATTTTATATTCCTATGAAAGTACAAGTCTATAGCACAAAATATGCTATGTGTAAACTGTACCTTACTCAGCTAAACTCCAGAAAAATTCTGTATAGACTGTTTTAATCCCTGAATACAGACTCAGGATCTGGGACTAGGGAGGGGATACACAAGATGTTCAACTCCACAGGAAAATACTTCAGAGACATAAAAATACATGTGTGCCTCATTTTTGCAAGCAGGAGTTCAGGGCACCTTTATCCATAGGGAAACTCACCACCCCTCCTGCTCTTTCAGAGGAAATGATGGCTCAGAGGTGAGGAACACAACTTCAAACACAATGCTAAAGTACAAAGAAATATGACCTTTAGATCCCACAGTACCATTATGGATTTTAGCAGACACTTAAGATAATTCCAAAAATAAAACCAATTCAATTTGTTCTCCTCGGTCAGTACTGTCATAGAGTTTCTCCTGCGATACTTGGTAAGAGAGTGAAAATGTGCTAACCAAGAACACTTCTCCTTTGCTAGAAGCCCACGATGTGGCCCACCAGGAGAGAAGGAAGCACAGCTAAGGGCAGGTAGCAGCCTTCCCAAGGTAACCAAGGTCACAGCTTCAGAGTTCATGAAGTTCAGTCCCAGCCTTGGACTGATCATAACGTCACATCCAACCATTCCACTGGGCCATGTACTTCACAGCAAACACTTTGGATAAGGCTCTGCATGTGCCAGGATTGTAAGGAAGCCTTCAGTTCCCATGTGGGCTGCTTTAGGAGCCGGTGTGTGTAAGGATGGGATGAATAGATCAAGCCTTAAAAAACAAGGAAGAAGGCATTTTGCCAAGTTTCAGAACACATTTTCACACATCCAAGTATCACCTGCAAAACCATTCTGCTAGTTACACAAATGCTCTGGGAGAAAAGTGTCTGCATTCCTTGCCAGCATCCAGACACATTTCCTACATCTCCTGGACCACATATACACCTCACACACACCACTCTAACTTGAAACAAGCCTCTCAGCTGTTTGCTAAAGCCACACTCATAAACTCTCAGGAATATGAGATTGATGACTGCCTGATCAGAGGCCAATTACTCATCTGAAAGTGCTGTTTTCCAGCTCTGAATATTCACCAGTACATCCCAGAGATGAGGTTCAGAAGTGATAGCAGACTGCCCTTTTCCACTGTCACAGAAAACCAAGGCTGCTCATACAGGGCAAATATAATGATTTTTTTTTTTTTTTTTTTTAAAGTATACTTGTGGCAAGGCAAGTGACCCAAAGGAGGCTCATTCTCAAAACGTAATGTTGTTGAAAAAGTTCCATTTTTATTAAAAGAGAAAGCAGCACCTCCACCAGAGCATCATGCTCCAAAATAAGCTACTGTAAAGGGTGAACATGAGCCTAATTTTGTTCTTGTTCTGCTCTTATAAAGCTGATGTAGGCTGATGCAGAACCAACTTACTGTTGCTGGAGGAAGAATAGAATTCACCTGTGAAAAACTGACCCTCTCAGGCCTATAATGGCATGATCCAAAGTACAGTTGCTAAAGTCATGCTGTCCATATCCAAAACCTCTTTGGATATTCCCTCACTCCCACCTCCTACATCCAGTGAACATCCAAAATTTACTTCCATTGCTGTGACAGAATTCACTCAGCACAGAGCACTGTTAAACATGAAGCATTATGCATTTTAATGGAAAAACATACTGAGAGCCTCACTGCTATGAATAAATTGCTTCCAGGAGCCACTGCATTAGTTGCTGGGCTATTGTACAGCTGAGTTAGCCACTGCTGTGATTACTGAATGCTTGATTTCTTCTTCTTCATCTATTGTTTCTGCATCTGCACCAGAAGTCATTATGAGGCTGTAATTACTGATTCTGAACAACAACAAAAAAATTCCCAGTAGGAGATTTATTTTTTTGCATTCCCAAATTCTAAGGTACCGGCACTAAGTTAAGTAAATTCCTGCAGAACTTCAAGGATTTTTAGTTTATGACTTGCTCCCCATAGCCTGACTGTGAAGAATCTCAATTTGGTCACTGATGAGTCCCCATTTTACCACAAGAGCTTATGTTAATAACACCTGACATGCACACGGTGGACATACTCCAGAAGTTTAGAAAGGGAAGCCTCATGATAAATCCTGATTAGCAACACTATTTCTGCACCTGAAATTGTAAGCCAATTTTATTTCCAAGAGAAGTCCACTGACATAAAAGACAAGATTGCAGCAAAAATCTCTGTCATGATGAGTTCATCACTGTCATTTATTGTGTAGTCCTGGAAGCCCCAGACATTTCCATATTCAACTTTCAATTAAAATACATTCTGAAACTGATTTACAATTAGCATCACAGCCTAGGATTTCAACTCTTGTCAACCAATTATTATACACCAAGAAATGGCGTATAATAATTTCTTGTCTAAACAGAAATGTCAATCTATTAAAAATGTAATCTCTTCAAAATACCTGTAAAACATAGGCACTCCAGCAGAGAATCTTTTTCCACTAAATCCCAAAAAAAGTCATGAAGGCAGGGTCTCGGGTTTTGATGATTTTGATAGCTCCCAATATATTAGAAAGTCTTTTTCTCCCAGCCCCGCAACTGAAGAAGAGGTCAACATTCGTCAGTTCTGCTTTTCAAGTTTGTTTATTTTTCCTTATCTACTACATTCTTTCTCTGACCTGCTGAGGTCTGTTCAGCAGGTCAGATTGAGGCACAATCCCAGCCTTCAGGGTGGTGTTAACACCTATGTTAGACAGTCTGTTTCTGATCTGAACCAATTAGAAAGTGTCACCATCACAGCAGAAGATGGAGGACAAGAAGAAGAAGAAGAAGAAGAAGGATAGGACACACAGAGATTATTCCATCTTGCCTCTTGAACCCCTATTCTAAAGCCCCAAAATTCTAATTTTTCACCCTGTCACAAATTAACTATCACTCTATTCAAACTCTTGTGGCCTGTGAATCCTCACACAAAGTTGTTAATTTTTTCCATGGGCTAAAATCGAAGGCACAGGTGTTTTTGACTCCATGCCAAGGTAACTGAGCCCCTTGCCAGGGTCTCGAATCATCCAGGGCAGCCAGTGGAATGTCCTGGGTTCTGACAGCAGGGTTGTGATGAACATTCTAAGCTTGCTCAGGGAAAATATTTCAACATGAATAGACTACAACGGACTACTGAAATGCTGCAGGTGTGAGAAACACTGTCTTTTAAAAATACCTGTTACAAAGGCTAAATATTAAAGGTCTAGTAAAAGCTGGAAATAATTCACAGCTGCTGAAAAAGTCAGTCTTATTTCTGGTAGGAAATTTTATATCTATTGAACTAATTTAATTTTGCACGTAAGACACACACAGTTGTCCAAAACCCCTACAAGGTACTATTCAAAAGCATCAGCCAACCTTCCCTGCTACAGATGGCACACAATCCAGCTGCCAGAATAACAAATCCTATGTTTCTGCAGAAATAGTCCAAAGCCCAAGACATCCATGTCTCTCAGGTTTTCCTTCTCTAAAATAGATAAAATACCACCAGGACACCCAGGAGCATACTCGGATGTGCTGGGCTGCATGGAGATCCCATTCCCACAGAACCAGGGTGAGCAGCTCGTATGTGACTGTGGAGGCGGGCAGGTCCATCACCAAGGGCAGAGGGTGACAGAGGCTGGTAGGGTTGTAAAAACTGTTTCAGTCACAACAGTTATTGAAAAGTAAAGCACCCAAGGTCCCCAGTAGTCACAAAGACATTTTTCCAAGCACTATTCCCATGAGTTCCACATTGTTAGGGGAGGAAAAAAAGAAAAGCCTGAGGTGAGCTATTTTGCTGTCCACATAAATAGGAAGAATTATCCTGTTTCAATTGAAAAAGCAACTTTCCTGACACCAAAGCCAGAAAAGATGCAACTTGCCCTGTAAGCTGTGAGGAGAGAACACTTGCCTGCATATAAACCCATGGATTTGGTGGGAAACATGTTATTTCTACACCACTGAGTACCATGTTTAATTTTTTTAAGAGTTATTTGCACACATCACTTCCCCTGCCAATTGCCACACTAGTGCATTCTTCTCCAACAGTGATGTATCAGGAGAACCTACAGCACAAGAAAGCAGGGCTAGATGTAATTCTCTATTTTTGCTCCTACCATGGGGAAAAAATAAACAATTGGGCTGTGTTCCCTTAATTTGATTTAGCAAAATGTATGGGCATTCCTACCCGAAGCAGAGGACAGACAAGTTCAGTCACATTCAAACTCAGTCAAACTGAAATAACCAAGGTTTAATACCAAGCAGATACTCACACAAACCAAACCTGGGCAAATTCACACCTTTACCACATGCTGGAAGGCCTCTTGACTTGTCCCAGGTTCAGTTCAGAAGCCAGTCTAAGGCATGCCACCCAAGGGTTACAGGCACTGCATTTGGCTCGTACCTCAAAGGAGAAACCGAACAGGGAAGCACTCCAAGGCTGACAATTGTGGGCAGCGCTACAAGAATAGAGGGGCCCAGCCAGAACATCAATAGGTGCCAGACCAATAAACCAGAACTATTCAGAAGTCAAGATCCTGGTTTTTCCACTGGAGTCATAAAGGCGAACAGCACTCTAAAAGCCCAATTTTAAGCATCATGCAAATGTGTGAAAGACATGGAAAGCACAGAGATGCAAAGCCCCACATAGCAGTGCAAAAGAATCACACAGACTGGATGCATGGTCAAAAAGACTGTCAACCACACAATCAGCCTGAGACTCGTGGGCATCAACAAAATCTAGGAAGGCAAGGAAGATTGCAGCTAACCTCCAGAATTTCTCAACATCATTGAAGCATAAGAAGCTGAAACCCACAGTGAAGCGTATTCCTGGCACTAGCAGCAGGAGATTGAAAGGCAAGTGAGCGCTCTGAAAGAAGAAGGAACAACTGATAGAACGAGCAGCCATCACCCACTTTTATGATCTTTGCAGGAACAATTTGATTCTAAAGCAAAGACGGATTATGCCTGTGCCTTTAATCTGTCACAGCAACAACTTCTGGGACTTTGAGGGTGCCCCCTCAAAAGGTTCTGCCAATTTTCACACCAGTAAAGCTATGGCACTGTGAAATTTTGGCAAATTCTGCTATTTTAAGAACAGCTGAATATGGTTTCTGTATTGTCTTATTTAGACTGATAATAAGCTAATGCCCATAAAGCTACTTTATCCTAAAATAAGGAATGCCCAAGTATCATAATCACATGGCAAATCATGTAAAATGTCACCTTCCATAGGTAGTACCTTCCTGGAAACTTTTCCCTACGCCTCAAAAATACTGGTAGTACTGTGAATATCAGCATGCTAGCATATGAACACAATCCAAACACTGTCAACTGCTACTATTTCTTCCTTTGTACCATCTAACCTCTCACCAATCCAAACAATTGTAACAACTATTTCTGAATCAATTCTGCGTAATTCAAGAGCATCCTTTTCATCTATGGTGATGCCTAATTACTGTCCAAGCCTCGGAAATCCAAGGCAAACACTTTTGTACAATACCACAGGTATGCGATGCACCCTCACTTAGTGCCTGGACTGCTCGAGTCTAGGACTCGAGTTCAGGCCTTCTGGGCACAAGCACTTTGTCACAGCCAGTACCCCTTTAACAAGCTCTGTGTACTCAATCTGATCTGCCAGGACCTGGTAAATCAGACCCCGGGACAGGAAAAGGAAGTGCAGGTCTTGCAATTCAAGACAGTTTCTACTGCTGACTTCTTTGGCAATTGTTTTCAAATGGGGGCATGTACTCACAAGCCAATCTGCCCATTAGCAGTGACGTTCCTTGACTTCAGAGGCAAAGAAACCTTTGCCACCACATCCTTCTGGCCCAGCCAGAACGCTGAATTCACTGCTCACCAATGCATCACAAAGACAAGGCAGAGCTAGCAGAAGGCTGTGCTCAGACAAAAACAAACTCCTGTGAGAAACAGGAAAGCATCAAGAACACACTGTATCCTCCTCCCCTTTTCTGAGCCTTGAAAAAAACATGATGTGAACCCTTTTAGCTGTGCACCAGAAAGGTAAGCCTTGTGTTGCAGCACCGGAGGTAAGAATTAAGTCCTATTTGTGTCTATTGTCAAAAGAGTTCTCCCAAACTGTTTTATAATGCTGTTATCTTCACAGTGCCAATGGAGGGCCTGAGGTCATACAGAGGTGGAAAGTTTACAAAGTCTCTGAGAGGGCAGATGTTCTAATAAATATTCCAGTGGCTCTATTACACTCCAGTTCTACAGAAACACTTGTAAAGCTCTAACTTTCCATCAGCAAGAGCTGAATGAGATGCTGAATTTCTCCTTGCTCCCTCCCTCCACTTGGGAAGCCTACCATGACTTAAAGAGAGTCAAATTAGACTACATATAAGGAGAAGGGTAAAACACTGGAACAGGTTGTATAGAGAGCTGGTGGGTGCTCCACCCCCTGCAAACATTCAAGGTCAGGTTGGATGGGGCTCTGAGCAACCTGATCTAGGTTTAGGATGGCATTGCTCATTCAAGGGGGTTGACCAGACGAGGTCCCTTCCAGTCCAAAATATTCTACGATTCTACAGTCATGCCACCTCCCGAGGTTTGACCCATACAATCAGCCTGACGCATCCAACCATGCGCCACCAGGCTTGGACCAGACCACAGCCAATGCCTCTCAGGAGACTCAAATTGGTGCCTGCGTTGGCACCGCGGCATTTCAACAACTCAAAAAAAAAAAAAAAAAAAAAAAAAAAAAAAAACCCCAAAAAAACCCCAAAAAAACCAAAAACAAAAGCAAAAAAAAAACCAAAAAAACCCCAAACAAACAAAAACCCCCCCCCAAAAAACCAAAAAAAACCCCCAAAACCAACCCCCCCCCAACAAATATGGTCAGAATTAAAAATAAATAAATGCATTAGCTACTTTTAAAGTGGCATCCCCAGGCTCACAACTAGTTAATTATCAATGACCCACTCCGTCAGCCTTTATTAGAGCTGCTACAAGTCCCAGCACAGCTGCAGTTGCCCCACGCCGCTGCTGAGCGTCTTAGGGCGGCCCCGAGGGCGGCTTCCACCCATTCCCGGCCTTTTAGAACCGCGGAGCCGCCGCGCCACGTGGATGGCTGCCGGCGGGACCGCGGGCCGCCCGGCTCCCGGGACAGCGCGCTGCGAGCGGGGCGGTGCGGGCGCGCCGGCGGAGCCGCTCTGCCGCTGCCGGTCACTCGCCGGCGCTGGCGGGCAGCTCCTCCGACCCCTCACGCCGCGGGCAGCAGACAAAGGCCGCCGCTGTGCCGGGCAGGCGGAAAGCTGCGGGCCGGCTCCCTACGCCCGGCCCGGCTCCGCCGGCCCGCGGGCCGCCTCAGCGGAGACGCCGCGCCCACGTGGATGGCTTGCGGCGGGACCGAGGGCCGCCCAGGCTCCCGGGACAGCGCGCTTGAGCGCGGGGCGTGCGGGCGCGCCGGCCGGAGCCGCTCTGCCCGCTGCGGTCACTCGCCAGCGCTGGCGGGCAGCTACTCCGACCCTCACGCCAGCGGGCAGCAGGGAAAAGGACGCCGCTGTGCCGGGCAGGCGGAAAGCTGCGGGACGGCTCCTACGCCCCGGCCAGGTCCCGCCGGCCCGCGGGCCGCCTCACCCTTGCCGCGGGTCCCCGCCGCGCTGCCCCCGCGCGCCGCCGGCCGCGCACGCAGCCATGGCCGCCCGCCCGCTGCCGCGGGAGAGGATGGGAGGAAGGAAGGAGAAGGGAGGAGGGGGCGGGGGCGGTGACGGGGTGGAGCCGCCTAGCAGCGGCGGGAAAGGGATGGAGGACGGGGCAACGCCGCGTGGCCTGGCCTGGGAGGGCCAGTGCTGTCCCCTATATGTGTGCGGATCCCCTGGGCACCCAGCACGTCCGTTCTTTCCTGCACGCTTCTCGCTGGGCCGCAGCTGTTCTTCTGAAAGGGGCAGGCTTTGCCTTAGGGAAATAGGCCTTCATCCTCCAAATAACTTAAAATGTTTATTTACTCAATATAGGCGAGAAGTGTAAGCCTCTTGAATATCTCTGGGAAAAAAATGGGGGCAGGTGTGGAGGGGGAATGCAGAGGATGCCACTTTTAAATCATAAAATCCTAAAGTCCAACCATTAGTTCAGCACTGCATGTTCACCACTAAGCCATGTCCCCAAGTGCCACATCCATATGATTTCTGAGCCCTTTGAGGGATCGTGATTCCACCACTTCCCTGGGTAGCCTGTTCCAGTACCTGACCCTCCTTTAAGTGAAGAAGCCTTCCCTGGCAGACTCTCAGGCAATTTCCTCTTGTCCTATCGCTTATTCCTTGGGAGAAGAGACCGACCTCTCCTTACACCCTCCTTTCAGGCAGTTGCAGAGAATAATGCATCCCCTGAGCCATCTTTTCTCCAGGCTTAAAAACACCAGCTCCCTCTGCTGCTCCTCATCAGACTTGTGCTCCAGATCCTTCACCAGACCCTTCACCAGCTCAGTTGCTCTTCTCTGGACACCCCAGCACCTCAACGTCTTGTAGTGAGGGGCCCAAAAGTGAAAACAGGACTTGAGGTGCAACCTCACCAGTGCAGAGTACAGGTGGACTTTAAATGCATTCCCCAGCTTCCCAAGGCAACAGCCTTTAACTTCACTGTGAAAGTGAAATCTAAAGGTGGAAGGGATGGGAAGCAGAACTGGTTCCTTGAAACAGCAAGTCAACAGTTCAGATTTCAAAATATCACAAATGCTGGAAAGTAAATCTAATCAGAGATATTTAATTGGGAAAAAAAAAAAATGAATATATCAAATTTTAGAGCACTTTTCCACACAAGTTCATCATATTTTCCACTGTGCAGCTAGTAGAAAGAAAGATGAACACAAAACCAGGCAAACGATTTTTCCTAGTTTCCTCTGAATAACCTGTATTTCTCAATTAAAAAAATAATTTTTTAAAAAAACTTAACAACCTTTTATGTGTCCCTTTTTATTCAAGGGGACTGTTGCTAGATTAGGTACTTTGTCTTATGATCACCCCGTAATTAAGTAAGAAAAGCTACCCTTTGAGCAGAGAAGTGTTCCCAAAGTTGTCTGTTTCATTGGGGTGGGGGTCAATACTCAGCTTCCCCCTGTCCCACAGGCACTGTGAATAATCCCTTGCCCAATGTCATGTGAAGCAGGTCCAGCAGAAAACTGTTGAGATGACGTTTTCCTGATGCAACTTTGGTAATAGAAGGGTACACTTTCCCATAGGATTGCAATTATGCTAACTCCCCTGATTAGGGCACATTTTTATAAAATTCTCTTCCCTTTTTTCCATTCTTACATCTGGGTATTTCTCCCTTGAAGGGGTCCCTGAGAAGCATTCTCTATCTTGCCAGCATGGCACCCTCACTTCTCTGATGGGGTTATTGCCAGCTGTTCATCATCCATCTCAAAAGGATGGCTCAGAGGGAAAGCGATCTCTTGGCATCAACCATGAACTATCTCAGTGTTTGCAGTACTGTAAAATAAAAGTGTATCTTTGCCATTCTCCTTATGGGATTTGAGAAAATAGGAGAATAATTGATAACTAGGTCTGAGCTGGGAGATCTCAGTACAAGGTCTCAGGGTATGTTTCAGCTGGTGTCTTCCACAAGCCCTCTAGTCTGGACAGCTATTGTAGAACAGCAAGAAATTCACTTGCCCATGTAATCTGGCTGAAATAAGCCCATAATAGCTAGCCTTATAGTTTTTGAATTGCTAAAAGCAAATCAGGGGAACCAAGTGTGTTACTCTGTAACTTACCTTCAAACAGAATTGTGAATTGCTACTCTAAAAATAAATTCAGATTGTTTTGACTATTTCAGTACCTTCTGGATGACATAGACTTAAAAGCATTATGTGTTTTTTCATTTAGGGGAGGCACTGTGCTGTCTGCCCACTCTGATGAGTTCCCAGGTCTGACTAGATATTTTAAACACTCCACTGTAAATAGTGATATAAAGTAAAAGTTAGAGAAAAGTAACATTTTTTTGGAAAGTGAAGGACAGATGAGATGAGTTTTTTCCTTCTCTCTGAGGGGAAGAGCCTCTCCGTGTACTATTGTATCTGATCCTCAGTGTAACACATGGCAGACTACCCACTTAAGTACTTCCAAGCCTTTATATTCCAACCACACGGAAAGTATTTGTTAGGAGAGAATGTGAGGGAAGTCGTTACATGCAAACAAAGAAGCATTTAGCCAAAGCAGGCCATTTAAACACTGGTTTGCATTGCAGTATCCACTACTGAGGCACCTGCAGTTGTCACTCAGGGTGCAGAAATAAGAAGCTTTGGGCTTGAGGTAGGGAGGAGGGAATTCAGTAGAAGACAAAATGTAGGAATTATACATAATATCAGCTAAATTGAAATGCAGACTTCTTAAAATACAAAAGAATAAAGATCTCTTGTGCAATACATTCCAGAAAGGCTTGTATATTATGTGTTCCACTGCTGACCCTGGGCTTGGTCCTTCCCTTGTCCCCAACAGTCTACATTAGGAAGCACTTTGTTTGTTAAAAGCTGTCAAGATGCTATCTTGGATTGTGAACAACAGATTTGAAATGGCTGTGTTGACTGTCCTGTGCTAAATTAGAGTGAATAAAACTGAATCCTCTTACAATAGAGATGTGCAGTTATTATGCCGTTACAAATACGTTATGAACTGTCTGATATTTTCAGCTATTTTATGCAATTTGTTGCTTTGGCTTTGTTTCTCTTTTTTTTCCCCCTAACTTTCCACTTCATTTTGTACTATCATAATCATTCTCCTTCTCAGCATTTCAAGTCCTTCTTGTCAGTTACTGTTCTTTATGTTGCCTTATTAGAAGTGTGGGTTTTTAAAAAAATTTTGTTACCTTAATTTTTCTGTGGCTGTAGCTCAAATACTTCTCAGTGTGAATTTTCCATCACTGAATTCCTGCCCATTTTCTTTACCTCTTGTCGTATTATTTCAAAGGTTTTTTTCTAACCCACAACAGTTTTTGTTGTCAGTAGGATCACATCATCTGCCCAGATTAGCTTTAGCTGAATTCCAGGTACTCCTCAACTTCAGCTTTATATATTAAGCCTGAATTATTTTGCAATGACTGGATCCAGAATGGTTTCTGACCTTGCTTATCATCTCATGAGAGCATTGTTGATAATGTCTCAGTCCAACTCTTAGAACTCAAAACTATACAATGAAACTCACAACAAGAGCTCTGTCTTGGGCTCAGTATAATTATAATTATACTGACTATTATAATCAGACAAAAATTTCCAAACAGAACACATGTGTACTGAAGGAATTATGAGCTACTCAAAATATGTATCAGGTATAGCAGATCCACGAGTTTATGGGTATTCAGTAACAACATGATGCACTGTAAAATTTCAGGACAGCACCACCACCTCTCTAAAGTGGCCAGGTAAACAGAAAATTTGTTTCCCATGAGTTTCAAATTAACAAATACCACTCTAATTTATCATTTTAGACTTTACTACTGTCAACTTACCAAGTTGGATAAACATTAAAATCAATCCTTGCTCCTGAACTCTGCTTTCGCTGCTCCCTCTAACAGTCTCTAATTTGGGGGCCATTGTAATCACAACTGGGGGCTTTGCTCCCATCTTCCTGCCATCATGCTTCTCTGACACCTGTCAAGCATTTTAAGTAGCATGCACTTTCCCACACTTCTCAATGAATGCTGACATACCTAACTTAAAAGGATTACTTTCTGCTGAGAGGAATTGTAATCTTCTTTTCCTGCTCTGCAAATCCTCTAGTAAGTGAAAAAGAAAGGCCAAGATCTGTTCTGCTGTGCACGGCAAATCACCATCGCAGAAGGTATAGAATAAAACAACAAATCTAAGATTTACTTGTGGTCACGCTTGTCCAGGAGCTGTGTCCCTGACTATTAACTCATTGGCATCTTCCATCACTATTTCTGGTGCTTTGATATTTTCTGGGTTAGTTTCTAACAGCTGTATGAATACACACACAATTGCTACCATGAATGGTGTTCAGGACAAAACACTTCTCTCAGAGATGTCTACAAAAAGGTAGAGACACAGAATTGCCTCAACTTGAACTCAATTTTTAATATTATGTATTCTGTTAACAAAACATACTTTAACTTATATAAAAAAACTACTGTTTTTTCAAACTGCCTAAGGTCAATTTGCAGAATATTTTCAAAAGCTGGCACAGAGGATTGTGGTGGTGGTGGCTCCAACAGTGGGTTGTGGGTGGTATCTGACAGAACAACAAAAGCACAAAATGTTCCTGCTACCTTGATTTCCATCCAGTCATCTCAAAACCTTTCCTCACACATGATGATTGTTGCAACAAATTGGCTTGCGGGTAAGGCTGAGGGCTTGGGTGATTTTACACTGCCAACTGAGAATGAAGCCACAGGTTATTCTTTTGCAGTAGTCACCTGAATGCTGTCTAAGAGAGCCTTCCCCATGCTCTCCAATCATTCCCTTAAAATTCCTGCAAAAGGGGGTGGGGGGGTTGGGGGCAGTTTGCCAATAAAGCTTGTATTGCTGACAATTTAATTTTGTTGTTTCATATTGCAAAACAATATTTTGTTGCCAGTCATTCACAAAGTAGATGAACCAGGATTAGGGTTCACTCCCCCTTTCCATTCACTTATTAGGCAGCCAGCTATACTCACAAGGCAGATGAACACCAGCTTCAGGCTTCCTCCCATGAGTTTTCCTTTCCATTAATATACTGCTGCATCAAAAAAATCAGACTCCAAATTTATAAGATCTTTGACATACTTTTCTATTCCTACAAATCATAGATCCAGGTGAACAGACGTGTCCTTTGCTAATTCATCCTAAAATTCTTCATTGATATTTGGAGGTGTCTGTCATTTGTTTTTATTAATTCTTAGTTGTATTTCAGCCCACTCTGATGGATGGCTGCTTCTAAACTGCCAGTGAGGGGGCTGTGTTAGTTGTAGCTAATTCCTTCTTGGGTAAATTCTGCAGTGTCAGCAGGGCTGGAACATTTCAGTTGGACATGGGAAATACCCTTCTCTCCCCTACCTTCCCAGCCATTCATGTGGGACAAATGAGTCTTACTGTTTCAGAGAAATCAGCTTTGGATTTTTTCTTTCAGAGGAAATGGAGTTTTTTGTATCCTGTGAGCTAGGATTACCTGACCTTTCTCCTCTTGCTTTCTGTGGTTTAAAAAAAGGCTAGAAACATATTACAAAGCCCCATTTAATCCACATTCTCTAGTCATTCACTTCCCAATTTTTTCTTCTTTGTCATCCTTTTAATTTCTTTCTGATGCTTATTTGTCAGTTCTGTAAATACTGCTGAAGATCACCATCTAAGAAACTCCAGGCTCACCAAAGTTTGCCTAGCATAAAATTCCTCAAAAAATTGTCCAATTGCCAATTCACTCTGACATCAGAGGCTGGGAGAGCAATCTGCTCTGACTTCTCATACCTAACAATGTCTTTCCATCAAAGCTATACTTTTGCATGAAAGGTCATTCTTTAGGATTTCTCAGGGTGCTCCAGGCTGCTATTCTCATTGCCTTTGCACAGTTCAGTTTCAATTTCAAATATATTAGTCATTATTTGAGTTTTGCTATCACCTTACATAAGAATTTTTTCAACTCAATTACATCCTGACTCAATGGGTTTTTCTCCAGAACTTCTAGATCTCCCTTAGAAATCACATGCTTGGTTCAAACCATGAGTTGAAAGCACAGGAAAATATAGCTTGTCTCATTTAGAAGCAGAAAATGAAAATAATGGACTAGGTATTTCTTCGTTTCATTCCAGTTTAGTTACAATACAGTTACACACCCTTTTCTGCAATAAAACAGGAAAAAGAGACTATTTTATTCTTCATGGTTCCACTTCATACATCCCATCTAGTTGTTTATCCAGAGTTTGCTTTCTTTTAGCTTGCCTTCAGGCTCACTGCCTTCTGTCTCTGAAACCACTCAAGTCCTGCATTTGTATTCAAATTCCTGGGAAAGCCTTCCCTTTATTCCTCTAAGATAATTTTTGCACTGGTGTTTCATATGGCAAACAGTTTGGCAGGTGGCCTCTATTGTGGTAGCTCATTTAATCCATAAAAGGCTTAATCACTTCTTTTGCATAGCATGCCCAGAATCTGGCTAGTGCACCCAGTAGCTTCAACCTGTATTAGACACACTTATTAGCAGCAAACAGCATGTTTCAGTATCACATATGGTGTCACTCCCCATGTGGGCTTGACCACAAATACCCCATCTCTACTCTAGTACTGAAAATATAGTGAAAGGAGAAAGGAATAATTTATTTGCTGTCTGCACAGTTTCAATTTCAGGTGAAGGAAGCTGTGTCTCTATTCTGTAATCTATCCCTTTCTTTTGTCTGACTGCCTTATGGGAGTTCACACAGGAACAATTTGTAAAGTTTGCAAGCAGTAATGTGCTATTATTAATGCCACTGCACCTTAAATAACATAATGAACAGCTGTATCATTCATGTATGGAGCCACAAGGGTAGAGGATGTGAAGACAAAGCATAAGGCACTATGAGGCAAAAGTGTCAGGATTTGCCTTTCTGTGACACAGAGTGTTGTACCACCTGGGTTCTCCCAGCCAAATTATAAGTCTTACTTCTTTCCACAGTCACTAGAGTGGAATTAACTTATTACCAGGACTTGCTAATAGCACTAAATCTTTGTAACAGAAGGAGAAGGAGCCAAGACAACATGCCAGAGTGGGTTGGATAAAATGCAAACAGAAGCCGATAACTGAACCAAAGCAGCATGGATCTGAAGGTGGGGAGAACTGGGAGACAAAAACAGAAGCAGAGAATAAGTTCCTTCTGCTTTTGTCTCTTTTCCTCTCTGGTAGCCAAAACAAAACATCTCTTGAGACAGCTAAATAGGATTCAAGCCTAGTCCTGACCATGCTACCACCATTCTGCCTTGCTGTTTCTGCCAGCCAGAAACTCAGAGTAGAGGCTGTGCTGCCCTGTCCCAGAGGGGTTTTGGTGAGACAAGAGGTTCCCAGAACCCCCAGCTCCCCTGCAAGCAGGAGAAAAGGATGAGCCTACTGACAGCCATGGCACTCTACTGTCTCAGGTCTCCAATGATTTAGGTTTTGCATTTGCTCTTGCCTATTTGCCTGTGCTTTTTTTTCTGGTAGGTGGACTATGCCTTGACAAATGCCTCTGTGAGTGAGAGATGAGAGATAGTCTCTTAGAGAAATTGTTTTATTTCTGGCTCACATTCAATTCCAGCATCTGGGAATAAGGTGGCTGTCCTTAGTATTAAGGATTTCTGTCTGTCCCTCACTCCACTTTTCAAAAAGCTCCTGAATTAATTTACAAAGAGCACAAAGTGTTACTTATGTTTAGGCACTTTCTCCTTGTAGTCCAGTCTTGTGATTAACAGCCTTGTTTCTCCAGTTCTTCTGGACATAGTCTAATATCTTGAGGTGCACTTACAGCCTGCTAGCATTGGTCTAGAAGAAAGCAGTACCACTAACATTTTCCCCTTTTTGTCTTATAGATTAGACAGAATTGTCAAATGATAATCTGTCATCACCACACACCTGCTGAGGGCATCATAAAACCTTCAGCCAGATGTGGCTGCACTTTCAAACTGAATAGCCAAGGACCTGTAGCAGTCTGTCCAGGCATCTTTTACTTCTGTCACTTTCCACCTGAGTCTCCTCACACAGCTCCAGAAGTTCCACTACTTATGCAAAATGTCTAAGGTCATTGCCAGGCATCCCGTGTCTGGCTGAGGGTGCAGTGTGTGACTGTGGTGTGATGGGCTTTCCCATCAACAAGGAGTGTTGCCAACGTCTCCAGCTCAGCAAGGAACTATACATCCTCCCTCAGGAAGAGCTATCTGGAGTGAAAAAGTATTTGCCACTATCTCTTGTGCCTTATCACTGGAGAGAATGAGACTTGTGCCAGCGCTCAGTGTCTGGTAGACAGGACTGCCTGTATTGGATCTGTCTATGCTTTGTCATCGGCCAGAGCACTAATTGCAAATACAGAGCTGGACATTGCCCCAGTGGAGTCAGCTTATTTGAACTAACTTTTCCTCCTGGGCTTTATCTGTCCTTCATCTTCTAAAGGAGCAGATAACCCTTCTCACAACGGACGGGAGAAATTACCAAGAAATAGTGTATTTCATTAGAAATGCAGTGTTAGGGAAGTAGGTGTTCTGTTCCCTGTTTAACAGCAAACTGTATCATACTCCTTGTAATATGCTGAATGAACTCCACCATAAAAGGATTTTCAACATTGTCTACCTGGGATAGTTTCAAATCCTCATAGCTTTCATGAAAAGGACTGTCTGCATCCCAGAAGCATGCTAGAGAATTTTATCGTTTGCATTTAAAAGTTGCACAAGTCAAGATATATTCTTCTACATAAAACTTGGAAAATATTGTCTACTATGCAAATTAATTTAAATGCAGCTTAAATCCAGTCCACAGGACTGTTAATGCTTCCAGTAATCACTTCAAACAACTTTAAAGTGAAATCAAAAAGCTCTGTTAAAAATACATTGAAGTTCTTTGTGATTCTAACAATGTTTTAGGAGTAAGTTTTAAAAGGCACTAACAGCACTGAGTGCAATAAACTCAAACCCTCGCAAAAGCCTACATGGTAACTTAACAGCTCCTGGTGCTGGATTGATTCCAGGGGAATATGTAAATGCAATACTCACTAAGTGGGAAACCTAGGAAGAGTGACAGTTTCAAGGTCCTAATTGCACCTGTGCTCCCAAGCCACCATGATTTCCTTTTTGGAACAATATGGAAAAGGAGAGGATATGTGGCCCAAAGGGAATCATTTCAAGAGTCTATCATCTTGGATCTGACTTTCTTTCAGTCTTGAGCCCTAGGCACCTAACCTGAGACACAGCTGCTGTTCATGCTGCTGACTTAACTGGCAGGAAAATCTTACTGAAAAATTTGTGCGTGCATTCTTTGACCAAAACAGCAGAATTCTCCAGCTGGTCTTACAAAGAACAAAACTGAACTCACTTTAATTAGTTCTGTTTTAAAAACATTTTCCTAGTCAGTTGTATTGCACTGTAGCTCAAGAATGTAAAAACAGAGCCTAGTGTAGGAACGGCCCCCTCTTCTTTCCTTTTATTTTTTGGTATTGATAACTAAAACTATCCTCTCCGTTGTATCAGTGCAAAAACTCTCCAGATCAGACCCTACCTTTAATAAAGGCAATCTATTACTCCAAAGACTTATGGGCACATCTATTAGAGAGAGCTAGGTTTATGCTACCATACAATTAGGAAAGTACTCAATATTTAAGGTCTTTCTGTCATTTGTTAAGATAGATGTATTTTTTTCTGTTGCTGTTGCAGGAGTGAACTCATTACAAATAAAGCTTGCTCGTTGCTTCCAAGGAGGGTAAGGTAGTAATTAAGTGAATTGCACACACCTACCTGCCCTTACCAAAAGGAGAGCTCAAAAGAATTGGTCAGGGAAAGACCATATTTCCTACAAATATACAGGAACTTCTGCATACTGCTGAGGGACAAAATCTCAGTCCTAGGACTCCCTTTGCATGTTCTAGCATCCTCCCTTCCTTGTGCCTCCTGCTAAGTAGCTATTACCCACCCAGTTTTCAAAAAGAACACATGCCCTTATCCAGAAGAGATGCAGTAAGGGCTGCAATCTGCAAGACTTGCAGGTTCATGGCAAGTCATGACTTCTGTTATACTCCTGAAGTTTTTCCCCCATAGGAACAAAGGCTGGCTGGTCAGAGCAGGAGAAGCCTTTTGATCCTGCCTATCCTTCTGAAACATTAATAATGCTCAGCTGTCTGCACTAATCACTCTCAAGTGTATGCATACACTTCATACTGACTGTATTTCTGAGCAATTCATAAAACAGAAGATACCGTCGGAACCTTGTACAGAGAGGAACAGACTGGAAGTTCAAACAGACAGTTTGAGAGAGGTTAAAACACAAGCAAAACCCTGAAGAGAACAGTTATGTACCCTTGGTGGATGGTATGTTCTGTCATTACATATTTCAGCTTGGTTACAGAGCTTTGCCTGATGATGACAAAACCTCCTACACGTTTAAACAGAGCTTCACAAAATAAGGCCTCAAGGCAACTGGCAACACTGTTTAAAGCCATATATCCAGGTTAAATGACAGAAGGTGGAGAGTGGATCTCTCTGCTTGGATTTCTTTTGGGAAGCTCCTGTTACAAAGTGGCAAATCAGTCACCAAATCCACTAAATCCCTCAGGACAGCAGACAAGCCCTTTGTTCACATGCCACAGCAAACAGCAACGAGAGCCTGAAATTTTTCCATGAGGAAAGCATGCCACAAAAAGGGTGGTAATGCCAGGCTTGGCTGATCTCCAGGACAGGCTCTGTACCTACTCTGCTCCAAGAAAGCAAGGACCCAGGCCGAGGAATAAACACTTAACTGCCTTTGTGGAACTCAAACTCTTGGCTAACATTAAATATTTATTCTCAAATGCTACCTCCCTTGGAAACAGACAGGAATACAAAGAAAGACTATTTCCCTATAGCCACATAGTGAATGCAAGCATAGGGACAGGTTTGCATGAGCACTAGCTCTCTGTCCTATCCTTCTTTCCTTACGCAGTTTTGGTCTGATTCCAGATTGGCTTGCTTTCTTTGCACAGCTGGCAGGATGCTAACTCCTTGGCAGACTTAGCAGAAGGAAGTGGTGGCTGGCTTTTTTAACCTTCCTCTCTTCACTGATCATCTTCTTTGCTGCAGTAACTCATCAGCCCAGTGCCCATTTCCCTTCTTCTCTCACGGGTTCTTGGCAGCAATTCTCCTTCCATCAGCTGAAATGTAACAGCTGGACTGGGAAGGTAGGACTTTGTGAGAAGTGTTTTCACATCCCAGCAAAGGCAAGCTGGTGACAGCCAAAGCAGAAGCCCTATATCTCCTCAAAATGGCTTGGCAACAGCAAAACTGTGATTTGAGGTTGTCAGTGCTCACAGGAGAGCCTGTCAGAAAGGAAGATTTCTTCAAGATAACTCGGGTGATGGAGCAACATCACTACTGCATTACTACTAGCAATACTACATTTTCCCTCTGGCCTTTGCAGAGCTGAGGTTCTACTACTACTGAATCTGCCAATTTTTTACAGCAAAACTTGTTGAGCAGTGAGGGCACAAGGTGGTCTCAAATGACAAAGAATGTCATGGCTGCCTAAGATATTTGGTACAGTCCAAAGCAGCATGGGTTCCAGCTCTGCCAGAGCAGAGGAACCGGGTTGTGTGTAGGCACCTGACAAACGAAGAGAAGCAAAAGATTATTTGTAGCAGGACGTTGAACACACTAGGAGGAATTAAGATCTGAATTGGCCTAAACATACCTGTGTTGCCAAAAGTGAAGTTCCACAAGTATTTTAACAGAGATCTTTCAAAAGTCTATCTGATTCACTGTCTCTTGTGTTCCTATATTCTGGCCACCATCTTCCTCCTCCTGCACATTTCTCACTGAGTTTCACTGGTTTGTTGAAGGGTGCAAATTCTTTCCAGGAACCGTAATGTTTTATATGGTTTTGAGACCCAGAAGAAGAGATGGTGCATTACAGTCACAGCCACCAGTTGTTTTGTATCCCAAGAGTTAAACATGTTATAAGCTGCCTCCCTGGCTGGAGGCTAGGTAGGAAGAACACCTTCAGGGCACTTATTAGCACGCTGTATCAGCAGCACTATTAACCACACAAATGTTTTACTGTGAAAAAAACAGACCAGTCACCTTGAAACCTTGAGTTCTCTACCTGCACCCTAACGCCTGTACTTTGTACTGAAACATGCGTTATAGAGAAATATGAATAAAATGTATTTGCTTGTTCAGTCTAGCAGGAAACCTTGAGCCAAGCCAATAAACTACATATTTTTAAAAAGCCTTTTGCTTCCTGGAGCACACTACTTTGTTTGCCATCATTGTTTGGCAAATAGGAAAGGGCTTATCTCTTCTTCCCAGAAACTAGTGTGGCTATAGAAGAGCTCCAGAAACTTGTCAGTCTTTACTAAGAAAAAAATATTGGTTTAACAGCCCTTGCCAGGAAATTATCAAACCTGCGGAAAGAGAGAAGGTGTAAAAATTAGTTCACTGGGCTATGCCATTCTTTTTGATTATTAGTTCAGTTCCAATTCAAGGCTCTTATCAGGTATATTTTCAAAAGCAAACTACAGTAACCTTTAACATTAGAGCCTTCCAATATTAGATATTTCATGGTTAACTGCAAAATTAGCATTTAGCCCTCCAGTGCAAAATGTAACATATTTTTGTTTTATTAATTTGTAATTAAAATTTCAGCAGCTATGCCTGGTTTCTAGCAGATGGAGGCAAAGGCATAGCTTTGACCCTAGTTACAGTTTTGTTTAACCCCCTCTAGAGAAACATAGTTACTGTGCATTAATATACAGCCTTTCACCGCCAGACCTGTTAGTGTACATTATGGACTAATAATAATAATTATATTGTCAAACAATTCAAACTGTGTAACAATACAAGCTCCCCTGAAATGTGAAGCACTATAGGTAATGAAACCTACTTTTCTTTATACAGTCAGCTCAAATCTCTTTTTGAGCAATGTGGTATTAAATAAATAATTGGCCTCGTTGCCCCCTCCTCCAGGAGGAACCATAGGAGGGAGCAGAGTGGGAGGAAATCTCCAGGAGATTTTACCTTATCCGTAAGCTTTTGTGGAGAGTGGAGTTGCTCATGCTCTCTCCTCCCATGCATTTGAATGGGGGTGTAAAAAGATTTCACCTAGAGGAGATTTTGGTGAGCATCACAGGCTGGCCTGGACCTGGGCACTTCTTGGCATGCCAAGTCTGTGGTTTGCTGAGTGTGCAGAAAGGACAGCCCTGAAGCACAGCTTCACTACCACAGCAAGTTCCTTTTCAGGGGGGCTATGGAGGTTGATGGCTGTGCAATACATTCTTTTGAGCCATGGCCAAAGCTCTGTGGTAGGACAGGGACCTGTTTAGACTTCATTGTAAGTAACTGCCCATTCCTAGAGCAGAGTTTTCCAGTTCTGTATGCCACAGATTGACCAAATGTATCTAGCACCTGACTAGCATCTTTTGTTAATTTAGTCCCTCACTGTAAACTAGAGCCATGAGAGCACATAAAGCTCAAAGTCTCCCGCAATTTCAGTGTGGTAGAAGGTGAAGGAATCTGGTAGATGTTTTCCTAAATCCAGCCATGCGCTTGTGCAGAGTTATCGCTATGGGCAGAATGCAGTGTGCAGGGTGCGCAGGGTGGCATGCAGGTGAGTGCTTTGAGAGGCTTTGTTGGTGGCTCTACATTTCTCACCTTTGGCCAAGATGTTGTTTCCCCACAGATGAGATGCTGCAGTAGCTACAGTTCCTTGCAGCTCCTGTGAGTCACCGCAGCCGATGGGATGGCTCTGCCCTGGGCAGAATCGCACACAGGCTCTGTGGCAGTGGCTGAGGGATGACAGCCTCAGCAGCAAGGCAGGGACAGCTGGGCAGCTGCTGCTGCCTCGGACACCACCACCCTGGGACTGAGGACGCTTTGGAAAGTTGACACCGGCAGCAGATAGGGGGTTATCCGGAAGATATCATAGGGCTGGAGATAATCCTCCTCACACCTTTTCGAGTGACCTGTGTCAGAGGCAAACCTGCTCTTCCAGGTCAAGGCCAAATCTCAACTACTTTTCCCTATAAACCCTCCCTCTCCGGTACACCCAAATAAAGGTGCTCTCACCCATTTCTTGGCTCCTGCCGCTGTTTTATGCTTCACCGCTAATGTCCTCAGACTCATCTGAAGAAAACGCCCCTGAAGCAGGGGCACGGTAAGGCAGAATCACGGCGGGTCTGCCACCCCCGGCCGAGGCCGCCCGGGCCGGGCCCGCGGCAATGGCGCCACCTGATGGAGGCGGTGCGCACCGCAGGACCCGCCCGGGGCCGCAGAGTGACGGCAGCCGCCATGTCCCCGCCGCCACAGCGCCCGGCCTGCGGGACAGGACTGCGGGCACAGGGCAAATGTCAGCCGAGGCGGGTCCCAGGGGTGAGAACCCAGCCTGAATCTTCACCGGAATTTCCATAGGGAAGTCTGGGATCCGAGGTGCCCGGGTGAAAGGCGCACGGATCTGGACGCGTCTGCAGGATGCTGGTGCAGCTCCCTGCGCTCTGCTAGAGCAGGTCCTGCGCGGCTGAGAGGAGAGTGCACCGCTGGGGCCCAATTCATCAGGCTGAAAACCTGGCTGAACCATCGCTTTGGTAAACGATAGAAGCATCCCTTGGACCTGGGCTCTGCCCCTGAACTACTTCTCCCCCTCTCCGAGTTACCTGTTGCCATAGCAATGCTGCTCAGAAGGGATGGGAAACCCTCCGGGGATGCTCAAACTAGGCAAACTTTCACTCTGCTCTTTCCTGCACTAACCACATGGAACAAGGATTAATACTAAGGCAAGAAAATAACCGGGATCTAAAACATTCCTAAGAAAAAGAAAAAAAAAAAAATAAAAAAAACCCTGAAGAGACCAATTAGTTCATTTTGTTTGCCCCCAACCAGTCAGAAAATCAACGGTGAACAACAATTTGTCCTGTAGCACACTGTACTGTATTGTGTGCATCCAGGTTCCCCTCCCACTTACATTGGTATAAATCAAGAAGCCGGTGGAGTTACACAGGTATAAAAGTGGCATTATCAGTTCCTGGGTCTCTTTAAATATTACCGAACCCTACTGCTGATTCTTTTTTGTTTCTCTGTTAGAAGTGATTGTTTAAAAGGCACATGCATTTACCGATAGCACACTGTATCATGCAAAGGGGTTCTTTTATTGGTTCTGATCTTTCTTTTTGCTTTTATTATTTCTTTGAAGAAAATGTGGGATTATTACCTCAATCTAGGCAGCTGGCCTGCTGAGGCTCCCTTTGCTACATCAGGGGTTTCTCTTTTTACTAATCCTCTCTTTATGATAATCTTTCTCTAAATTCAAATGACTCTCAGCTAAGAAAGGTATTTTGTTATTACTACCTGTTGTTTAGAAATTCATTTTATTTGGTGTGGGTGTTGCTAATTGTTTGATAATGAAAACCTTACAACAATCAATATGGTCAGGATTGTGCTGGTCTTCATGTCAATTAACCCTTTCTTCCTATCTGTTCATATTTAGATTTTCCTCATGCACTTTTCAGATTTTAAATATCAAAATTGATTTTATTTTTTAGGTCCAGGGCATAAGACTTTGTGCACTGATAGGTAGCATAGGGACCTTTTATTTCCCATGAGAGATTTTTAGAAGGCAGAAGCTGTCATTTTGTAATCTGCAAAATGTTTGTGCGTGCAAATGCAGGGATGTCTAAGGTGAATGCTGGGACAAAATGTGTAAAAAATCTACAGTTTAAGACAAGGAATGGAGATCATCCTGTTTTACATCAATGTGGATAATTTCAAGGCAGGGAAGGCTGTATGCTCTTAAAGTCTCTATCATACATGCTATTTAGATATGATATGTATCCCTTTTACACACAGAGAATGAAAATAAGTCCAGCTTATTAAAGAATTTACAGTTAAAAAAAAAAAGAGCAGCATTAGGAAGACAAAGACAACAGCTGTGCAACACAACAAAAATACAAAGCTTGTTGGTTATCATTCCCTGCTTTCCCTTAATTTCATTCCCTCAGCCTGACCTTTTATCTCACTACATGCATTACAGCCACGTTATCAAGAGAAATAATGGATTCAGACAGGTGATGTCCCAGCCTGTACACTACCAAAACCATAGGATCTCTGAATCTAAGGTGTGTACCAAGACTGGGGCCTTTAGGAAGAAAGTGCAATGCAGGATGCATTTCCTTGGGCAGAGGTACCAGAGAAGCTCACACTTACACCCACAAACATTGGGAAAAAATGAAGCTTCAGTGACATTAAGTGGAACCCACCAGTGTCACCATTCCTCTCTTCCCTAGGAAGGGAGAGATGAGGTAGCCAACAACTAACACGGGTCCAGATGCAAGCAGTGCCCTGTTTGGGGAAAGCAGCAGCTGACCCTGACCCTTCAATCCTGACCCTGACCTGATCCTTCAATCTAGAAAATCCAGGAGACTCTTTCTGATGAGGGATTCATAAATCTGACTCTTGACTCTACTGAGGGTAATTGCAGCTCATCTGAGACTACACATCATTCCAATCCAACAAGTCTTGGAGTGGCTTTTTAAATTAATTTTACCTCAAATGAGAATTGTTTTAAAAAACCTGATCCAGAATGCTCTGACTACCTCCGGTTAGAATGCTGTGGCTCAGAACAGTCCTTAGACTTGTGCTTCGTGTGCAATATACTGCATTAGATATTGGAATGTGATGAAGAATTCAGCAGTGTAAGTGACCTAAAGAAAACCAGGAATACTACACTATTGCTGCAGGTAGCATCTGGGACAAGCAAGGAAGAAATACCAAAAAAAGAGAAGGAGAGAAAGGGCCATGTCATAAAGGTCTAGACAGCTTTTGTTTCCTTGCTTCAGTATAATCACTGTTGCTGAGTGCTAATGTGTTTTAACTCTTTCTCATTAGTCTAGACCTTTCTGAGTTTCTCTGGCAGTCAAGGCATTGTGTTATATCACCAGGATGTTATTCAACTGATCTTTCCTTAATAAAAATATAAATGTGTTTATTATTTTTTCCAGTCATCATTGCCAATTCTGCAGGGTGCCAGACAACCATGCTACTGTGTGGGACTAATGGCACTCAGCCAGTCTTAAGGAACTATATTATACATTTGTTCACGATGCTCAAAGCAAAAACAAGTTGGCACTAACTTTTCAAACCTGGATTCAGCAAAGACTTAGTTGTTTGAGCAACCAATGAGCAGAAAGAGAAAAAAGAATGGTAGGAGGACTGGGCTAATCAGGAATCAATCTAAGCATCCCAGAGAGCAGCATGTCAGCTTGCTTTGGTATAATACTGCTACCTCTCTAGGAAAGTGTGGGAGTGGAAAAAAATCAGGTAACCTAGATAATATAACAGAATTGAGCTGCTGCTATGGCAGCTTAGGTGATGGCCCTCATCCTTTCCTATACAGCTCATATTTTTTGGCTCAGGTAGAGGCACAGCATGAGCACCAGTCCAGAACCTGCTGAGCTGCGTGCCCTCTGCACTGACCCCAGGCTAAAGGCCATTCTCAGAAACAGGACTGAAGAGTGGCGACAGGTTGGTGACAGACGTGTGGCTTCAGCCCAACTGGTGCTGAGGCTACACTGAGATGCCCTGCCAGGCTCAGGCACTGCCAAAGCTTCTTACTTTGGGCTTGATGCCACACAGCTGCAGGTGACTACTGGCTTCAGCAGTAGCACAGTGGCATTTGCACTGCAGTTTCAGACATAAGCTGATGGGTCTGGTTGGACCTAGGCTGGATTTCCCTAAAGTTATCATAAGCATTTCTGCACCCATAAGTAAGTTATTGTCAGCTAAAAGGAATAAAAAATGTAGGTCAGGCATGCACTAGAGAGCATGGATAAAAATCATTTGGAGTCAGAAGGTAGTTTAGAATCAGGGTAGAACTTTTCGTTCATCCTTCTCACCATGGAAAGCATCTCTCTCACTTTTCTGCCATTTAGTTCTTTGTTACTGGGGGCAGTCTTCTGCCTTTTGCTCAGCATCTCAGCACAGTTTTAGGATAAGCTTTGAAAACCAGACAGCAATCAGCACTGCTGGCATGCTGTGAGACCAGACATCCTGTTTCAGTTGAACTGCTTCTAGGAGCAGAGGGCTTCAAAGGACGTTTGGGTTTTTTTTATTAAGCTTGGGCGTCTTTATCCTGCTCAACTGCAGCCAGAGTATTTTTGACAGACACCTGGAGCTACAAAAACTCAGTGAAGGGTAATCAGCTCATCTTTTTGATGCACAGCAGTGTTGTGGTACAAGGGAAAGGCAGCTTGGAGTAATGGCAGGGAGAAAACAGTAGTGTAGAGAGCCAGAGGCAAAAGGCCAGCTAAAGGTTTGGGGTTTGGTTTTGTCCAGCAAAACCATCAGCTCAGTTACTTCAGGACTGGCTTGAACATATTTGTGTATTACTAAAACTGTTTGCTTGGATGGGACTTCTGGCTTGTGAAACTTCTCTCCTTGCACCAGAAAAGCTGTGGACATTTATGGTTACCTCACCTCACCAGCTATAGTTATATACACATCAGTGTTCTTGCATTAGAAATGAATTGTTGCTTTTTACCAGGGCAAGATCTTTCTGGCAAAAGCTTACCTAGTTTGTTGGTATGATATGTTCTCCTCAAATCACATTACCACAAATTGTATAACTCCTCAAACATAAACTCCTCAAATCACATCACATTACCACAGATTTTCTTTTAGCTTAAGACAGTTCTGTGTCCCTCATCATACTTATCATAACCAAAGCTGTTTATTTAGCAGAAGTTGGTTTGATATCCTTCTAGCTCGAAAAATACGATCAAAATATTTTCTTTAAATGCTCTCACAGTGCAGTTGCCTGGATTTAACTTAAATTCTTTTTCATGATTGATGGTACAGAGCAGATTGTACCATACTGTAGCTTATTTTACCAGGCCTGAATTCTCATCTGAAGTTTCTGCAAGTCCACAAATGTCCCAAAAAGTATAATCCATTTCTTTAAGCATGAGTTATGAGACAAGATCAGTGAATTTCATTATGCTTCAGCCCATGCAAGTGCCAGTCTGTGCTTTTCAGGTTCTTACAAATATCCATTAACCCCTTACTCAAGGACATTTCTACGAAGTTTGAAAACTCAGTGTGACAATTGACTGTTATGTGTCTTTATGTGTTCTTTTTTTACCTCACTCAACAACTTTACAGTTCAACATTTTGTGTTTGTCCTTAGGAGGTCCTTGTATGGTTTTACACCTGAGGCTGAGAAAGATTTGTCTCACTCTCTGTTCTGCAAACTTCAGCCTTACAGAAAAACTGTCATTTGGATCGCAAGAGGTGCCAAAGAGAGTCCTGAACTTTGGAGTGACTTCCGAGAAGTGCCCTGCAGATGAAGCTCCATGGCCTTGAATTCAACTTGGGCAGAGCACTTCAGAATGGGAGGATGCAGGGGCACTTAGGATGTTGGCAAGGGGGTGCTGGCAGTCCTTTGTATTAGGGAAAAATTTCATATGAATTGATTCACTGCTCCAGAAAAGCTGACAATATCATTGAGTTGGCTGCCTTGAGGATCACCTATTTTTTAAAGTGCCTTTTCTTAATTTTTTTTCTCATGTAGGAACAATGTGGCAGAGGGGTCTCTGTATTTTGGTATCTGTTGCTGTAGCCAGTATAGTGCTGTGTACTGTAGAATAACTAACCTAATTCATGAAGGACTGCATTTTTCCATGAGGTCATCTGGTTTCGTTTTTTGCCAAGTTGTCGCTATTTGCTTGTTGTCAAGAAGGTCAGCCCTGTTTTGAAAACAAACATCAGTGAAGCTTTATTTTACAATGCAAGACTTTTAATATACTACATATTTTGTTTCAGTGGGAGTATCCTGAATATCCAGTGGATATCCCCAAGATATATAAACAAAAAATACAAATAAATAAAAAATAAAATAAAATTTAAAAAAGACATACAGAAAAAGCCAAATTCATCCTGATGTCAACTGTGATTCCTTTTTTTCTCATTACATGAAGCCAAAATGCATAATGAAGTAATTCTCAGATTCCAAAAGGCTAAATATAGAAGAAATCCTTATCGATGTGTTGCCTAGGCTGGGTTGCTGTTTCATGTCCCTTTTGGTTTGCCTTGGAAGCATCAAAATCCCTACTAGGGTTGGTGGAGTTGATCTTTTATAACACTGTGTGCTTTTCTTCCTGTCAACAATGATGTTTTTAGAGATCTAGTTAGTATGGCAGTACAAAATCAGAGATCCAGCCTAAGAAATAGGAGGTGTGGTTTAAGCTCCAGTTTTGCCTAATGAAAATCAGCCCTGACATTGAAAACAGGGACCATGTTACTACTCCCCTGCCTTGCCTATGAAGCCTGAAAACACTTTGGGGCAAGTCCTGCTGTACTGGACATCTCTGTGTCCCTAGGCTAGCTAAAACAGAAAGCACAGTTGTGGAAATAGTAGTAAACCTAAGCAGCCGTTTCATTAAACCTGTTAGAAGATTGATACATACAGCATTAAACTTGTATATGCATCCACAACATAAAGGTGAAATTAAGTACAGATCTCAGTGTGTTTTTCACCCTGGGTACAAAATCAAGCACTAATGGAATGAAGGTGGAAATGCATCCAAAAAATGGGATTTCCAGCAACTTTGGCTACATATACAGAGACAAAAAAGCTGACACTGGAGGTGCAGGAAATAAAATGTAGCTAATTTAAAATATCTTTTTAATAGCATTGCTGGCTTTCATACATTAACACAAGGGCATCTGAACAAGGAGATTGTGTTTCCCATAATAGTATTTTTTTTTTGTCATAAAATGCTTTTTTTATCCTTCTCCACTCCTGGAATAAATGAGTGATATGGAGACACATGACTGGCTTGTTGAAATCAGCCACTTAGCAACACTAGGACCAGATGCCCATGCAATAGAGTGCCAAAGCAGAGCACTGGCATCCTTTGCAGCTTGGACAAATGTCCAGGGCTAATGACTCCATGGCAGCCCCATTTGCAGAGTTCAGAGGCACAGTCATAGTAGATAGAGAGTAGACTGTGCCCAACTGTAAAGCTTTTTGGCTTTGGTTTGGAAAATTTGGGTGCCTGCTCTACATCATGCAACCATTTTTGTGGTACAAGTACTGGAAACTTTGTAAGTGTCCTGGCAAAAAGCAGAGTTTTGGTGTGCTTGACCCTCTCACTAATGGTGAAAATTAGCCCACAAAAGAAAAAAAAAAAAAAATCAACAGTAGCAGTATGCCTACAGTTGTAGTGGTGACAGCAAAGAAGTTATAATACGTGACTTGTGCATGTTCCATTAATTTGTATGTTGTCTTTGTGGGGATTTCAGTGTTTACACCATCACAGTAAACTGCTTCATGTGGTATCTCAATAGCTTAATGTGAATGCACTGCAAAACACTTATTAAACAAAAAAGTAAACCTTCAGCCCTCCTTTCTGGGTAGAAAAGATTGAAGCTGTGAGTAAATTAAACACACATTTTTCAAGCAGAAAGAAAATACAAGAGCTCAAAAGATACTTTGTTTCTAAATTCATGGCTTTTAAGCCAAGTACATGATTTTCATGGCTGAGAAATATTTTTTTGAACATTTGATGACAAACCTTGTGTTCAGAGTCAGGAGGAGACAGTTTAAAATCTCTGTTGATATGAGGAAAAGTGCCAGCAAACCCTCAGCTCTGGACATGAGGAGAGCTGACTTCAGGCTACTCATGGAACTAGTAAGGTCCCCTGGAGGTGCTGGGGTCCATCAGTGCTGGTCTCTTTTTAAACATTACCTCCTAAGGGCACAGGAGCAGGCAATTCCCAGGCACCAGAAGTCAAGCAGGTGAGGCAAAAGGCTGGCTTGGCTGAACAAGAATCTTCTTTTGGGAAAAGGTAAGAAAGGAAGGTGTATTCCCAGTGGGAGCAAGATCTGGTGACATGAAAAGAATACAGAAATGCTGCTTGCCATTGTAGGGAGAAAATTCATATGGCCAAAACTCAACTGGAGTTGAAGCCTAACAGAACTGTGAGGGACAATAAAAAGATTTTTCTTCAAATATATTAGTGGCAATAGGCTGAGTAAAGAAATCATTACAGGATGAGGATGGTCACCTCACAAACAAGGCTGAGATGCTTAACACATTCTTTGCCTCTGTCTTCGACAACCTTGTTTCTCAGCTCCATGAGAAACATGAGAAGATCTACTTGGGTGGCTAAACTGTGGAGGACTGTAGGGGATAAGGACAACAAGGACTGGGTTACAGCAGGCAGAAAAGAATAGGAAAAGAGGTGAAAGCAGCAACTATATTTCTAATGTATTGAAAAGACCTGCATGCTGAAAGTCAGGCCTCAGACACCCGGAAAGGCTATGAAGAAGAACATTGTTGGAAGGCCCTTTTGGCACACTTTTCTGTCACTAATAAACTGCAAGAAGAAACCTATATTGCAGCTGGGATCAGTTACAATGACTGATTATAATACAGACCAAAGTATTTCTAGCAACAAAAGCCCTAGGCATATTAATTCATTCAGCTCATTGCATTGTGTGTAATTCTTGCTTACACTTGCTGTCATGAAATGGAGTTAAAATTTACAATCTTATTGATGTGAGAAGATATTTTTATATATGTTACTTTGTTAGCCATTTTACTTCCTAATAATTAATCAACTCCCCAAAGAAGTATGATATTGGGGAGTGTGGATTTATTTGTGTTATTATGCTATTCTAGCTGAGTATTTCTGTGTGGCAGCAGCTCTGTTATAATATGGCCCACTTGTTTTATGACAAGTTACAATTTTCTTGTAATGTTAGCTGCAATTCATCTCAATAATTATGCCAAATTAAGTACTCATGCACATATAGAAATAAACATCAAATACATTAAAATAAAGTGAGAAACATAATTTAATCTCTCTCAGGCTAAATAGAGTGAGGTTTGCTTAGCAATCCTTAACTCAGCCGTCTAAACTTGGCTGAAGAGTCCCAGGGGTTTCAGCTTTCTGGGACAGGGTTGGGGTGACTGACTTGGTGGGTCACTGATTTCTGCCACCTTTTAGCAAACCTGTAGCCCTTTGGGTTTCAGTGGGTTCAAGCTCTGCCCTTATCCAGGCCTGACTGTGCAGCACCACAGCCCCTCCAGGGGCTGCCCCAGAGCATCACATGGATGAAGGTCTCCATGATCTTCAAATCCAGAAGCTTGGAGGTGTTATGATTATGCTTCCTGCTGTGGGGGGGGTGCCTCTCCATTGCTGATGAGGCAGGTCTGGGGGGAGCCTTGTGCTGAATCCTGGTATTTGCTGCAATTCCTGTCCTGCTCTAATGAGCTGAGCACTTGAACTAGAACTTGTGAAAAATAATCAGAAAAGTGGTGGCATTGCTAGGGATTGACCTCAGCTTCTTGGTAGACTCCACTTTCTCAGCCACAAGTCCATCCTCACCTGCTGTTTCCATTCAGTAATAAAAGCTCCCGAGGAAGGCTTTTGGTATCATGTGGTCAGGAGGAGATGTTACAGGGGCTGCATATTTATTTGGCCCTCATAGAGGCTACATCACCACTAAAAAAATTGATTGCAGAGGGAGGACAATGCTCTGCTTACTTTTAGTCAGCAGAGTTTTAGACAAGAGTCCTGTTGCCTTCCCTTGGTAACACTGTGACACACAGTGAAAGCTATTTGGCTGGGGAAAAGGGTGGTGAGCAACTTGGGAAGGAAACAGGAGGGAAAAATGTTGTCCTATTGTTGTCCTATTTTGAAAAGTTGCTTACCCTTCCAAATAGGAACTGATAAAAAAGTCTGAAGTTAGTTACTGAATCCACTGTCAAGTCCTTTGTAAATGGGGTGCATGCGCTTTGTTTTTCTCTCTATATCATAACAGTTGAAAAGATCTGTATTAAAAAAAACTTGCAGAGAGGATTATGCTCATGATGGCATCTCTTTAAACATCCATCACAAAGCATGACTCAGCTCAGTTAGACCTTCAAACCATGCACAGTCTTTGGAAAGGCTTCCTCTTACCCCCAGGTGGAGGAGGTTAAGGGAAGTGCACAAGAGGCCCTCACCTTCTGCAGGTGTGCTGTTAACCTTTCTAATGAGCTGCATGTTTTAATTCTCTCCTTTGACCAGACGTTTCCCTAGAAACCATTTTTCTAGTCATTAAAGTCACTGATCATGGGTAGATTTACCTAGTACTGCTGAAAATGCTTTAATGGCCTCAAAACATAATGACAGATTGTGCGCCACCAGCTGTTACTGGAAAGAAAATAGTGACAGAAAGGAAAAAAGATAAAGACCACTGGAAAAGCAGAATACTTGGACAAAGAGATTTTCGAAGATCTCTTGCTTTGTGCAGGCTGCCATTGTCAGAATCATCTGGCTGGCCAGTGCTGCCCCTGTCCCCAGCATCAGTTGGATTCACAAAGCCATGTGTGCACATGGGCACCAGTCACAGCAAAGCTGCATTGTCCCATAGCTGTGACTGGGACTACACTATTGTCCCAAGAGCTGCAGAGCAGAGTGCATGACACAATGCTGTTTCCATCAACACTTTCTTCTACCTGTAACTACAGACTATCATTTCAAATAAAGTCCAGACTTCAGGATAAAAAAGAATATTTTATAGTCCCTCACTTTACCAGAAAAAAAATTAATCTAGCCAAGTGTTTCTCCACAGTAACTTTTCGTCATTGCCCACCAAGTTAAACAAGTGTTGGCTTCCTCTATTTCCTTGCCGGGAAACCAAACCACTGGCTCAGATACAAAGTAGTTTTTTTCCCTAATGTGGAAGAGCTGGGGCTATAAAACACCTATCCTCTTTTTCATTCTAAGCAATCATATCATTTGGATATATTTTGTCATTTAAGAACAGAAACACCATCCAAGATGAAGTCTTGGTTGACTTCAGGGCCATGACTGAATGTGACATTTGAGATTGCTCCAGCTTGTCAGTCTGAATCTGGGCTGCTTTACTTGATTTTTTCATTGTCACCTACCAGGCAGAGATGAGCAGGGATGTTCAATGTCTGTGAATTCTTCTTCACTGCCTGATTTTTTCTGTAAATCCATTTTCTGTATGATCTGAAAAATGATTAGTAGCATCTTTAAGAAACAGCTAATTGCTTGGAGCGAGACTTGGTCATGAGACACCGAGAGGTCCATGCACTCACACCTTTGCCTACCCATGCTCTGTTGTCATGAGCATTAGTTTAATTAAGCTGAGAGTTAGACTGATTCAACACTATACCCAGTGCAAATTCCTACTAAATTCAACTTTCTCTCACTGCCATTCAAAAGTTTTAGTTTGACTGATACTAGTTGAGGCAATGGCTTAATGTTACTTATTTATTCCACCCACCCTTCTCAACTTTTTTGGCTGTTTACCTAGATAAAGGCATAATCTTAATTAAGACTGAATTAGGGGCAGAATGAATTCCTGCAGGCTATTACACAGTGTGTGATACAAAGCATATAAACAAGCATGCTGCACACCCTGTCTGTAATTACTGTGCTCAGCTGTATAGTGTAGGTGAAATGGCGTTGCCTTCCCCACGTCTGTTCTCTGCAGCATCCTGGCTTCCTCTGCTGCACTGGAAAGGATCTGGAAATCCTTCCTGAGATGGGTGACTCATTTCAGGGGACTTTGGTGAACATTGCTTCAGTTGAAAGATCTCTGTCCCTCATGACTACTGGGTGAGAGCTGGGCAATGGGCTGGAACCAGCCACCAACCAGCCAGAAGGACAGCCTAGCCAGGCCAACAGGGACAGCAGTGGGCAGGAGAACATATGGCACAGGTACATCTCTGAACCACATAGCAGGGCTCAGGGTGTCTCTTAAGGAGTGCAGGTTCACCTACAGATGCTACTGGTGTAACTGGTTTTGCTCCTGACCGATGGCAACTGCTTCACTTTTGCAGTTTGTACATTCATCCAGAAATTCTGCTAGTCCAATAATACCCATCTGGGAGAGAATATTTTTTCATTTCACATTTCTGTTGGAAGCAATGCAATTGCTTCTTTGGTCTTGACTTGTTTTCAGTGCAGCATATGCAGCACACATTTCAGTTGTAGAAGTTTCTTGTGTCAAATTTCATATACTGCATAGGTGAAAAGAACTCGGGGATGTATTGCTATACAAATACTGAGATATGAAATTATAGCACCTTGTCTTTGAGCAAGTAGTCAAACGGTTTTGGGCCCTGAATTCTATTTTCAAGATTGACCATATTAACTGCTGTAACTCCAAATTTAAGAATTCCTAACCAAGTTCTTAGATCACTCATTTTTTGTTTACTGAATTTGATTATTTTGTTTGCCAAACTGAATTTGACTTAAAATTGAACATAACTATATCTTGTAGGTGTTCAGTAGAAAGGAGCTCAGAAATGTTTTGAACCAGTTCTGTTTAAATTTGCAGTAAGATAGATTATTTGCTTTCAAAAATAATTAAATATATTGCAAAAAGCTGAGTTAAAGAATCTACCTTTTAAATTTTTTCTTTAATAATAACACTGTCCTGAAATACTCCATGCTTCTTAAATGCAGTTGTGTATTGGAAAGTACCCAGAAATTCGTATTTCCTTAAGAAATTCAGAATGTGTTTTAAATACAAACCAAAATAAACAAAACCATTAGGTCACAAGCCTTTTCCATGATCTTTGGAGGCCACGTGCAAACTCTCTTTCTCCAAACAATGGATTCCAAATCAAGCTGCCCACCGGTAGCTAAACAGCCATATTGCAGGGATTGATCTCATCTCTGACATCATATATTGTTATGCTTCACCAATCAGAATAAATTGATTCTTTCCGACATATTTGGAAATTGCTCAGTGCACACAAGATATTGAAATTTACTATTTTTGTTTCAATTTTCTCATTTCTTCAAGCTTTGCTCAATTATTTTCATCCTTGGTGTTTATTGATGCCCATTATATTGGAATATCAAAAACTGAGTCTAAATGCCTTTTCAAATACTGTAATTATTCCTACATTCACATCAAATACAGTTGGTGAGCCGTCTGTTACAACCTATATAGTGTTTGATGTAACAATATCAGTTTCAAATTATCACTTGTACTATTGCTTCATAGGCATTTTCTCCCTTTGCTGTCCTCAGAAGTTGTAGCAGCTTTATTAATTCTTCTTTCAGTTCAGTGCAATTTTCAGGTGTTTTCATCTAGTCAAATGGAAGACAACTCACTTTTCAGTGATTTAATTCATCAGTCATGTCTCATTCTTTATATTCCTGCCGTATAGGTTTTGGAATCAAAGTCTCTGGGTAAGGACTCTGCACATTGTTTCTTTCATGTAATTACTGTCAGATTTGTTTTTCCATAGTAAGCCATGCTGGCTGCCTGTTGACAGCAAGCTGAAACAGCACTGATTTTTTCAGAGCTCCACCAGTGAGGCAGTGTAGTGGTAGGTATATAAGTACATGATGGATGGATGGATGGATGGATGGATGGATGGATGGATGGATGGATGGATGGATAGATAGATAGATAGATAGATAGATAGATAGATAGATAGATAGATAGATAGATAGATAGATAGATAGATAGATAGACACTCACCAATAGATAAAATAATATGGTTATATAGGATAGATATGTCACTTTAACTATACAAGTAGGTAAATTAATTTTATATAAGAGATTAGCTAATTTGATTTTATTCTTCCACTTTGGCATGAAAGTTAAAAACAGAGAGAAAATCAAAATTTGCACTGAATTTCTCACTAAAAAAATCACATTATCCATCTAATTTCAAATATTTCAGCAACACCTGCATAATACCATTTCTGCATCAATATCAGTATTGGCACTGCACAAGCCAGTTACACGAGAGCAAAATAAGGGCCTTTTTCTCTGATATTTGGTGACTTTAAAATGATCTTAGGGAGGAGGAGGAGGGAGGGACGTTTTCTTTCAATATGCTCTTAAAGGTGAGAATTTAGACAGCTACAGAAGAAGGTCTTGTTAAATCAGCATAGTTCTGAATTATGAGTGAGAGTTAAGGAGTTTAATGACTGCTTGCCTCCTTGCAAGGCTTGCTTTCCTGCTAGGCTGACTCACAACAACAATCCACCAGGAAGACTGCTGCCTTGAGAACCATTACAATGAAACCATGGGACTCCTACAAACAATTTACTCTGTTGGAAAATCTCCTCTTGGAACTGCTATTCTTTCCTGCAGACTCACTTGATTTTTCATTGTCACAGCAGGAGCAACTTTTTTACTCTCAATTCCTTCCCTGATATTCTGCCTGTGAAAATGGAGAGACTGGCTGCAGAGGAGGCTGTGGATGCTCTCACTGTAGCACAGAGGGGATTGCTGTCCTTACTTTTCTGCCACTATGCCAATTTAGTTTTCACCAAGGTGGATGTATAGGGGAAGTCCTGGAGACATTGTAGAGAGAAGAAAGGGAAACTAATTAAACTGAAAAAATGCAGGATTTGGACTATGAAAACAGATTACCTTTACTTGGATCAAACTTTTTATTTTACTCTCACTTAAATAAACCAAAAATTCACCTGACCGTAAACGTTCCTTTTTTAGCTCTTTACAAAATTCCTTGTGTACTCCTAAAGGAAGAGAAAGACTGGTTTCACAAAAGAAATGAATGAAAAGAAATGAATGGCTGTGACCTTTACACTGGTGTGGTCAAAGGGAGAACATCAATAATGAGTGCTTTATCAGCATCAGAGAACTTCCTTCAAGTATCTCAAAGAGTATTCCATTGCCCCAGACAAATCTGGCATTCCTTCCTTTCTGGTTCCAGTCATATGGATGGACAGCCACACTGCTAGACAACCTTCTTCATCTTACAGCTTTTTCTTATTCTTCCTTCAGCTTCCTGAACTAATAAGAGACACAATTAATGGCCACTGTGGACTTGTTGAGTACCTCTGGAAGGTACTGGATGGACATCTGGGCTCCAAGAGCAGGGTCACTTAGTTGCCTCCCAACCTTGATCACAAACAGCTTGTGCCATACAAGTTCTTTAGTGAACTGCTTACTGACCAAACTCCACAATTCATAAGGACTTTCCTATGTTTTCACAGAATCATAGATCTGTTTGGGTCAGGAGAGACCTAAGGCTCGTCTCATTCCAACTCCCTGAAATGGGCAGGGACACCTTCCACTAGACCAGGTTGCTCAGCGCCCCATCCAGCCTGGCCTTGAACACTGCCTGGAATGGGGCCTCCACAACTTCTCTGGGAAATCTAATGGAGTTGTGGAGGTGATGCCGACATTCATCCAGCTGTCTGTTGGACTTCCTGAGTTACCCATAGTAGGATATATCCACGTAGCTATAAAATTGTACTGGATATAGAAATAATGTCTGTAATAAGTTCATATTGTATAATACTTTCAATGGTCAAGAGGTTTATTAAAATACCTGACTTTTTTTTCTAAATATTTGAATTACAAGAGTACAGAATATGGAATAGCTGAAAAATACTCTAATGCTTTTAGCTAAAGGCAAAAGTGGCTTATAAAAATTCTAAATGTGGCAGGAAGCAGTGACAGCCTTGCAATTTGAGCATTATACAGGAATGCCAGCAGCAGCAGAATTGCTTTTTTTCTAGTTTTTGTTTGGTTCCCATGCTGGCTCATAGTGTTAATCTCCATATGACTTTTTTGTTTCTGAAATCAAGTAAATAAAAGAAAAACAAAGCTCTGAAGGTACACACTGGTTTTACTTGTGTAAATGCAAGAGGAGGATAGATTATGGGGTGATATGCAATATACTTAAAGCTGGTCTGATGTTATTTTGCTTCTACTTGGTGTTAGGGGGAAATAATGTCATTCATAGTTCCTTGGTTAGAAAAGTAAAAAGAATTTAAACAGAAATACTCAGAAATCTGTTGAGCATTTAATACCATTAGACTTGAAAGACAGGGATGGTGCACTGACTTATTTTTAATTAAATTCAGATTTATTTTTTAATAAAGTTTGAAGCAAAAATATAAACATAGTTTTCCTTAAACTTTTTTTTCCTCCATGACTTCTTTCCCCCCCCCCCCATTTTCTTCTTTTCCCTAGGGGGAAGTTTGCAGGTAGCTTTGGTTGATTTCTTCATGAATTTTGGTGACCAGGAAAAGTGATGGAGCAAGGCAGACAGATCTCATGAGGATTTCAATGATGCTCTGCAAATTATCTAATGTTTCTTTTGCTTTACTTTTTAAAATAAATTGGCTTCTTTAAAAGGAACTCTGCCACCAAATATATTCTCATTTCAGTAAGTAAATAAATAAACTATGAACACATTTCTTAACTGTGAGTCATTACACATAGGCAGCTGTCAGTGTGAGGCTGCTGCCATCAATTAGGATGTAGAGATTGCACTTCACCATCTGAATGCATGAAACTCACAAACTCAATATGAGCCAGCATCTATTAAATATTTTATAACTTCTACAATTTTAACATTTGGGTTAAACAACTGTTCAGTTACTCAGACTTTTATAGAGTTCACCTTGCAGGACTTATGAATGCCTGTCTCAAAGATAGGCTTTCAGCACTATTGTAAATTTTTCATTAAATTTGGATAGCTGAACTTTTCTTGTCTCAGTGCTGCTCCACTGCCATTTGGAAATCAAACCAATCATAACTACATGTGAAAGGCTATACAGAACTTAAAGCAACAAGCTAAAACTCTCCAGGAGGATGGCAATTACTCACATACTTCATGTAATCCAAATGTACAGATGAGAAAAAAATAATTTCCTTTTTCATTAATATTGCTGTTTTGAATTCTACAGCAATTACTGGAGAGGAAGTCCATGTGCTAGGTGAGCACGCACTATTACCTTTTATTTGTTTTAGAAGTGCTGTCTGACATTGCTTCTGTACAGTGAGAAATTCAGCGTGATTAGAGTTTAGGATCATATATGACTCTCTTGTTTTCCACCCTGGTGTCACTTTTCCATATGGAAATCCTAGTCTCTGGTATTTCTGCCTGCCCTTCTCTACACCTGCTGTTGCCCTGTCTATGGCAGACCAAGTAGGAAGACAAAGGGTGCCTAAGGTATGAGCACATCTACAGTCTAAAGAGGAGCAAAATTATGGTTTCTGTCTTGTTCATAGCTCCTTTCCTAATAATTGCCAACTTTCTGTTTACCTTTCGAATGCTCAGCTGCTGAGAGATTTGTGATCTCTTTTGAACTTCAGCAAAACTTTTGATGTTGTCTTTCTGGACAAAATGTCCAGCACACAGCTGGAGAAACACATCAGGAGATGGGTGAGCATCTGGCTCATGGGGAATGACAGATCATGCACCTGGGATGGGGCAACCCTGGGTATGAGTATAGACTGCGGAATGAGAAGCTGGAGAGCAGTGCCATGGAAAGGGACCTGGGGGTCTTGGTCAATAGGAAGTTGAACATGAGTCAGCAGTGCCCTGGCAACCAGGAGAGCCAACCCTATCCTGGGGGGCACCAGGCACAGCATCATCAGCTGGGCAAGGGAGGGGATTCCCTCATCTGAAGTTCTGTCTGCAGTTTTGGGTGCCACAACATAAAAAAGATGTGAAGCTGTTAGAGAGCATCCCAAGGAGGGTCATGAGGATGGTGACGGGTCTGGAGACAGGAAGCCTTGTGAGGAGTAGCTGAGGCAACTTGGGCTGTTCAGCATGGAGGAGACTGAGGGGAGACCTCATTGTAGTCTACAACTTCCTTGTGAAGGGAAGCAGAGGGGCAGGACTGAAGGAAATTACATGAAGCTGAATCAGGAGAGGTTTAAGTTGGATATCAGGAAAAGGTTCTTTACCCAGAGGGAGGTTGGACAATAGAACAGGCTCCTCAGGGAAGTGCTCACAGGAGCAAGCCTGACAAAGTTATAGTGTTTGGACAACACTCTCAGATACACAGTGTGACTCTTGGGGATGGTGCTGTGCAGGACCAGAACTGGACATGATGATCATTGTGTGTCCTTTCCAACTCAGCTAATTCCATGATTCTGTGTTTCTATGAGCTAGTGACTTGGCTTAAGGCTGCAGCACCTTCTCATTGGAAGAACAGATTGGTGGATTGCTAGAAAACAGAGAGATACAGAGCATATAGACCTAGTGAATTTGAACTGAATAGAAAAGAGGAATACTTTAAGTCTTCAAATAAGTGTTATACAATATCCAGTGAAAAATTTTCACTCAAAGGTGATGATAAAATTAACTTCATCAGATACAAAAGTTTTCACTCTACAGTGAGCAGAGAAGGAGAACAGTTCAGCATCATCTCCTCCCATGTAGATGCAACATGGCAAATCCTGCAGCTCTGGTACCCTGGGGTTGGTGAACTCAATACCATTTCTATCCCAGCATCATAAAGAATCCTTCATTTCTGAAAAACCAGAGGATATGCTTAATGAAGTAGAGGACGCAAACTGACAGGAATGTTGGAAATGGGTGGAGAGGAACCAGCGGATTGCAAGCAGAGTTGGCAGGCAAGGTGGCTGGCCATTAGCCAGAGGGAAATAGAGTGGAGCTGAGTGTTGGCTGTGGCCAGCTGGTGAAAGCAAAAATGGAGCACAAGGAAGTACTAAAATCACAAGCTCAGGCAGGAGAGAATTTGATGCAGAAACTCAAGTTGCTCTTGAAGCATAAACCTTAAAAAAAATAACCAACTCTGCCAGCGCCATACGTTATGGTAAGTGGGTGAGACATAGAAAATCCCTTGGCCTCCAAGGCCTATAAGCAAGTCCAGAAAAGTGAAAGCTTTTCCAGGAACAAAGACCAGACATAAAACAGGAGAGAAAAAACAAAATGCTTTTACAGAAGGACTCAGGGCCTGAATTTTCCCTGGTTTGCCTTTCATCATCAATTAGAAAAAGTAAACTTTGAGTTCTTCTGAACAAATAGTAATGTGCATTGGTTTAAACGGACATGCATTTAAGAAATGTTTGCATTTTCCTTTTTAAAGCCAAGTTCCAGTCCTTCCCACCCTACAATGTTTTCTCTCAGTAGCCTGCTACCAAAATAAAAAATGGCAAAAATAATAATAATCAAAATACCAAAAATGGCATACATTAAAAAATCAGATTTTCCAGAATTTTTGTGCAATGTGGAGCTCTGCTAAAGTTGGCAGAAGCCTTGCCTAGCTAGGAATGAGGATATTTCAGGTCCATTAATACTTCCATAGTTCTTCTTTGGGGATTATATTCTCCTGACCAGTGGAAATCCATTATTTAACTTTATAAAAACTCGCCTCTTGTTGATGCCTGTTATTTCACTGAAGGAATCCACATGCTTTAATCATGCTTTTTTAATGGTTTGCAGAGAGGGGGTGGCAGGGTATGTGTGTGTATACGCATGGAACAAAATGGATTATGAATTTTAAAATTGCCAATTATGTTGCATCACACAGCTCAGAGCACTGGCACAATGATGAACCCCAATCCAGATTTTTCAGCTTAAATGGCTTTACATTCAAGCAAGCAAATTAACCATAAAATAAAGGGGGGGGTTTTACAAAATATCCCAAGAAAGAATAAACTGCAGATAATAAGCACCAATCTGGTGTTGAATGCTGCCCAAGATACCAATTGTTTTAAGTCACGACAAAGACAGCTGAATGCTCATCTTGTGGGTATAGAGCATGGATGATTGCTTGCCATGAGTATCTTCTCTCACAAATAACAGTTTTTTCGCTCTTAATTTTCTGCTAAATTGGAAGCTAACTGCTTCCCACATTGTCGTCGGAGCACCTGCAGCTGTGCTGGATTTCTGCGCACCATTTCTTTTAGGTAAAACAGCACTCCACTTCCTTGAGCTCATCATTATGTTTATGTCTTCCTTTCATTGCACTGCCGCACTAATGATTCAGGCAGGCTGGTCAGTCATTAAGTGACAAGCAAATGATACCATATGCAACGTGTGACTAATCGGTCTGAACAAATGAAATCACAGACTTGCTTTTCCCATCATTCATTTCACAAACAGTAGCAATGTGGTGCACAGCAGGTAGTTCAGTTAAAACCAGCCTTGTAAAACAAATTTCCCGCAGCCGTTTAAGTGCACTGTGACGGATTCAATGCTTTAGCAACCAGACGATGCCCAGGGGAACGAGGGATGGTTTGGGCAAAGGGAAGTAGGGAGGAGGAGAAATGCTCTGTACATACATTACAGTAATTGAAGGTTTGGTTACCTTATTGGTTTGGGTACTTTGTTTGTATGGATCACAGAAATGACTACTGGATTACCAAACCCAAAACATACATAATATACCCAGTGCTTATCAAGACAGAATACACAGCTCTTTAACTAAAAGTTCCCCAAAGATGCATATTTTATGCAGATCTAAGCAAAATTATCTCTGATAGCTATAGTGGGAAGACATACATATGCAAAAGGAGAACTTTCATACTTTTTTCTCTGTGCCCAAAATGCCTTTCACTGATTTTAATGAGATACTTTTACCAGCAACACCACCGTTAAAATATTCAATATTGAATGCATTTAACACACTAAAAAAAATGTATAGAAATCAACCCAAGTAAAGTCAAATGTACATAAATAACACCATCTGCTATCACTAAAATTTTGCCAATATTAAATTAAGGCCCTGAGTAGCTAAAGGCATTTCCCAAGTGGCTAGATGAACTGTTTTTTTTGTTTTTTTTATTTTTGTTCTGGTTTTATGCTAGTTCAGAGTTACACACTGTCCATATCTCATTACGAATGTAACAAAAAATAATTTTGAGCTTAATATATTAACTTCTTCAGCATGAACATGAAGAACTATTTGTCCTAAGTATGTTCCTCCCACCATTTATTCAAAATTACTTTTCAAAAACTGAAAAAAAACCCCATGAATAAAAGTAACTCAAACCAATCTATTTTTTAAAGGAAAATAAACCAATAAAATCCAAGAGCATGGTAAAAGGCAGAATATAGATACCCAAATCAAGGTTTTGAGAAGTTACGATCATAGTTAATGAGAAGACACAAGATGAATTGCTTAAGTTGCTCACATACCATTGACAGGAGCCTAGATAAGAAAGAACAGGACTCATTCATCTTCCAGCATACATGTCACTCCACAGGTATTTCTCAAACCTCATGGAAATATTTGCATAATTAGAATGCAAAGCCAATTCTTAATTAAGATCAAACAGTCAAAGGGTACCCTCTTTTGACCTTCTTTGTCAAAGTAGCTTTGTGGGTTTCTGAGTCACTGGCAGTTCAGAGGCTGAAGAGGAGAATGCTCACAGATCCATCCTCCAACAGTAAAAACACACAGTGGGAGCAGGTGGCAGTTTTTGCACATCACAGTGGATGACCACCTTCCACAGCATCCTTCTGAGACAAAGAGAGTACGAAGTTGAGCTCATGGAGGCAGAGCACTTTGGGTGGTTTGTGAAACAGGGACAAGCAAGGAATATACGCATTTGTATTTATAAATCTGGAAATTAAATATGCAGCATGCCTTTATGAATAGGGATATGGTCCAGCAAAACACTAATTTACAGTAAAACCTTGGAGTCCTGGTGGACAGTGAAAATGTAGATGTCTTCACAGCATACCACCTCTGGCAAAAGGCTAATGTGACCTGTGTGTATTCCAAGAAAGAAGTGTTACAGAGCTGTAGAGAACTTAGATTTTTTTTTTCTTACTGACACACTACCTACAACTCTTTTACTATTTAAGATCCATGTTGATGCATTCATAATGATCAAACAAGTGCCTTGCAGTCAAATCTGCCAGAGAGCCCAATCTACATATTCATAGAGCAGATAAAAACCTAAGGTGTTACTTAACAAGCTGTATGAATATCTACAGGAGAACTATAAGAAGAGCCAGAACAGAACAAAACAAACATCAGTTCAGACAAATATCACCTCTCCAAAAGGACCAGACATGGAAAAAGAGGTCATGACTACAGAGCAAATTTACTTCTCTCTATAGTCTCCTGCCCCAAACCCATTTTTAGTTCAGGGATATTTTAGTCCCTTATGTTTCTATGCATTTAACAATCAGACATGGATTTCTCTCTCATGAGTATGTCTAATGTCCTGTAGAAAAGTAGCAACAAAGTAACAAAGACAACAGTAAGACCAAAAAGCTGGAAATAGATGCTCTTCATATTTAGGGTATGGATTTTCCAGTTGGAATAACTAAAAATTGCAAGGTTGCAATGAGGTTTTAGGGACCACGAATGAATCTTAAATCATTTTGACAAATACTTGCAAAAACTTACTCTACTTTAAAGGACTGTTTAGGCAACCAGTCTTTATAACCTCAGAACTCTCCACATGAGCTAAAGATGTATTGCCTTGGTTCTTTTTATTGATGTCACTCTAGTTATACAGAGTGTGTATTTCCACATGGTGTGTAACTAGTGCTACAGTTTGTAAAGATGCCTTCCAGGATGCCTTTCATTTCTGCAACAGTTTTTTTTTTTTTTGGTTTTTTTTTTTTGGTTTGTTTGTTTTCTCAGAGTTGCTGTTCATTGTTTAAGTCATTGCAAGAGGGAGGAATAATACCCATTGCCTGTTTCTAATGCATTTTTTCTTTATCATGCCCAGAAGCTTGTGATACAGGATGTCTCATTCAGATCCTTTTTCTTCAGAAAAAATAACAGTATGAATTTCAACATTTGCAATTGCAACAAATATGAATTTGAATTGCAACAAATATGTGATTTCATAGAGAGCCACAAGCCATTCAATATAATATAGTGTTTATCTGCATATATGTTTATCCACATATTTACTGCTATCTAGTAGAGATTGCAACAGAATGTTGTAGGACACAATGACGGACCTTTTACACATCTTGCATCTCTGAGAACCTTTTAAATCTTTTATAGAATAGAGAATGATAAAATGGGACAACATGAGGTAAAAATAATTTTTAGAACCTTTTAAAATCAACATTGCAAACTAAAAATCAGGTATTCCTAGTGACTTTTGTTTCTTTCTCTATTTTCTTTTAAATACTGCCATTAAAAAGAAGAATTACAATGGTAGATGCCCCCCATGGCTTTCTGTCAGATACTATCTTATTTACAAATACTTTTTGTGGTTTAATTATTCCCTTTGTTGTTATTTTTACTCTTGGTTAAAGAACAAGCCTCCAAATTGTTCTGTGATCTTTGTATCTATGCAGATGAGATTTGGAAATTAAGGGAACTTGCATTAACTACATGATTAAGTGCATAAAGAGGTCTGCCACACTTTTTTTGGGTGTTTTTATTACTTACAAGTGCATATAATATGAAACATTTGGGAGTTTTAGGATTTAAAGAAATATTTTTGGCAAAAGCTCTACTAATATGAAGTTGTGTAAGCAAGTGATAAATTGCTGCTTTAGTAGAAAAGCTTTTAGCTTTTCAGTCCCTCTGCTCCTGTCCATTTGGCATTACTCCTTCAGCCCTTTCATCTACTTTAATGAAATATATAACTATCTTTACTTAGGGCTGGTTTTGTACATGCCTGGAGTGTGCTGTACAAAACCGAGGTTATGAGCAAGAAGATTGTAAAAAGAACAAATCTGACTGTACATCCGGGACTGGGAATGTCACATTGCACATTCCTAACTGTTATGAAAGCTTTCAGCCCCCACAGAGGTTTTTGGGAGCATTTGAATGCAGAGCTGCTATGGTACAGTTTGTCATAGTGTTAATACTGCACTAATACTGCAAACAGATAAGAGAGGAACAGGTTATTTGATTCTCTTCTCAGTGTGTGCTGTCTATGTGTGTCAGAAGGTTCAAGGATGAAAGTTAGCCCATTAACATAGAAGACATCCTCCTCTGAGACTGTGTTCACAGGGAACGTTTAACAGGGCATGTGCTTCCTCCAGACAGCCAAAAAATTGATGGATGAAAAGGTGTCTTCCCCAAAATCTTTGGAGACAAGTCTTGTAAGCATTTCTTAGAAGGGTTTTACAAAAATGCCTGCAAATTGTCAGTGAAAACAGAGATGAAAACCTAATTTATTTTCACCTGATTGCCCACTTTGATCATAGGCTACATAGAAACCAGCCTTGGTTCCTACAAAGGAAACTGTTTTCAAGGCAAGTGGAACTTCATGTGTCTGTCAATATCTAACACAGCCCTTCTTTACTTTTCCTACCATGAAAGCACTGTGAATTCTGCTCTGCTCACACATTTGGGGCTGTATCACCAAAAGACACAGAAATGCTGCACATTTTTTATATCCCAGAGCTCAGAAGGACCAGATGTTTGATTGAACATAGCTCTGCCAGCCATCACGACCCAAATTCCCAACCAAGGAGTGTCCGCTGAGCCCAAGTACTTCACATGGGAGACAACAAAAGGGGAAAGTAGAAATACTTTAGCACAGACATAAATCCCAGGAAGACCCTGTCCCTGTTTGATGTGCAAGTCACACAATTTTTCCACTCTCTTGCTGTGCCAGGTATCTCACTGTCATATTTTCATACTAACAAAATGTTCAGCGCTATACCCCAGAGAAATGCTTTCATCAGGGCTGCCATTTGAGGAGAAAAATACAGTTCCTCAAATGCATATACAGAATCATAGAATTCATAGAACTGTTTGGGTTGGAAGGGACCTTATAAAAATTGCCTAGTTCCAAACTCCTGCAATGGACAGAGGCACCTTTCACTCGACCACGTTGCTCAAAGCCCCATCCAACTTGGCCTTGAACTGTGCCAGGAATGGGACATACACACCTTCTCTGAGCAATGTGTTTCACTGCCCCACCACTCTCACAGTGAAGAACTTCTTCCTAGTATTTTATCTAAACCTTTCCTGTTTCAGTTTGAAGCCATTGCCTTCCAGTACGATCACTTCATGCCCTTTTATTAAAATTCCCTCTCCACCTTTCTATAGGTAATGAGGAGCTTATGTAAAGTCTCCCCAGAGCCTTCTCTTCTTCAGACTGACTACCCCAACTTCCCTGAAGGTTATGTGGATTTTTATCAATTTAGTTTCCTTGCACAGGACTATGTGAAATTTGAAAGGTCCCAAAAGCTTTTAGAAACATATAAAAATTAATTTGCAAATACATGCGTATTTATTATCTCTCCTAAAAACTGCCTCCTGGTTTGCACTACCATTGAGAAAGTTCTGAAACTTAAAGTGTGTGTGTGTGGGTAATTTCAATCTTAAACACAGCTTCAAATGCACGTAGAAAAGATGTGCATTTCTGGACAGATGAAAGTCAACTTGAGTTCCTCCTCCATTCCTTATGATGCTACTTTACACTCTCATCAGGCTTTTTTCTGGATACCTGTTCCCCTCAAGTTTTCCTTGTTACCAATGTCTTATATTAGCAACCCCTCCCAGTTTACTCATCTATTTTCTTCAGTCATCATGGTGCCAGCAGATTTCAAAATGTTCTTCTTTTGCTCAGGTATCTGTGGGGCTCAGGTTTCCCAAGCCATTTTAGCCTAGTTTCCTAAAGAAGGAAGACTGATGTGATTGAAACATTAAGTTATTGCTCAATCCCCCAGTTTTATCTCAGGGGTTCTACAGCCAACTGCAATTAAATTTGAAAATACATATATATATATATATATATAAAATAAACTTATCTTACATTTTCTGAAAAATTGCAGCTGGAGAGAAGGAACAGTCCAAGGTTATCATCTTCCCTCTTTCCCTGAAAATCTGTTCAGTGAAATCCGCCTGTTTTCCACTGGGATTTTCCTAGCCAGAGTGAAAACAGACAAGCTATCCAGCCTGTGCCCACCTAGGGATGAGTCATGATGGACATTTCCTTATGATCTGAGGGTGCTGACCCCTGGGGAAAGCTGGCAAGGAGAGAATCAGGGCCAAGGACAGAGGAGAGGGAGGTTGAGAATAAAATGGGACATAAGGAAAAGACTCTGCAGACTCTGTTGCAGAGGACATGAAAGGATTGAAGATAGAGAAATTAACATGGAAATTGCCAATTTAATTAACTGAAAATCAGTTTTCATTAGTTTCACTGTTCACACAACAAAGCGTTTAACAAAGAAATTAGTATTCAGCAACTCAGTGGTTTTATAATGGTGGTCTGAGGAGAAATGGAAAAAAATTAAATTTATTTTAAAAAATTGAATTTTGCTAATGGAAACCTAACTTTAGCCTTATTGGCATCACTGGCATTTGCAGCCACATTTATTAAGGAAACCATGTCTTCATGCAGAAACTGCAGGCAAAAGGTAGCTCTGCTGCCTAGCTGTAACCTCAGCAGTCAGCACTGTAGGCATTCTGTTAAAATGAAAGTCTTGGAAGCAGGAACAAGAAAGTAATCTGAAAAGTTTAGAAGAAAAATGCAGAACTGGTTGTGATCCTGATGAACTCCCACAGAACTTGTTGAAATCACTTTGCAAAAACCTGCTGCTTTAGGGAGGCATGAGAGGCATCACCACAAAGATGGGGAAGCAGAAGAATAAGCTGTAAGAGGAAAACAAACACTCTTGCACTGCTACCCTCCTTCCCCAAAGGCAGGGGAAGGGCATCCAGAGGGTTGCCCTTACAGCTTGCTTGGATGGGATGAGCACAGCCCCAGTGAAGTAATTTTGTGCAGAGAGCACTTGTATTTGCACTGTTCAGAGGGGTCATTAATCCCAGTAGTTTTGGCTTTCTGATTTACTAGGAGATTATCTGATTTATAGAAGTGACAGTATTCTATAGCAAACTTGCAGTGCTGTGTAACAATCCAGTTACTGGCCCTTCACAAAAAGAAAACACTTGTTTAGTTTAATTCTTTTTTTTTTTCTCCTAAAGATGTATAGATGTATATTTATTGCACATATATACAGGATTTGCATTATAGCATCTCATTAATAAAAATCCATCAATTCTACTGAAAATGACAGAATTTTACCTAAATACTGCAGAATTTCCCTACTGCTGATGTGTGACGTTTTTAGAGAGCAGCAGGTTGGACCTGAAAGCACATAGCAGGGTTTGTGCTGTATTAAGTATAGAAAATAAACCAAAAGAAGCAGTTCAATTTCCAGTGTTGTCTGCAAACAATGCCATGCCAAATTGCATGGAAACTGGAAGAAGGTTTGATATGCAATACTAGAAGGAAAATTTCCTCCAAAAATTAGAGATGGCAGCAAAATATCTCTTTCTTTTCTGCTCTTTGAAGAAAATAAATTGTCCTTGCTTTTCTCCTCCCCACAAAAAATACCCTTTCTTTTTCTCCTCTCCTGACATCCTTTAATTAATGCTCATTTTTAGGTGACACTGTGCTCTGTGGTTTGTGGCTGAGTGGATGCCTACCCCTGCTGAGGACTGAGGCACCCTGTGGAGCACCAACAAAAAGCCCCAGCACCCTCCCCAGCTGGGCTCCTACGAATAGCTCACCCTTTCTCTGTGAGAGATATGTGAGTGCCTGTGTGTGCCAGATTAGGAGAGGGTCTAGATGTAAATACAACATATCTCCAGCGAAATTCACAACATTACAGGTGTTGCTAACCCCCAAAATCCCAAAAGGGATGTTATCCTTGCCAGCAAGCTGGTGTGGAAAAGTTGTCAATGTTTCTCAACCAAGGCCACCACCACACCAAAACAAAATGAACAGAAGATGCCAAACAGATGTGGGACCTGCTGCCCAGGATCTTGCCTGCTCTTAGGGCTGGCTGGGCACCCACCACCTGCTGTGGGAGACCAGTTACCTTGGAGGAGGGAATGGACCAACAAGGTGTGGGCTGGGTGGCTAGGGAGTGGGAAGAGTCTTGAGTTTCAAAAACTGAATTTCAGCAGTGAAACTGTGAAACCCAAAAGGCACTGAAATACAAATGTGCCACTTATGCCAACAGAGACTCGATCAACACCTAACTCACCTAACACAAATTTATATAGATTGGTATTTAAAGCTAACACCATATAAAATTTCAGGTACAGCCACAGCAGTAACTTGCTTCTGACACTGCATCTGATACATTAATGTGAAATAACATTCAAACAATGCTTTCTTCTCTGTTTTCTTTCAGCTGAATTCTCATCATACCAGCTACACTCAAGATGGTGCAGGTCATTGAAACAGAGGTAAAACCCAACTAATGCCACTTGATGTGCAAGGGGACACCTCCTTACCTTGGTCATAATGGTGCAAAACCTTCAGAATACTAATTCATATGAATAAAATTGTGAAGTAATCTACATTTTAATTGTGTAGTCTGCCACTTGCAGGAATATTATCTGGAAAATAAACACAAAAAAAGATCTGAACTAGCACTGCTGTAGTCAAATTACACAAGGAAAAAATTCCTGAGGATATATTATATGGAGCAGAGCCCAAATTCTTAGTTTTGCTCTCTTAATAAGGAAGAACTTACTGACTTGAAAGAAGTTTTATGGACTCTAATCTGAATTTTGACAAATTTCAGATAGAAGAAATGGTGTTAACAGAGCAGAGCTTCCCCCTGACACTCTGATGCCTGCGTACTGGAAGAGCTGCATGGTACAGGTTGTGTACACTGAATTATACACCCCATATTCCCATTGTATCCTGCAAAGTATCCTGGTGTGTGTTCACCCTGCAACATCCTGTAGGTAGCTGTTCCAACATTGAAACTTTGGGTTAATCATGATGTGATATCTGAAAATTATTGCACCAAATGTGAAGGAATCTAGATGACTTTCCACTCTTAAAGAGAGCTTCATGACATTTTTAGTAACCCTTTTTGGCAACCCAGCAAAATGGTAGATAAAGACTTTGCATGATGTCTTTGCAGAAAGTAGAAGACCAGAGGATTATTTCAGGATGTACGTGGCAACTGAAGGGATTGTCTGTGGTGAAGACCCTGGACTGAGGTTCAGGGAGCAGAAATTCAGTTCCCAACTCTGTCATACGCTGCAAGAGTGATTTTCAGCTAAAATCAGAGCCAGTAAAAGTCCCAGATGCTTTAAAGTTAGGGCTTGATTCCAAAGTCAGTGCTGGCTGTCAGCTGTGGACACTGGGAAGGACATCTCCTGAGCAATGTGGGTGCTGACCACAAGTGGCATAGGAAGTTGAGGGCTCAGGCTCCTGCCTCCCATGCCCCCACAGCAGCTGCTCTCAGGCATCCTGCTGAAGAGTGAGTGCAACTGCACTCCCCACCCCCCACAGCAGCTGTGCTCCTGTTAGAGAGTTAATAAACTTGCTCCAGCAGTGCCAGTGCTCTTCACACAGCACCTGCACCATGAGAACATAGTGGCTGGAGAGATGGAACAGGAGATTTGTGTTGTGTTTCCTCCTCAGTGGAAAGGAGATCAAAACCATTATCTTACATGTCTTTACATCCTGCCTGGCCTGAATGGGATGCTCTTCTACTTCCTTTGATGTCAGAGGGAAAGAAATGAGATTTGACTTTGTGATCCAAGTCCTTGGATATCACCTGGGGCTGAGGAGTACTGGAATTTTGACCTGGTGTCCACAGGACCTAGTACAAAAGCCACTGAACAAATGGGAGCACAGAGATCAGGCTCCCCTTACTGCTTCCCAACACACAGCCAAGAGCCTTTAGCAGGATGCAGAGTCTGGCTCCCTCTTGTGCTCTCTCCTTTTAACAAATTTATTTAGAAAATGCAATGCAGTGGAATATTTTTAATATGTGGCTTGGAAGTACTTCTAACCTTGGGCTGGTCATGCTGTCATGATCTTGAAGCCATTCGATGAGGAATTAAACTTCTCACGCCTTAGGGCAAGCATCCTTTTGGACAGGAAAAGAACCTGAAAATAGGATTGCCAAAATGGTTTTCACAGCTTGAGACATGACAGCCTGGGATGCATGTGTACAGCCTGGTAGGGAAAGGACTTCTCTGTAGAGATGGCTGTTTCAGCCCTCTGCCAGGTGTAGGTTAGGAATTTCCAAGGGAAGAAGCTGAAGCAGTAAGACATGACATTTCTAGCATTTTACAGAAGGTGTCATTGTTGTGCTGTTCCATTTGACAAATTTCTCTCTAGTGTCCAGGATGCTGCAAGTCACTGCATAACATTAATCTTTTTCATTTTCTTTCAGCTCCAATCTAGCCCATATTAAGCTCAAGGTTAAATATTTCCTGACAGAGAATTTAACTATACATATAGGCAAATATCACAGGCTAGTCTTCCACTTCATTTCCTTTAAAGGAGGATTAATCAAGTATGTGTGTGCGTAATACCACAGAATCTAACCTTAAATCACTGATAATAAAGGAAAATCTGTGTTTTAACCAAGTGTCAATAAAAAGCACGTTGGAGAGGGTGTGACAGTGGTTATAGAATGTTACCTGCACTCTTTGCCATATCCAGCATGCCTATACTTGGTAATGCTTTGATCATGACAGATGCTGGGAATGCAGAGGCTCCTGGGACCAAATGTGGTCCCAGGAAGGTGCCTGGCAGCCATCAGGAACCTGCTGGTTACACCTATTCAGCATTGTCACACCAGTTACCACAAATACCCCAAGAATCATGCCTTTCTGAAGGCTGCCTGACATCTTACTCTCATAATTAAAGCAGAGGATGTCCCGGTTTAGGGCAAATTTGGGAAGAAACCTCCGAGTGGAGTTCCTCTAAAAAGCAAATCCTCCCCCAGCTGGATTGGGAAAAATATTTCCTTGGAGGAAAGTGAAAAAAAATTGTTTATTTAACAAGCAAAGCAGTCCCCAGCACAACAAATGAACAATACTGAACAACGAAACCTCTCACTGCTCTGAAGAGATGATGAATTCAGAAAGTTTCTCCCGTGGGCTGTAGCTTGACTCACTTAGTTGTTCTCAGTCCCACCATGCTGGGAAATGCCAAACACAGGCCAGGCTTGGTGGGCCATGGGTCTGAGCTCCTGGGGCTCTGCTGGGTGTTTAGTCCAGAGCAGGTTCAAACAGTTCCAAGGAAAAGGAAGAAACACCGCAGTCCAGGGAACTTCTCTGCCTCAGCTAGCCGAAAACTAACAAAAAGCAAAGGAGAGATCTCTCTCTTGCTGTCCGCTCTGCAGACAACACAGACAACACAGAAGGAAAGCTGAAAACTCTGATCTTATGTTTTGAAAACGACCACCTCAGACACTCCACCACTTCTCCTTCACTCTCAGATTCAGTTTTAAAGGTACAAAACTTATTTCTGAGCTAAACAGATGAATGGGGATACAATTCAGCATCAACGCAGGAAAATGATGTACAAAAATAAAGAAACCCCAAAATAGCTACTGCTATGGTTGCTGAGGAATGACCCAGGATGCCAAATGCCCGTTTCTTACTGTGATGTTACACACTTGTAGCTTAACCACCACAACCCTCATCATCCCTACTACTAGTACTGCTACAGATGTATTTGATACTTTTGCTCCAGCACTTTTGCTGCAATTGACCTGTTGTGATGATGCCATTTTCCCAAATAGAATTCTGCCATAGACAGACCTCACTCACAAATGATTTTTCACTCTACACAGGCCTTCAGTGAAAAAAAATGTGAAGCTGTGCCATAGAAACAAGAGCAGAACAAGGTCAAGACCACCTTTACTGGAGAGAAATGGGCCACTCAAGACTCTGCTACTGAGTGAAGAAAAAGAAAAGTCTCATCCAGTTTCCTGACAGAACTAAAATTAGCCTTTCTTTGTCTGCAGCCAGATTAATGAAATAGTGAATTCTGATCTACGTGGTTTTTCAAATGCAGGATTTACCTGATATCTCCCATGGATTGTGCATAACTGCTAAAACTTATGACAGCATATCTCAATAATACTGTAAGGCTCTCTCCCACATGAGAGAGGACAAACAGATATCATCCATATTCAGAACTGCTCTTGCCCAGGTAAGAGCAGTTAAAATGCATTACCAGCCCCTAGCTAGTGGGACTTCAGCATAGGTAGTCCTCTCTCAAGCAAAGGAGCCCCTAGATGGCATTGTGAGACTCCTCTTCCACTCACCAACACCGAGATGAGATGGGATATTTCCTGCCTTTTTGTTCCTTTTTATAAAAAAAAAAAAAAAAAAAAAACCCCCAACCCCCCCAAAAAAAAAAACCCCCCCTGAAAAAAAAAAAAAAAAAAATAATAAACAACAAACAAATTAAAACCCCCAAAACAACCACTACACAAACTCCAGTTTATACTACTCAAGCTCACTTGCATGTTATATATTTGAAATCAAGACAGGAAACTTGATCTGCTGCCTTCCCAGCTTGCTACAGCTAGAAACATCTCTTTGTAGATTAAAAGGCAAGCCAATATGTCTTTGCTATAAGGTACAGCTGTAGTGTTTCGTGCAACTGATGTTCTGCCTCAGGCTGGTGCCAGTATGGCATATTCAAATTGTCTTGCTTGGCCTGACAACATTTAGGACCACCACAGATCCTTTCTTCCTAAAGCACTTTGCTTACACTCCTTAAGTGAGCTTCAGAAAAGATGCTGTAAGGTAGTCAAACATTGGTATTTCCACCATAAAATATTTAGGATAGAAATAGGACTGATATTCAATTTATGTTGCTCTGAACTGCTCTCTTCTCTGTATTGTGGCTGAGGACTTAAAAAAACATGGGAGAAGAAAGCAAAAATTACTCCTGCTCCCCATTAAATTAAAAAAAAATATATATATATATATACTGCTGCTTTTCTGGTAGTAATCAGTAGGTAGGAATAGGGTAGCAGGAACATGAGGATATTATTGTCATGTACAGGGCTCACAAATGGTCACTCTCCTGCCTGAGACATTTCACCCTCTTTGCAAGGTGTACAAAAAGGGAACTGGGAAAAAACGCAGGAGTAAAGGACTATAATGTGAACCAAAAGAACATAAGTGCCTAGAGTGGTAAAAGCAGGAACTAGATTATGGCCCTGGATCAGTGCCTTGCTAGCACCTCCAGACACTAAACCTCCAGGGTGAAAAGCAAGGTTCCAGTAGTACCTTGCTCAAACGTGTCCACACATTGATTCCTATGACCAGCAAAATTTCCACTGGGCAAGAACTGACATGAATCAGGGAGGAGTTGGCTTTTTGCTGGCCACAGAGCACCACAGGGTTGAGGAGAAGTGCTAGAGCCTCCTGTTTTACTTCCCCTTATCTCTTCCTTCCAGCTGCCTTTTGAGTTCCCTCACAGACACATATTTATTTATGAGCCTTTCCTGACTCTTCCAGATTTATTCAAATATGTTTCAAGTACCTAGAAATCTATAAGGGATTAGAAAGGGGAAAAAATTCAGTCATTTTTCTTTAGAAACTTGGTTAAAACTAGTTCTTTCCCCTCAACTGTATCACTTGTAAGTTCTTTCTCCCACAACTATTCTCTATGACTCCAGAAGTGACTACTGGTGTAAAGGAGAACACAGCTCAAAAGCAAAATTTAGTGGCATAGTTCCCTAATTTGTCAATCTACTGATGGTGAAGCCCTGTGCACAAGACAGGACACAATTTTCTAGGTCAAGTTACTTGGGTTTTGGCCATAGGATGTATTTGTTGGCATGCAGCCTGGAATTCTACATACTAGGAATAAAATGTAGCCCTCCTTCTTTCAATTAAGTGATTAATAGAAAAAAACAAACCAAACAAGCTAAATGCTACTAGAGCCTAAACTATTAAGAGCTGGTGGGTATTTTGGCAAAATAGGAGACCCAGGGAATAAACCACTGTCAACAGCAAGCCATTGAGGAAGATGCAAAGGATCAGACTGGAAATGTGCCTACCTGTGGCCAGTGAGGAGGCCCCTCAGGGGGAACAGCCCCCAGGAAGAGGAGGGTCTGTGTCTACCAAAGCATGTTGCTCTAAGAATGGTGCAGCACCTTTCTCCAGCTTCCAAAATGCCTCTTCCAAGCTTGCAGTTGTGGACTGCATCATCTCTCTCTGTGCAAGTCACCTTCCCTATCCATACAACCACCTCATTTCACAAGAGTATGCTTATCCAGCCAGTCAGCCAGCACAGGGAACAGACAAGGCAGCAGAGGAGGAACAGCTGTAGAAAGTTCACCATCTGGGATGAGCACCCTGTTAAAGAAGAGGAAGTTTTTCCAAGTCATGCTGATTTCCTCAAAAACAAAGTAGTATATGCCTCAAAGTCCATAGAACAGAGAACCTGTGTAAGCAACACACAGCTGCTCCACCAAGTGGAAAATTGGGCAGTTCTCTGGAGACAGAGAGGCTGTGGGCAGCCATCCAGGAGGAGGCTGTGCCCTGCCACCCTTCAGCTTCCAGTTGTCTCCATCAGCCCCTTGCCTCTTTCACCATCACCGACTCTCTTACACTGTGTAACTGGTTTAGTGAGCAGCCCAAGCAGGGGAAGCACCAATGGTTTGGACGTGCCCAAGGATGGGTGAGGCTCAATCTGGATGGTTCTCTAGTGCCATGTGGCCTTGGCCATGTCTTTCTGTCTCTCTCTTTCTGAAGTATCTTCTTAAAACGGCAACTCCTCTCTGCCTCCTAGTGGCTTAAACAGGTGAGCATTTTCTATTTGCGTTCAAAGCCATCTGCTTGGCACAAAACGAGTAAGTCCTACTGACAGTACTTTTCACTGCTGTCCAGGAGCACTCTTCTTTCCCAGCCCACAAAAGAGCAAGTGTCTGCAGTCCCTGTTATGGACCCCAGGCTGTCACTGTGACCATAGCTGCAATATCACAGCAAGTCTGGGGAAACCCCCAGTGAGCTGTGCTCATTAGCTGCGCCAGTGGTAGGGTAAAGCACAAATACCCGTGCTGCCTGTGTAGCTGAAATATGAAGTTTACTATGCAGAGGAGGCTTGCCTTGTATATGACTACAAAATGCTCCTGTCTTATTTACAGCTTCCCTGTGACACCACGTGGCAGCTGCAGCTGGCTGGCTGTCTACAGCTGTGCTCCTGGGGGGTACCACTGATATGGAGAACAGAGCCACGCTATCACCAGCCTGCCACAAGCCCCCGTCCAAAAGCACCTTCAGAAGAAAACCTGCTCCTTGGGCTCACAAAACCCATCCTTTGGCTAAACAGTGATTTCAGCCTCATGCCATTAACCCAGCAGGCAGGGGATTTGCTTGCTTTTGTCAAACACACTCAGACAACTTTGCAGCATGTTTGGAGAAGCTGCCCCAGATCAAATGCTCTCACTACAGCCAACAGCTTTGGATGAGATGCTGACTCCAGGGACTACTGACAGATGAGAAGGCAGCAGTCTTTATTCCCATTAGCATCTGTCCTAAGTGAATGTGCACTTTCATCATAAAGCCTGAAAGCTAAATCCAGGGTAAAACATGCACAAAAAAGCTGAACAGATAATCCCACCAGTCCACTTAAACGTGAATCTGAGTCAACAAATCTAATAAAATGGGGTCAGTGGACCACGCAGATGACAGGGGAGCCTCTCACTGCTGCATTATGTCCTGCAGTCCCTCAAGGTCACACCAGCAGTTTTGATGCAATAAACTGACTCTCTGGGCACTGGATTTCACCACTAGATGTCAATGGTATTCTGAGGTTTTGAAAGGGAAGATACCATTAAAAGCAGGTTAACTGCAGGAAAAGTTTGTTCTGGCTGACACTGGCCAACCACAAGCCAACCAAACTCTTTGCTTGGTCAGGATGCTGATGTACTCTTTGCAGAGATGCCACCAGTATGAATTCTGTCTTACAGTAACATGTAGCTCCAGTAGTTCCTTGTCTGGTTATTTCTGAGAAATTATACCAACCTTCACTGTACTACTATCTCTCAATGTCCTCTGAAAACCTTAAAATTTAGCTGAAGACTTTCCACATTTGCATTTGTACAAAGCTGGACCAGATTCCCTGGAGTCACTCAAATTGCTCTGAAGAATCAATCAAGTTTGCAAAATGCACAGAATTAAATTTGATTGACTAAACTACTTTATACTCTACAGCAGAAACTCCAATTTAAAAGCAAAGTGAATTACCTCACTTGAAATTAGGTAAACCTCATCAATGAAACAGCAAACAAGGGTCTAAATGAATTTCAGACGTGTGAGTTTTCTTCAGATTTGCAGGCTATTTTCCCATAACTGTATTTCCCTGTTCTACCTCTACTGGGCTGGACTTGTTCAGTTCCTTCTGCATCCTGTCTTGTGTCCCTCTTCTAGTTCCTACTATCACATCATCACTTATTTGGACTTAAAAAGTGGCGTCCAACCAACAGTGTGCCCTAAAGCTGAAGCACATAGCTGTAGCCTTGAGGCAAGCTCAATGCTGGTAGCTTATGTCAGCCACAACAATTGTCATCACTGTGAATGTGACAGGGCACCCAACACCCAACAGCTCTGTCTGGTCCTCTTCTGGCACTGCACCATGATGAGAGGGATTGGCCGTGTATGAAGCCCAGCATCAGTAGCAGATAGAGTGGTTCAGGGTTATTTCCTACTTTAAAGTATTTCAGATTGGATAGAGAGATCATATTCTCTTTTGTAGTGTAGCCAGAGACTCAGTCTGACAGGCAGATATTTGGGTATCCTGGGTTTTAGAACCCAGTGGAAATCAACAGAAGTTCAACTTGATTTCACACAGTCCTTCTGAATGAGAGGGAGACAGAATTATGACAGCAGCTGGCTTTGTTTTGAAGAAAGTTTTAGCAAGCAGCTTGACCTAACTTGAGGACTTCAAACTTTTGAGGGATTTATGGCCTAAGAATTGTCACCTGGAGTTGCTGAGCTGACTTTCTCAGCAGACACCTGGGAGTACCACTGTCACCCCCCAACAACAGCCATGCTAGGCTGGGCACTTGCCCACAGTGACCTCAGTAACAGCTTCGTTGGTCATGAGGCAAGAAAACCTCTGACTACCATTACAGAGAGCTCTCACAAACATTTGTCAGGAGCCTCCATAACTTACCAAGCAGGCACTTGATCTGGGGCTTGATCTTCACCATCCTTTTTCATTTCTAGGTCTGAAACATCTCTGTTTACATTTGCTAGTAAATTTCCTTCCAGCAGTCCACAGCTCTTTGCTTTCAAGCCATCTGTCACAGCTGGCAGTACCTCTCTCAAGGGACGCTTCACCACTTAGGTTAAATAGATGAGTTCTGCCAGTGCCATTTTTTCCTGCTAAGTAGCACTCCCATCTAACTCATTTTCTACAGGGGCAGCCCCACACTCAGCTGGAACAATGGCAAGACTTTTCCTTTCCTTTATTTTTCTTTATAACCTTATCTGGAACACTAGCAGTCACTCTGAACCAGCCCTTTCCTTGCAGCAGACAGGAAAAGGACTTGAATTGGTGTAAGCAGCAGCAGAACAGAACAAAAAGCTGCAAGTTTTAGAAGCCCTGACAATTTTCTGCAAGAAAATCTGTTTGAAAGACCAAGAAATTTATATCCTGTCTCCTTGCACAAACCATTTATTAAGACCTATCTACTCAAGGCAGGCTGCCCATCCCAGCTACTGTCCTTCAGGGTGGTTTAGCTCATCTGATTCTGCTTAAAGGCATCTTCATGTCTTGTTCATGTACTTGTACAAACTTATACAACTGAATCACATTTTCAGCTAAAAAGGGTAAAGTCTGGTTTTCCAATCAAATTTTATTCTCAGCTATGTTGACTCACTATTCTTTAGCACCCCCAAGTTTGCTCTCACTCCTTACTACACAGAAGAAAAGTGAAACCATAGGCATAGGAACTAGTGGCACTAGGACGGTAAAGAGCATTAAAGACAGCCCACAAAAGACCTCTTGTTAGGAATCAGCCCTGCTTGCAATCAAACTCAGCATTATCCACCTCTCCCTGCAAAGTAACAACTTCACCAGCCAAAAATTCTGGAGCTATCACTCAGACCCACACCGAGAATAAAAAAGGAAAAACTTCCTTCTCATCTGCTGCATTTGGGTGACCTCCCAAACAGCTCATCTTTTTCCTAACCCTAAAATGAGTTTTTCCCTGCGTTTTAGCTTCCTGATTTCTCTAGGATGGTTGTGTTTTTCTTTAATGAGGAGGATTGCCTCTACCCTAAGATTTCCCCTAGGGAAATCAAACCTGGAAAAGATCAGCAACACTGTTCAGGGTAAAGGAAGTTTTCCAGCTCATGCTGAGAGGAAAGGTAATGTCTTTACAAACAATTTGATGTGTGAAGGTGTGGGTCTTAATGTCTCAACTAACTTCAGGCTGTAGGTTTGCTGCAGAGTCCAGACAGTTTGGCTTCTGAAACATGCAAGGGTCTGCACAGCCTGAGTTTCTGAGCTTAGGGGTAAAATAGTAGATTCAAGGGGTGATAGGTGGTTCGGGAAGGCTGCGCCTTCCTAGTACTTCAGCAATGGGGCAAGGAAGAGGGCAACATGAGGCTGGGAGTTTAGGATAAAAGGAGGCTGCGTCCACTGAAGCCTCGAGAGAGACAATCCCGCGGGGGTGTGCCCCAGTGGACTCTCCCTTTATTCAAATAAAGTTGCAGACTCCTCTGTCTCCTTCTTGGACATAAACCTCTGGCGTTTGTGGATTTTTCTGACAATGCCACTTTCCCTCCCTGGCATAAGAAACAGATGAAAAAGCCATGCTAAAGTCCACGCAGTTCCCTAAATGCATGGATTTGCATCTCTGCAAGTAAATGGTGGTACAAACCTCCTGGGGAGACCACCAGCTGCAACTGCTTACCATTGCAATGGGCAGTGAAAATTAAAATTATGCAGACTGTACCACTGGTATACTTTTAAAAGCTCTGAGGGAGATGCTGACCAAGGGGGTTAACAGGGGTCTTATGAAATCACAGAATATTCTGAGTTAGAAGGGACCCAGAAGGATGGTCAACGTTTAATCTTAAGTGAGTGGCCCCTACTGGGATCAAACCCACAACCTTAGCATTGTTAGCACAAGGCTCTAACCTACCGAGTTAATCTCAGGGCCATCAACAGACCTTCCTCCAAACAAGAGGGAATGCAGGAGAACAGCCTCTTTCAACAACTCTTTGTTTGGCCACCTTTAAAGTCCTCCTCCGTCCTCCAGATTTACAAGACACTGCTCAATTCTTTTAATTCTGATACAAGTATTTCACAGTGTTACTGTACCCATGAGTGTAAGGTGCCATCACTCAAGTCTCCAGTGTGAAATAGTGGACATTGTAGGAGTGGAAGACTTACCGTCTTTGGGTTTTGCTGTTGTATCTCAGTTGCCATCCCACGGCAAAGGACAGCAGGACTCCAGGGCAGAGGCTCTGGGTAGCATGAAAGTCTGCTGGGATGTGAAACACAGCAAATATTTGGGAGGTTTGGTTTTCAGGTTGAGCGTTTTTTCCCTCCTAAGAGGAAATCTTCTCTGCCTGGGGTAGAGCAATTGTCCTCATGCAGGTCAGTGCTGCTCTGCACAGAGGGGCTGTGCTGGCCCCAAGCAAACTGCTCCCACCTGCTGCCTTCTGGGGTCACACAGCTCTTGTAGGAATGGCTCACCACAGACTCCACACCCTGTCATTTGCAGATCACCTAAAAGCTATCACCACTCTTCTTGTGAAAGTGTCCCAGCAAAGGCAGTGGAGGGAAGGAGAGCCCTTTCCGCAAAATTAACTGCTTGCATGTAGCCACGTGTGGCTTAATAACTGCAACAGGTTTGCAGGTTCTCTCCCGGGCTTCTGGGCTACACCATGCAGAGTAGTGACATCCAGTGAAGGGACAGTGGCATACCACTGAGACCATAAATTCTTTAGATTGTGCAACTGAATCTGGAAAAGTATGTCTGTCTGTCTGTAATCTTTAAACATCATTATGGAGGAGTGTCAACAATTCAGGCTCATTTTAAATATTAAGGTTAGAATTCACCCTGTCTGTATACTAACAGTAGCACAACCACTTTCAAGGTCAGGCTTAAGACTACTTAAGGTGCAGGCACGCAGAGGATTAATTGTGCCTATTTGTAAAGCACTCTTGAATAGACATCATGTTGTGAGTACCAGGTGTTATTTCTGCCTGGAATAGCCAGGTTTGGCTTGCTGGTTCCTGGGGTTTGCAAGTGGAAAGGAAGGAAGGACACGGCAAGCCTCAGCTGCTTTACAGTGCACTTGCAGCCCATCCTGAGCTCTGCCTTCCTGCTGCAGACCAGCCCAGAGGAAGGAAAGGCAACAGCACCATCAGGGATGACTGATGACAGGGGAAAACGTTTGCTGTCCTCAGTAAAAGGATCAAGTGCCAATAAGCAGACTCCAGAGGATACGAAGATAGATTTACTCCTCCCCTCTCCCACAGGGACTTCTCATGGTGGCTCAAGGCCCCTCTTTGGCTGTCCTGTGATGACAGGGCACAGCTGAGGCCCCATTAACATCATTCCTGCTCTGAAACATTGGTCCCACTGACCAGAGACAGATGAGCAGCTCTGAATGGGGTCAGGCTCCTGAGCCTCTGTGCGAGCCAGCATCCATCTCACAAACACAGTGAAGGTCTGTGGAACTGAATGACTGGAAGTAAAATATTCCACATAGGAACAATAAGTATGTGGGGTAGGCATAAAGGCACAGAACCCAGACTTCATTAAGGTAGTTTTTATATTTTGAAAAGCAATATTAAAAAACACTGGAAAACGCAAGATAAACATAACAGTTGCTTCTACAAGTTTTAACCTTGTATTGCTTGGCCATTTTGACATATAAATTATTGCTTACTAGCTCTTATAAATACACAACACAATTAATATGTACAGAGGCAAACAAGCATGAAATATGCAAAGGAAAACATTGGCAACATTGATTCTGGTAAATCAGATTATTTCATATATACCAGGTCTCATGGTGGATAACTACTAGCTGTAGTCCCTGAGAAGTCAGGTAAATACCTTGATTTGGGGGTTTCTATTTATTACTTTTAATGCAAGCTGACACCATTATGGCACTCGAGAGAACAGGCAGGTGTTCTTACCTCAGCTCATTGACTTCATCCCAGTGTTTAACAGTGTATAAGATGACAATAAATAATAGGCTATGCAAATAAATATTACTCTGCTAAAATGTTTAGTATTTACATCTTTCTTTTTAATTTTACAGCAGCACAGATCTTATTTCTGATAACACCCATTCTTTAGCCACTGCTATGCAAATGAAATTTATTGCTATTCAAGATGATGTTGGAATCAAAAAGCTGTGTTGGAGAAACATCTAAATTTGTTGCCACAAAATCCCACATCAAAGAGGTATAAAGTGACACAGCTCTTTCCTTTGTTCTGTATAATTACTCCTCCTAGGTACTAAAAAAAAAAAAAAAAAAAAAAGCAGAGTATTTAACCTCAGATGTGATTGTGATAAATGGAATTTACAAGATTTATAGATTTTATACCACATAACCTAACTGCACTATTGAAGGATGTGAAAAAATCACACAATATCACCAGTGCTGGACCCTGGCAGAGGCTCTATAGTGCTGCCCTTCCCTAATACAGGGCTTACTTCTAGTTGTTCTCCTAACTTCCACATCTTCAAACTGCTTGCTAGGCTGCAGCAAAACTCCGCAGTACTTTACCTGTGGAATGAATACATAGAAGGGCCTTTTTTTAATTAGACATATTAGCTACAGGTTTGGGCTATTTACTTTTCCTTTATAGTAACAGCCCTAAGGCCCAATTTTCAACATTAAATTGATGCAGTCATGTTGGACCCTCACAACTGAAACTTAAATCCAGGTAATACAGACCACTATAAAAATTAGTTTGTAAATCTGTGACTAGTTATCTAATTAGTCACAGCACAGATAGCACATTTAATGCTGCCTGTGTGCCTTCAGACTGATTTTATGCCAGCTGCAAGTGGGAGACAATACCTGATTTAGTGTGAAATTACAGGGGTGAGGAAAGACAACACCTTAGGTGGCTCAAAGCCTATTGGTATGAGTTAACCCATCCCTTTACTTCATTTTGAGTTGGCAGAGTGAGGAGTGCTACAGGTATGTCTATCAGGCTTTCAAATCAAAGCCTTGGCACAGAGTCATCTTTCTTTTTTTTTTTTTTTTTTTTTTTTTTCCCCTTCTTTCATTTCCTTGTCTTTTATTCTTCTCCAATACAGCTGCTGCTTCATCCACGGTACCAAAACTATCACAGAGCCAAATGTGCAGTGAACTGAGAAGCAGCCTCACCTTCTCACCCTGAATACCTTTGAATGCTCCCTCTCCCACAAATTTCCAGAACAACTTTGTGGACTAGAGTGTTACATCACACAAGCTGAAGCATGCAGGCTGGTCTACATACAGGCTCCTAAAAATAATGCCACAGTAAAAATAAAAAAATTCACAAGAGGGAGCTCAAAACCCAGGAAAGCATCCAGGTAATGCAGCTAGGTTGGGAATTCCAAGTTCTGTAGCCCTAGGAAGAACTGCAAAAACACAAGCAACAAATTGTATCTGGTTTTTGTTCTTACACTGCAAAAAGGAGCCCACCACAGCTAGTATCTTCATTTGAACAGTTTTGGTCTGTTTGCACAAAAGAGTTATTTACAATATGTGCAGTCACATCTACAGAAGAACATAGGAAATTTTTACTCCATGGCCAGCAAGAGTTTATTTTTTTTTCTTTTTACTGAGTAAAAAGAATTTTTTTTTCTTAAAAAAAAAAAAAATCGTATAGTATTTGATAATAACAAAGTACAAGCAAATACATTTCTGAAACATCAGTTTCCTTTACAATAGATCTATACAATATTTCACAGATGGGAAAACTGAACGCATTCTACAGATTCCCCCACAGACTACTTATTAAAGCTGCTTTTGTTTTTTTAATCCCTTTAAACCAGAGATAACACAATGACGAAGAGCATGCTACTTCAGTATTTCCACATTTTAGTAAATGAGCATTTTCTTGGAAGTCTTCCTGTGTGTGGAAAACATACAACAGAGATGGGCAAGCAATGCCATGTATCCTCCCTGCTCTGCAAAGGGGTCATCACCGTGAGTCAGAGCACAAACACACGCCAAAAAGCACCCTGCACATGGCCTGTGGCATTCACTAGATCATCTCAGGGCAACTTCTTAGCACTGGAAACCAGGTGATGGTGGTGCTCGAGCTGCAGGTCAGCTGTAGACATGACTTTAGAAATGCTGCCTCAGCACAGGCCCAGATGCAGTACTTTTAACTACATGAGTATTGTCATGGGGAGGGCTGTCAAAGGGACAAAAGCAGTAAAGGGACCTTGATCCTGAGGGCCTGGTGCGTATGCAGGTAATTACACTGGTACCCTTCACAGGGCACCTTTCTGTTCTTTAAAAACATGTGCACGTTAGGTGAAGTTTTACTTACTGAAATGGTATTTCCAGTGAGGGGAATTAGAAATGTAGATGGATTTAGGCATTTGCCTCTGAATAGATACCAAAGAGGCTGTAATCCAAGCAGAAAACAAAGCTCCTGCTATAATAATTTATAACACATGAACTGCAGGAGCTAGTGGTAATCTGAGATAACTGAAAAGGAAGAAAATAACATGTTTTCAGTATACAAACAATTGTGTCCACAAATGGCAACAGAAGTGTATTGGCTCTAACAGCATGTCTGATAAAGCACATTCTTAAAGGAGCCATAAGAGAGTGAACAAATGTTGACTGCTGACCTCCACATCACAACACACTCTTGAGTTTCATCTGGCTGCACTGCCTTGTTATGTTCCTGTTCTAGGGTGCTCACACATCTCAAATACTATGCTCCAGTGGACTCATGGGAGCTGCACAGATTGCACATTATTTTTGGCAACAATACTTTGGCAGCCTTGAATTAGTGAGGTACATACTGTGGTGAACTGGGAATCAACCCCCTTGCGGCATGTTGCTTGTTGAAATGTTTTGCTGCTGTGACATGATGATTCCTTTCTTTCTAATACTGGCAGAATCTGCATTGAAAGCTATGCTGGACCAAACAATATTTTCACAGAAACCAAGCTTCCGAGCTCAAAGGACACTGCTCCGTTCCCTCAGGTCCCAGTGACCAGCATGAATGACACCAAGCTTGCCCTGCATCTCTGTGAACAGCTCCTTTGCTGGTTCTTGCTTGATTTTCCTGTGCATGTTGTGTGAGCTACTGATAAAACTCAGTAAACCGTTCTCATATAGGGAAGCAACATGCTTGGCATAAACATTCACTTAATTCAAAGTGCTGCAGTTACAAGGTTATGTGAAGCTCACACTCGTGGCTCTATCCTGTGAGAGAGCTCAAACAGAGCTTGCTGGTTATCGATGACATGCAGGTGGTGGACGTATGGCTTCAGCTCGTGATGCTCTTTCGAAGGAACTTCATTGCCTGCAAGACAGGAGAAAGGGGATGGATCAGAAAGCTGTGCCTTGCCTGCTGCTTCCCTGTCCCGCGTCACAAAGTCACTGCTGTGCCACCTGTCAGGTGCTAGACAGCCAAAGGAAAGACAGACAGTAATCAAAAGGACTTGCTGTTTAAGTGCAATGCATGAGGTAACAGCTAGAGAGAGAAAAGAGGAGAAGAAAAAAAGAAATAGGCAGTTCGGGGGGGGCAGTCAGCATGCATAAAGGAGGGGAACATGAGGATGGCAAGAAGCTGATTCTAACCAAGAGGAAGATTTAGTTCCGCTGGCAGTACAGGCAGTCCATCCCCTGTAAGGGTGGTTCAAGGCTTCCTTTGTGCTGCTCTGGCAGCACAATGGGACCTTGAGCAGGGGTGGGCAACTCAGCCTGCAACTTTTTAAAAATTTTAACACAGTCCACAAGACAGCAGGCCTTGGATGATTTTCTTCAGAGCCAGTGAAAGGTGACAGCGCAGCAGATGGATACGAAAGCTCTTCAAAGCTGCTCTGACAGGCCCCCGCGTTTTGATCTGTTAGGCTTTTGATTTCTGATCTAGTAACAGAGACAAAAGTCATGCTCTCATTTCATGGGAGTTTACGCAGCAAGAGGAATTAGCTGTGTAACAGACAAACTGAAGGGTGGCCTGAATAGCAGTTGTTCTCTGTTACAAGCTTTAAAAATGGGCTGTGGGAGCTCACTGTGAAACACTCCAGCATGGCTGGTATTAGCAGAGACAGAAAAAAGAAAGCCATGCCCAAGATCCATCACAACTGGCAGGGAAAGCAACTTAGCTGACTTCTGGCAGACGAGCAAAGGTTGGAAAGCTCCATTTGTGCCCATATCCTCAAGGAATTTTTAATAATATTACCATAAATTGGAAAAAGAAAACCCTTCAAAATTCAGCTTAACTCACACACTTCTTCCCTCTCCTTTGTTTCATTATCATCCTTTTCTCCACACCCTCCAGCTGTACAAGAATGTTTCCAGGAATCACCAATCCCACTTGTTTCTGAAGACATCTCTATGATGCTGTGTGGGTAACATGGGATGAGAATGCAGTCAGTTCTGCATGTGGCTGCTAATGGGCTCCTGGGCAGCTGTTTTAAAAAGCTCTTGCAGAGCAGCCATCAAACTTGAGCAGTGTTGGAGAGAACAGGATAATGTGATAAATTTGTGTCACGATACAGAGCTGACCTTTTTGTTCTGAGGGAATAGGATCCCAGCAGCTGTGCTGAACACAGTGAAAAACATTTGTATTTCTCATTAACACCTCAAATGACAAAAGCCTGAATTATTTTATTTTCTCAGGCTGCTTTTCCTCACTTTGTAAATGCTGTTATTTGTTTTCAGGATTTAGGATATAAATGTTATTTACATTAAACAGGCATTTCAGTTTTACTTGCAACCTAACCAGTTTCTAATCTAGAAATACTTTGGCCTGCAAGCTTAATACACATGATACAGTTCATAAACAATAATAATATTCCCTGCTTAGTTTTGTTTGACTTCCTTCCTCCAGTGAGATGCCTGCTGCTCTTAGGCCAATCTGGGAATTGATGCAGTAGAAAGATTCACATTCCTGAGAGCAAAATAAGCCCACTAGAAAAGGAAACTGTCCATAAAGTCTCAATTAATATTCAGTGAATTCATTTCATGCCTAAACGAATTTTAAGGAAAAAAAAGTGCCTACAGGGATGTCTGTATAAGCTGCTTTTTAAATGCCAGCTTCACAATAAATCAAGTCTGTGCTAAAATAAAATAACAATTGCCTACTTCAAACTACCAGATTATATGATAAATCTGAGGTATTAACCTTGGATTTATGCTGCAAGACTTACAAAATCACTTGGAAAAATAAAAAAGTCAAAAACGAGATGAAAGATGTGCAGGGAAAGTACAAAAACCCCTCACATCACTGAAATGAACCAATGTTACTTTTCATAATGCCAAATAGAAGACATTTTAATTTACAGAACCATGGTTTGGATTAATCAACAGTTCCTTTGGTATCTGAATTAAAAGAAGGCACATCTTGCTCTTTCCCCCCCTCTTCCTTTCTTACATACATTTATATATATTTTTTATATATATATAATTCCTTTTTTAATATATATTTAGAAAAATTACTCAAGAACCGTAATACTGAGCAGCCTTTGTTTAAAAGTAATACTGTATATACATGTGGTAATTCTATAGACCAAATGTTTAACAAAACTCTTAAAACTACCTATTATTCTCCAATGTACCTGTATTTATAATTAAAATTATGATTATTAGCCTTTCTGTTGGAGTCAATGCTGACAGCTGGTGAAAAATCAGTGGAAAAAAGATGATTACTCAACTCTATTTTCCCCAAGGCTGCAGCACAGTTCTGAACTTCTCTTTGAAAAAGAGGTTTTAGTGGCCTCAATAAACGACATGTTTAGTGGGTTTGGCTTAAAAACTAACTGCTTCCTAAAGTAGTTCTTGTGTCCCTTTCCTGTATTTAACGTCTCTGCAGAGAATAAGAACACTGAGAAGAGAATAGCAAAGTTTCTCTTCTCTAAGCAGCAGAACAAAGAAAGCTGAACTTTTCTGCCATGGTCCCTTAGGGTTGGATTCTCTAGTGGCTAAAAAGGCGGAAAAAACAAAAACAAAAACAAAACAAAAAAATAACAAAAACGCAAACAAAAAAAGTCCTCTGTGCAGCTGAGGCACTCGCAATCATTGCCTTCAGCACAGATCTTCCAGTGTCTATATTTGCAGCTTCCCCTAGAAGAGGAAACAACCTCCTCATTTCTTCCCACTCAACCACTTTCACAAAACCCACAGGATCTTCATACCTTCTACAGTTTTGTGAAATGTCCTTAAGAACCCCAGATAAGCAAACAATTGCTCTTGGTGGAGAGCTGAGTGAAAAGCTGTGGGGATGAGTACCATCTTTTAGCTGGTGAAGCCAAGGCAGCTGTGACTTCCTTACCAAAACACTCAAACTGGCAGGAGACTGAGCTAACTCAGCTCTAGCTGGGAAAGGAAGAAACAGCAGCAAACACCAGAGGCCTCCATTACTAAGTGCAGCTGGCACAGATCTTTCATAGGGTTTTGAAGAAATGGCAATTTTTGGAAGGAAAAAAATTTATTAAAATTTAGAAGCTGTTCCTAGAAACATTTTGTAAACTAAAGCTTCCCCCAGCTGTGGTTTTGATGCCCTCTCTTGCCCATTGGTTAAATAGTGTTTGACCACATTCTGCTGCTGTAGTAAACCTTAACAACTGGAAAGAAAACAAAGGGGGGGGGGGGGGGAAATAACCAAACAAAAAAACCCAACAAACCCTCAAGGATGTACAAAGGCAAAATAAGTAGGGAATTTTGTCTACTCACCAAATTGGTTATTTCTGCAATGTCTCAATGACCGAACAGTATCTGCAATCATGTGCTGCAAGGACAAGGTAATAAACATCAGTGCAAAGACCTGGGACAGATTCTGTCACTAGAAAAGCCTGAAAAATCTCCTTGCCCTACACTGTACGGCAAAAAGCAACTGTGGCAAGGCAGAAAATGAAGACAGCAGGAGAACCTTTGCTCTTTATCTTAGTGATACTGTTTGATGAAGCAGGGTTAGTCTAGATGTCTTACTGATATCACACAGATTAAATGAGAACAACTCCCTAGGAACCCATGGAAAGTGGTAATGAAAAATAACCAAACAATTGCTCATTTTTCTTCCAGTGACTCATTAAACTGAAAGCCTACAGCAAGAAAGGCCTGTGGACTGGGTGAGTGCTTTGGGGTTCAAGACCAGCTTTAGTGCATTATGTAAGGTACTGTGTAGTCTGCAGCCTCTCCTTCTGTCTCCACATTTGTATTATTGAACTATAAGCCTCTTTGTGGCACAGACTACACCCCTTAGTGTACACTTGTGTAATGCCTATCATACTCAAGCACTGCTATCAGTCAGGCAGTTCTCTGCAGCCTAAACAGAAAAAAAAAAAGGAGCCCATAGCCTAAATGTTGCAGAGCAAGCACCCTGCCATCTCCACATGTATATACCAAGCTGTCCTGTAGGGATGCTATTAGCAAAAGCTGGTGCTTACAGGGATATTGGATGTTCACTTACATTAAGCAGAGGAAACAAAAGGTTTAAATTCCATTTCGCATTCAGGCTCAGGTCATCAATTTATACAAAAATTGGGATTATTTACTAAAAATCAGTAGAGGGAGCTCATTTTCACTAGATACTACCCATAAAGTTCTTAGGCCATTATTTTTTTTAAATTTTACTGTTTCTGAGGCAATTCCTCACCAAATCTAGTAAGTAATGGAAGGAAATTGCAGTTAGCAGGAATGATTTGAAAACCCATGCAAACAGATGATGGCCATTTCACATCTCCCTCAAAAATTATTAGAGGTGGAAAGGATTAACTGTCTTGAACAGAGCATGTTGAAAACCAGAATGATGCAGAAAAGCTCATTTCTCAGCATCCTGAGAGTGGCTTACTAGGCTTCTCCACGAAAAAGCTTATCACGAGAGCACATTTAATGGAAACTTCATATTTCCTTCATCAGTAAATCAAAATAATTTTTTCTTGTTACCCGCTGTGCCTCATTTGCCATGAAATTATACAATCTCTTGTGCTGATGTCCTTGCACTGAGTATAATGAAGTTCTAATGAGATGATCTAGATTTCACAATCAATAATGTGAGTACTGACAGTACTAAAACTTCCACCAGTGCTGCTACTGTGATGTTTCCCAGCCAACACCCTCTGCATTTGGATTTCAGAAGTCAGAGAGACCCACATATCACATATACTGTAACTCTTTGCTGCCTCTCCTTTGTAGTCAGTCACTGTGAGAGTCCCATCCCAAGACTGGCTTCTGGATGTGATGCTCTGGTAAGGGAAGAACCCCTGCATGCAACATTTAAAGCAGAATCCCAAATCCTCTGGCTTTAGTATCTAATTATGCATTTCCCTCTGGTTTTGGTTCTCTGACATCCAAAAGTAATGCAGAAAGTCAGCCAACGTATCTGCAAAGGAAATGCTATCTCCCGACTGCTTAAACAGGGGCTTGCATACTTGTCAGTGTGATGAGTAACACACATTTGTTGTGGCTTTTCAGCCTACCATCTACCTGTCCTTAGCACTCCTTTCACTGAGGACAGCAGAGCCTCAGGCTTGGGGTTGCACAGATATTTGGGGGTGTGGGTCGAGAACCCACAGCTGCACATACACAGCCCTTACAGCTGAAGGCTCAAGGTTACCAGGTGTTATTGAAAATGGTAATGGCCATTGACCTGTTGTAGAGTTTGCTGGAGTGTGTCTAATATCATTGCTAAGACATAGCTGACGGCTGGAGAGAAAAACCTGAAGAAGCCACATTCCAGTGAAACAGCTAAGAAAATACCACGGAAATACCTTGAGCTGTGTAAGACTGTATTTTCTTTTATTCCTTCAGATTTAGTTGAAAAAGTAGGTATGATACTAAATATTGATCTGACACTGTAATAGACTAGACTTTACCTAAAATGCAGTTAAATAAACCACTGCAACCCCTTCACCTTTGCTAAAGCTAGGTAACATTCCTGAGAAAAAAGATCACTTCTTTTTCTTCTCTTTGCAAATTTCCTTCTTTACATTTTGAATTAAGTTTGTATCCACTGCTATCATTTCATGTCAAATCAAATTCAGTCATGGTAGGATTGCTGAGTTCTAAGAATATAAAAGAAGCAGGGAAGATAGGGAGAAAGAAGACCTTTTATTAAAGAAACTAATGAAGTTGGAAAAAATAATGGTTCAGACTGACATGTTCTCCTTCAGGTGAGATGTTTCATGCAGAAATTAAATATTTCAAAATAGTGATCCAAACGGAGACACAAGAAACCATCTTTGCTTTGAAATTCATAAGTGGAAATTCTAGTCATTTATGACAGTGAGTAAGTTCCTTCCCCAAAGCAGTAATCTGCTATGGTAGAATAATTCTTTTCTTCTTTTTCTGCAACAGCAAATTTGCAGGTGAGGTTCAGTGGCTTGATCCAAATCAAGCAGGAGTCAATGTCAATCCTAATTTTTCTCAGGAAAGGCCAGAAAGTGCTCAGCACTTCAGTGTTCAGTACATAACACCAAGGAGGACATTGTTCTTCGGGACAAAGCCCTTATAATTAGAAAAGAGACATGGACTGATGAATACGTGATCATGTGTAATGCATCTTGTGAGTTCATGGCCATAGACTAAATCCCTTAACATCCAACTGAGCCAGGGTAATTCCAGTGTGCAGCCTGAGTTTCCACTACACTGATATTTAAATCTCTCCTAAGCCCTCACTTCCTAAGCTTGCACTACTGCCTGCATTCATATGTACAGGGCTGCATGAGACAGCATGTTTCTGAGATCGTGATCTGAATGATAATTTGGAGGAAGTGTCAATCTGAACAACCCTCACCCCACAAGCATCACCTCAGCCTCTCCCCCCCTGCCATTTAAAATACCCATTATCCATTTGAATGGAAAAGGTGAGATCCTGGCTCACTGAAGTCAATTAGAAAAGCTCCCACTACCTCTGGAGACACAATGGAAACAGAAAGGAAAGGGATTCTTACCCAGGAAGCCCGGCATACATTAAACATATACACGATTACACAACAAACAAACAAATGAACAAACCCTGCTAAGACTGGACAAGAATTAGATCCTACATATTCACTAAATAAATATATGGGCCAGTGGGGGATTTTAATAACAATTATAGTGCATCAAGGGCTAGTTTAATTTACATGTTAATTGGATGTACTTCCAAGAGGCAATGAAGAAAAACATGCTGATGAGTTTTATGAAAACACCTAAAGGTCAAACAGTTAATGGACTTGGGACAAGAAAACCTTTCATTAAATGCAAATTCAGTACTCTTGTAAACTCTGCAACAAGAAAAGGTACAGAAATCAAATAGAAAACATAAAAAAAAGGAGCTCAGGTTCAAAAGTCAGAATCTACATCTGCTTGCAAGTTGAAAGACAACGTATATTATGATAGAATGTGAAAATAAGTTCATCATCTGGTTCATGAATAACTCCATGGTTGTGTGTTCATTCCTAAACAAGTGTAAACACATGGAGAAAATAGTTGGGCACAATTCACTAACCACAGACATCTGGACTAACAGTCCCACGGCACACCTGAACAATTGTAAAGAACATTCTGGTTTCTTGGCAAAATACTACAGGCCAACCAAAAAAAAAAAAAATTAAATCCAAGCTTTTCTATGCAATCACTATTCAGATTAATATAGACTTTGGCTTTCAGTGCCATAGAATCACAGAATAAGCCAAGTTGGAAGGAAGCTACAAGGATCATCGAGTCCAGTTCCTGGCCCCACACAGCACCATCCTCAACAATCACATCCTGTGCCTGACAGCATTGTCCAAACCCTTCTTGAGCACTGTCAGGCTTGGTGCTGTGACCATTTCCCTGTGGGAGCCTGTTCCAATGCCCAACCACGCTGTGGGTGAAGAACCTTTTCCTGATATCCAACCAAAACCTCTCCTGACTCAACTCTAGGCCATTCCCTCGAGTCCTGTTATTGGTCACCACAGAGAAGAGATCAGAGCCTGCCCTTCCTCTTCCCTTCATCAGGAAGTTCTAGACTGCAATGAGCTCTTCTCTAGTTTGAACAGACCAAGTGACCTCATGAAAATGTTATCAAAGAAATCCCCCCCAAAACCAAGCAAAAACAACCAATGAAAAAACAACAAAAAAAACCCCAACCAAACCACTAAAACCCAACAATAAAATTAGGCAACTGAAACCTCTCTTAGTAATACCAGGCCAGAGCAGATGTCATATGATGCCTAGAGTGAATGTGGCCAAAAATACATCATCAAGTGCCCTTCTGCATAAAAGCTACAACAGTGATATTTAGAGTCAGTTTAATTCGTATTTCAGGCATTATTTTCTTTCTCTTTTAACCTTGACCAAAAAGTTTCACTTTCATTTAAGACCCCTAAAATTACAATACTACTGGCAGGGGATAAACTAGAGGAATCTTTCTTAAGTGATAAACTACAGAAACCTTAAGAGAGGGAAAAAAAAAAAAAAAAAAAAAGTAAACCTAATTCAGAGAAAGCTGAAGCAGGAGAACTTAACTCATAAGAAGCAGCCCACAAAGTGGCGCAAAGGAATTGATCTCACCAGGTATAAATGAAGAGTAGACTGTGTAGCAGTGATGATGGCCATTATTGGTTTAGCCATTTTACACAGATGTAGAAGAGGAAGGAATGAGAAGAGAGAGGAGCAGAAGAAAAGGGGAAAGGGACTTGGACTTGGTTTCATCCTGCTTGCTCTTTTTTACCCCTGCTTATTTTTCATTGGTTCAGCCAGAAGAAAACTTTACAGTCTTACAAGACAAAGAAAGCAAAGGGAAGAAGAGACCATGAATGTTTTAAAAAACAGGAAGGACAAAATTAGCTTACCAGCTTTTCAAAATTAACAAGGTTATCCAGAAATGTTTTATTTCCTTCATGGATGAATGTTACATCTGGAATTAAAAAAAAAAAAAAAGAAAAAAGAAAACCAGTTACTATCCACAACCTCTTTTTTAATGCAAATAAATAAAATTACTAAACAGCAACAAAAAGCAAAAAAAAGGGAAAGTATCCCATTAAGGATTGACACAATATCTGTAACAGTGAAATAAAAGCCTGGTCTAATGATGACATGCAGAGATTATGAGATTATTAGATTACAACATTTACACATATTTTTAAGTATGGAGAGTATTTTTAAGTGGGGCAAGGATTTCTTATTAAACCTGATCTGTGCTACTTCTGGGAAGCATAATATACAGAGGATAGCTGGGAGCAGGGGAGGGCATCCAGAGGGATGGCCTTGCAGGACATGTCTGCTCTCCACACCCTGCAGCACCAGTCCAGACATTCTGCCCATGGCTATGCCCAGGCTGGGACAAGTCTGTCCCTGAGCCCAGAGCCCCACAGGGGCAGAGCTACCAGCTGCTGGAGCTGGCTCTGACACTCCTACATCTCCCTCTGTGGGACAAATGACTGTGAAGTCCTCCCCAAGGACAAGGGTTACAGCAGTGGACAGCCAGAAGGGTTAAACACAAGACACCGAAGTGAAGTTCAAAGCCTTGAAATAAGCATCGTGGCTGGGGTAAAACACTTTCTGTGTAGTGTTGTTGGAGGGAATTTGTAAAGGCAACAAAAAGGTCAGAGGAAAAGGAAAAGGTCTATATTTGGCTCCAGGAAGAGAACTGAACACAGTGTAATGAACTGGAGGGAGGGAATATCAGGCAAAATAAATGCTGCCAAGTTAAGATTACAATTAAAACAGTAGCTCAAAGCCATTTTATCTCTTTTTCTAATGCTCATTAGGTCAGAAGTGAGACCTATCTTGTACATAAAGTACCAAGAATATGAATAGATTCCCTGTGGGAGTGGAAGCTCTGACTTCAATAGTGCACCCTCCAGGTCACTGAAAACACTGGCAGGAGCACCACAGCCATGGCCCCCATCAGCTCTCTCCTCTATGTGAGGATACCCAGGAGATCCATAAGGAGAAAATGCTAACGGAATGAGATGGCACTCCAATACCATTACTCAAAAGTTACAGCTGTGCATGCCAGTAGAAGAAGGGCACACAGTAAGTGGGACAAGTCTCCCTCTCAGCAGAGGTGTCAGCCTCCAGGTCACCAGTCCAACCGTGCACCTCAGCATTTCTCACCTCTAGCACTCCCTCTGATACCCACATGGACCCCATAGTTTTGGGGGACTTCAGGAGTGGAAACCTGCAGAGAAGCTTTGTCACACACATCCACCTCCCCCTTCACCCTGCCTCAAAATAGCCAACCTGAATTATTTCCTTGGGTTTCAAAGGCTCACTCTGTGCCCGAGGGGCATTTTGTAATTGCTTGGAATTGAAATGCTAAATGGCTTCAACCGCCGGTGGAAACCCGGGGCTGAGACTCTTATGGAGGGGTGATGGTGAGCTCCTGTGCCCCTAGGGTGGCTGGGCTGGGACAGACAGGATGCCAGCAGAAAGCACAGCATATGCAGCCAAATCCTCCAGCACCTCTCCTACGCCTGGGTTGCATCCTAAAAAGCAGAGGGAAAGGAGGGAGCACGACCCTCTGCACCTCCTCTGCTGGGCTGCTTTGGGGCATGCAGGGAGAGGGACACAGAAAGGACACGACTTCAGGACACAGGCAGTACTTGTGTCTGTATCAATGCAGTTAAAAACTGTCCATCACTTCTAATGAAAAACCTATACTGGAAACAGAAATTTCCACACAGCTTTTTAAGTCATTGACAGCAATGTGTATATCTCTGAGGGCAGAAGGAACAGAAATTTGCTTTGCAGCCAACAACTAAGAGTCTAGATAAATTCAGTGGAGCAGAAAATTGCATCTGAACTAGGTTATAAGGGTATATCACAGTATTTTATTACACATTTGAAAAATCTGCCTGATTTTCAAAAGCTGTGTCTGTGCTGTGAGAGCCCTGCATTTAAATTTAATTAACTTTTAAAAGGACACTCTGAAGTTATTTTTCATAATTTAAGATTTTTCATTTATTTAAATTGAAACTACTTTTGTTCCTATTGTGATGAAATACAGCAATTTGCTGAGTTATTAATGATTTCTATGTTACCCATTCTTATTTTACTGGTCTTGGAAATGACCTTAATACAAATATGCTTGATATGGAATAAATTCCACTGCACCACGCAATACTTTGGGAATCACCAACCTTGGCAACACCTCCTTATGGACCACTGTATTGAAGGACATTACTGAATTAATTTCAGTGTCCTCTTGCTATCTCCAATACAAGTTAAAGATACAAATGCTGTCTAGGTGCACATTCCTACAACCATATTGCAACGCTGTGCAAACATCATTGCTACAAGTGACTTATGTGTGCTGCCTTTGTTTGCAGGCAAGACATACTCCAGAACACTTTAAAATACTGATTTTGAAGCCTTGATAATTGTATCCATCTGAATTAATGTAGACTCCTTTGATGTGTGCAAAGAGGGGAAGTGTCTGGTGGCTCCCAAACTGTCACCAACTGATCTGGAGAACTGCCTTCAAACATTTTACAGCAGTAGCAGGTTGGAATAAACAGCCTAAAGAGAACACTTTCAGAACACAGGAATAAACAAATGAATTTGTCATGTTCAAGGACTGGGCAATTAATAATTAATGACTCCAAGACAATGGAATATTTGAAATACTTGCCATTTAATTAACTGCCCAGCTCACTGCATTAACAAGTAGCTGCACTTTATTTTAAGAGGGTTGTTTTAAAAAAAAATTTTAGATAGTAAGATTTTATCTCTTTCAGACATCTAAGAGACTTGGAAAGCTCCTCCTCTCAGTACAGACAAACAGGGCAGGTTCTGCTTTCAGGGTGGCAGCACCAGGGCAGGTTCATCCCAGCAAAGCAGGAAGGCATCTCTCAACAGGCATCTCACAGCAGCAGTATGACCATGGCCACTGGTTCAGGAGCTTGCAAGGTCACACTGAAGAGGAGGTGGCCAAAGCAAAAGTACACAACTCTATCCACACTTGACAGGACAGTATGAAGTTTTAAGACCTGTGTGAAAATTGGCATCTTCCCCTTCTCTTAAAAGGAAGTTGTTTATTATCGAGACCAAGTGCTGCCTTGTTGATACCACTGCATCTGTCACGTACTCATCTTAAGAGCATCTGAAGGAAAAATCACCTTACACTTATTTTAATTAACAACAGTGAAGAGCAGCCAAGCTTTAACATTACCTTTCAGAAGTAAGGGCATGAAGGGGATTTTTGGAGATTTCATTTTCTTGAACGCATCTCTGTAGGCTTTGTGATTCAGAGAAGGATCCTATAAAACCATTTGAGTAATAGACAGAAAAATCAATAGGCTATAAAAGGAGCAATTCCAAATCCATTATGGGCTTATGATCTGAACATGATTTAGATATAAAAGGTTTCTTTGGGATGCACGGTAGCTAAAGGTTTTCTAAGCTAGCTGACATGCTGAAACAGGAAACATAAACAGTGAAATGAACAAAAGCAATTATGTTCCTCTAGATAAAGCAGTGCTAAATTGAGAAGAAGCTGCAGAATAGATTCACTTGGACTGCACTGTAATTTCCCCACAAATTTTTATTACCAAAATCTCTTATTATATAGCACAAAATGTATCCCCAAATGTATTGCTGATTAACTTCTCAGAAAAACCAAAACCAACATTACCAAACAGTAATAAAACATCCCAACAAAAACTGCTTTAAGATCCATGGAGCATGCAGGAAACTTTCAAAGAAAATAAGGTAGTATGTTTCAGTGGCATTGTGTAGGCAATTCAAAAAGTCATCTTAGTCATCTCAATTTCCAATGAAAACATTTTTGTATTCATACAGGATCTTTAAAACATATTAATTTATAAAGATCTCCAAGTACAGAAGCATGACAGCCGGTAAAGGCGGGATCTCCTGTTCCCTGTGCCAGGCAGTGATCTTACCACGCACCCACTTCCATGACAGCCAGAGGAAACATTTGTTCATTCTGCTTTGATAATGCTGACAAAGACCCTCAAGCCTCAGATTTTGACATTTGCTTTTTAAAACTTGAGCTGGTCTCATTTTCTCCTGATCTGCAGTGTGTTGCTTCAGATAAAGGCTGATTAGCTACCAGGGCAAAAGAACAGCTCCCAGATTGATGCTGGTGAACCCATATTACATTTGTCTCTTTCTGCCCTTCCTCCCTCTGTCAGGAACAGAGCCTCTTTCCTTTTCATGTTTGCAGACCACCTGGGAGCTCTGGAGAGCCATGTTGCCTTCAGCAAATCATGGTTCTAACATAACAAGTCCAGCTCCAGACAATAACAGGCAGACTCCAAATAAATTAGGAATAAAGAAGGCAGGTAAAGCTAGAAATGTTCTTCTGCTGTCAACCCCATACTTACCGTCAAACTTTCAAGTTCAGTGAAAAGTTTCTTGAACTTCCCAGGAATTTTCTGAAGTGTAGTAAACAGAGGGAAAAAAAAAAGAACAGAAATTTGATTTAGGCAGAAAAATGCTGTGGCACTTTTTTCCACAAGATTGCTCTGGGTGAAGTGCCTGCTGAAAGCACCAACATGCACTTAACCCCAGCTCCTCAGCTCCCAGAGCCTTAATTACAGACAACGTTCAGTGCAGTGCCAGCAAGGCACTGGTCCTGCAGCCTCATCTTGAGGACCTGCACCCCTCTTTTATGGAAACTGCTAGTAAGCAGCTGGCTTTATTTTCTTCCCCAGCTTCCATGACCAAATATCCATATCAAGTTAAAAGCAGTAACACAGGCTGAGAATTCAGAAACTGATCACATCACATTTAACAAATGTTAAATAATTTGTTGTAATCAATCTTCCCCCAGAACATGGGTTCTAGAAATTAACAGGTGCTGTTTTATACATCAGGCCAGTGCTGATCAGGGTTAACACTGGCATATACTGGTGACAAAGTGAGACATTTCCCTAATAAACTGATTACTCTGTCTCTGGTATCTTATCCTAATCCCACAGAGAGGTGCAGAAAACACTTTCGAAGGGAGCCCAGGCACAAACTACTGTCTTGCCCCTCCTGCTAACACCTACTCCACAAGCATCCACTTTCTTTGTCTCTATGATGCTTTAATTGATTCACATCACTACACTCAAAGCAATTGTTTCGCAATTTAAATTTTCATGCTGGTATTTCAGACTTGAAGAATAGCATGTGGACCTTAAAGTCTGTCTATTTTTTTTCCAGCCATAGTAGTTAGTCTAGTAAAAGAGATCCCCTCTTAGTACAAATCCTGTTTTATCTTTGTCCTTAGATCCTGACAGTCACAGTGACACTACCAAGAGAAAAGACTTTTAGAACAATTAGATTAAGTGGATGTGTACGATTAAAGTGCTAAAATGATTGAACATGGAACTGCAATTGCATGTTTTTTTCTATCTTAAATCAGGGAAATCGAGGCTCATTAAAACACTGGCTATTGTAAGAAACAAAAGTATAATATGCTTGGGAGCATACTAGTTGTTTAAGAAATCAAGTGCAGAGCCAATATGATTTAGTGTCTAAATGGCTGCTTAAATTTAGGTTGTTTCATTTACATGTGTAAGTAATTATAATTAATTTAAAAACATTGCTCTACTTTCTAGAAGTCACATTACTAATGCAAATAACCTTCTGCTTTTGAAACTTCCAGCGCAATGAGGTTTTACAAATAAAATAAAGAAAGGATGTGACTTGATAAATATTTTACACACAGAAATGTGACATATTTACAGTGGTACATATGCAGATGCACCCTTTGTTCCGACAAACAACATATCCTGCTCTTCCTGAGAGAAGTCCACCGGCAGCACATGATCTCCAGAGGCCCCAGCACAGAGCAGAGTTCTGCATGTCTCTGTGCAGGAGAGATCTGTATCACTGCCTTTGAGACCATATTGCTCCCTTCCAGTCTCCTACCAAAGCCCAGAGAAATGGAATGAACTTAGGCAACTTAGGAGGTGGCCAGGGCAAATGTTCCCCAGAGAGGTGTTTTAGAGATATCAGAGGCAAGGGGTTTCTGTGTCATCATCCTCAGGTATGCAGTTTTCTCTAAAACTTTTACTTCAGCTCTTATTTAAGTCAGCTCCTCCTTGCCTAGCTGAGTGCCTGTGAACAGTCACTGCTTTTGCTTCTCTGTGTGTCAAAGCTGCAGATGTAGGAGTGATGTTTCCATATGCATGGTTTCAGCTAAGGAGGAAGTCTTTGCTCTGGACAGTGTCAGACAGGTTTGTAAGTCTCTAACGGCCCCTTGGTCCCAGCTGCTGGTGCTCAAGAGTATCTCCATGGCAGGAGATGACAGCCCTTCTGTCTCTCTGTATTACAGATTGATATTTTTGGAGCACTGTCCACTTGTGGTGTTAAGGGCATGAAGAAGGGATAAGGCTTCAACCCACCCCGCTCAATTACTCCTTCCCTCCAATGCTTTGGTTCATCGGCAGATACAGTAAACTTGCAGATACTATAACTCAGTATGGCTACTATGACTCAATATGGATGCCACTTGGTCAGAAACAGAAAATCTACAACATAAATACAGATCCCAGAGGGACCCTCCTTTAGACACACTCATGCTCTGTGTAGCAACCAGCAGCTTTTTAAGCAAATAATCTCTGTTCTCCAGTACGCTCCTTATTCATGGCTCATTTCCTAACTTTGTTGTTCAAGATGAGCAGCTGCAAAAAAAAAACCACCTGATGAAAGGCAACTAGAGAAGGTTTATTTCTCCTTTGTCGCTTTGGCTTTTTAATTAAATTATTACATAAAAAAGAGTTGCTTGTTTGGAGAGCCACCTTTGTAAGACTTTCTGTTCTGACATCTACTTAAAATGCCAGAATAATAAAATTTGTTTTATTCGGATAAGATCTTAATGCTTTGTTCTTATTTAAAACTCTGGAAGGACACATTTGTGTGGGGTTTTTTAATACCTGCATATCTAAGGTTTCAGGCCACAAAGAATTTTCTCCACCAACACTCCCTCCATGTTTGATTTCAGCATGAAGAAACAATAATCAGAAAGAAAAGGTAATTCACCAGTATCCAGCCTTTGTGCGAAATGGTTTTGACAGTGTCTGAAAGATATAAAGATGTGTCTTACCTCCCAGGTCTGAGACAGCCGGCTGACAGATGCAGTGTTGAGACCCATAACAATTGCAAAGAATGAATTCAGATTTCTTTGGGCTTTACAGCTGAGGAATAAAAAATATGATTTTTTTGTACTCAGAATCAGCGATAAATGGAATGCACACGTATCCTAGGTTACTGAGTCTCATTTCAACCCTCAGCACTAACATACAATCATCTTCCACATAATGAACTCATTAAATGTCCTCTCATAACCACCTGCAGTCTAGGTGATGGGGTCTCTAAGAAGTTTTTTAGAAAACGTTCTACTGTCTCATCAACCCTGTTGTTGGCAGGTTATTTTTTTCCCTTTGCTGTCAAAAGTAATTTTCCCTTTTCAATGTTCAAGTTACTCCCAGCTGTCCTTTACCATACAGAATAATTCCTTGACCTCTATTCTGCTGTATAATAAATATTTTCATCTCTTTTTCATCTTTTCTGTAAATTGTACAACACAGGTTCCTTCAATTTCTCTTTGTGGTTGTGGCCTGCAATCTGCTTTTTCATATTGTTATTATCCTTCATTGAATTCTTTGCAATTTATTTAAACTCATTTAACTCGTATTTCCTTCACTGCTTTCTCGTGTAGTGAGACAGTGGGGAGGGAAGAAGAAATATAACTACTGCTCTACGTTCTTATGCAAGCATAAAACAAACAGCAAATTATTTATTTGAACAGCATCACATTTTGTCCTTTCCTTTAATTTGTCATCTATTATCACCCAAGGACCTCTGTCACAGTGCTGTTCTTTACAATCATGCATTTATTTCTTCAGCTCAGTATTAGCATTTTGTAGCTGAATTACTTGGCATCTATCTAAATTAAATCTTATCCTTTTGTTGTTTGCACATGCCACTAGACTCCTTAGATAATTTTTTTTTTCTATGTGTCCTCCAATGCATTTGCAATCCCTCATCATTTTTATTGTCTGGAAATATGGTTAGTGTTCAATTTACATATGCCTATAATCCAGTTGCAGATAGTATTGGTTCCAGTATAGGTCCCAATGGAATTTGCTTGATACCTCTATTTTTTGACATTTTACTATATACAATCAGACCATGCTTATTTCTAGTCCATTTTCTGGTCCATTAGGAAACTTGAAATCCTGAAATCCTGAGTCCTTTTAAGGCAAAAATATTGTCCTGTCTTTTGCAGATTTTTGGAGACCATACAAATATATGGGTGCATTTGTGTGTGAGAATGCAAATCCTCTTTTAAGATAATTTTAAGTATGAATGAATCTACTTGCTTCACTGGGATTTATCATCAGGGAAAAGTACATGCCAAGGCCTTAGCCTGGAAAATGGCCAGAACTTGTTACAAGCTTTATAAAGCCTGCCATTATCACTGTGTACTATCTTGAGCAGTGTACTTCTCACTTCACTTCAGCTGTCTTCGAGTTAGGATTAATTTTGTTGCTTAGATTCTTTTTATCATTAAAGCCAGGCAGCTCCCAAAGGCCACTCATTTCAAAACAATGAAGGTGTCCAATGCAGCCTGCATAAACCATGTGTTGGGTGGGCCCACTCCTCACAGCAAGCTGTAAGAGAAGGGATGTCTCTCACAGTCAGCCACCGCTTGCTTGGCAAGCAAAAAGGATGCTGTTGTAATCTGTTTGTTCTAACCTTACACTGACTTGTTTCTTTAACACCCCAGGATGTTAATTTCTAACAGCATGCTAATTAGTTTTCTTTATTGAACCACTTGTTTTCTCTTTTAGAGAGTTCTCATCAACAGAACTGTATGGCTTTGTTTTTCAAAAACTCTGTCTCCCTTTTATGTACTGACACTTTTGTGTAAAATGCTTTTATTTTCTTCAGGCGCTCCTCAACAGCAAAGCACACAGATGAACATTAAATCTTAGTCCTGGTGTTTTCTTGACCAGAGGAAAATCAGACGAAGATTCCTGGCTGAATCTGTGAGCAGAGAACAGGGAGCAGCCAGAGCTGTTCATAGTTCCCTACCTCTCTGCCTTAGTCATAAACAAAACAGGAGAACTGCTTGGCTTGTCTCATGATTAGAGTCCTGTGCTTATTCCATCCTTCCACCCTAACTGTTCCTCAGTTCTGCTCTTCCAGAACTGATGAGATACAGTGGTGTGTTCATTTAGAAAGCAGCTTTTATGACAGAAAAAAAATCCTGTGAAAACTATACACTCGCTGATTTCATCACCTACATTCTCCAGTGATGGGTGCTTCTGCCATACACTGGGAGAGCCTGTCTGCTGTTTACTGACAACCGTACTTAGTGTCCACGACTTTGGCTTTTCACTTAACAGAATGGAATCAAGTAAAACAGAGCAACACTTTAGTATGGTAACAAATATATTCTTATTCATGTAGGACTGACACAAAACTTCTCCTGGGATGCAAATTATTGCTACAGTGGTGCAAGCAAGGCATGTAGAACCAACCATTTTTTGGCCACTGATATAGCAGAAGATGTACACATTACTAGATACCACACAACTTGCAAACTAAATCAGCTCACAGTTATGAGTTACACTAGATTAGATTAGAAGAATTAATTTCTCCAAAGGCACTGCTTCAGCAGAGAACAGTCCTTTGTATGTAAGTGACTTGCAAATTAAATCAGCCCAGTCGATGAAGGGAGCAATTTATACATTTTCCATGAACATGAATATTCAAATATTGCAGAAGACCAACAAGTGAAGAGAGAGGTGAGGAGGATGATTGCACATATTTAAATTGCTTCATTTCCTTGGTTACTAAGACAGAGTGATTACAGAGAAATCTCTGTGTATAGTATTGTATTTGTTTTGGTTTAGGGCAAATCTGGGAAGAAACTTTTGAATGGGGTATTTTTAGAAAGCAAACTTAAATGGCTTTTTCTTTAACTGGTTTAGGAAATTTTTTTTTTGGAGAAGAGGGGGAAAAACTATTTATTTAATAAGCAAAGTATTTTTAAGCTTAAAATAAAAGAATGAATAATATTAAACAATAAAACTTTTTGCTGTTTGATTAGATGGCATTTTTAGAAAGTTTTTTTTACGGAATGCAGTTCGGTTTGTTTAGTTTCTTATCAGGTTTTTTGGCACTGGACAATGCTGAGGTCTAGGCCCCAGTGGGCCACAGGTTTGAGCTTCTAGTGCTTTTTTGGGTTTTTAGTTTAGAGTAGGTTTGAATAGTTTGAAGAAAAAGGGAAAAAAAACCCTACAGTTCAGAGAACTCCTTTGCTTTAGCTAGCCAAAGGCAACAAAAAGCAAAGGAGATATTTGTCCTGGTGTCTGTCTGTGCTGCAGACAACACAGTCCAGGAGCAGAATGTGTAGGAGTGAGTGCAGTTTCTGAAAAACAAACTCAGCACTTCTCTTTTTTTCCCCGCTTCGCTCTCGAAACCAGTCTCAAAGGTACAGAACATAATACTCAAACAGAACAGACAACTGGGGATACAAGCACCATAAAGTCATCTTAGGACATTCCACCTTGGTATATATTTGTGTTCTGTTGCAAGACATAGAATAAATGCCAGTGCTACTTAGTAACATTGAAAGAGTAAACTGTCAAATCTAATAATGAAAAAGCCTACCCCCCCAGTAAGTAAAAGAGTACTCAAGAGAGGATTTCATGGGGCAACAGCTCATTGCAGTTAGGTTCCTCTCTAGAGGTAGGACTTCCAGGTTTGTAACAAGTTTTGATCTAGTCTTGTGTGACTGTTTTGCTGCCAAAATAGTTGTGTCATATGGTCCTCAGGTTATCTCAGCTGAGAAGGAGCTATCTCTGCCAGTCAGGGATGTTTTGCAGCTGACACTGCAGACACAGCAGCTAAGCTGCCAGGGGAGATTTGAGCAGCACACACCCCATCACATCTAGTTTTGACCAGGCTCTGCTGTTACCTATGGACTGTTTTATTTAGGTATGCTATTAGGTATGTATTACTACACTATCAAAATACAAGATGACAGATTATTTTCTTTCCTTGCTTCTCCACCTACTTCTTGCCAAACAAACCACAGGAATTCAAGGATCTCTGTTGCAATGACAGTAACTTACTGGGCAGCAATCTTGATGAACTTTTTCACCAGCTGTACACGTTTGCAGAGCTGGCTGCAGAGAAGTATCTCGGTGGCAACCCAAAGCTGGACCTCATTGCATCTTTGAAGCAGAAGACTGAGATTCTCAGTGTTTTCAGCACTGCCCTGTCTGCTGAATGTGAAGTATATCAGCTCTTGCTGGAAGACATTGACAAAATCATTATAGGGATATAAAAACAATTTAAATATAAATGAAATGTAAATTATTTAAAAGTATATTTTTGAAACAAGGTCTGATCACAAATGGTTATTTTTTCATTATCCATGAGCCAATCACAAATGATTCAGGTTTGGCTTAGCAAAATCTAGACTTATTACAGAAGGCAGGTGGACTGGAAATCCCACAAGATATGCTCTTCTTGTTAGAATTCCTGAGATTCCATTTCTGGCTATAGCCAGATATAAGACATTAACAATCTATTTCTGTATTTCATCACTTCTGTTCCAGTATGAAAAAGCAACCATATTAAACCACTGCAGAATCTGAAAAATTTCCATTCAGACTTGTTTCTGTATTAGCCAATTTTAAACAATAAGAGATGTGGGTCTTGATTTATGTTAAAAACAACACAACCCAAGCTTAGCCAATTTCAAATTTAAAGTAAATTTGAAATAAAGTATAATTTTTATAAAATAACAGAGCACAAAACAAAAGAAAAGGAAAGCATCTGTTGAAAAGCAGGGGAATTTGACATTCATTTTCTCAGTCAACATGCTTTTTGGTAAATGGCATTTTCAAAAGAGATTTTTTACTGTTAATTGTGTGTTTTACTCAGCAACTCAAACCAAAACCTATGAAAGTTACTGAAACAACCCAATGGGCACTGAAGTTCACCATTATCTCATTTAATAAAGCCTGCCCAGGATTTTTCATCTCACTGAAGCCTAACAAGAATAGTATTGTGACTATTTGAATCAACGAAACTGTGAATTCTTTGGTGGCTGAAGTAATATGACAGACAGCTATTTGTGGAATCCCATATTTATTGACACACTATCAAGTGCATAGGATATTTTGCACATGCAACACATTCATAAAGAGGGTTTTTAGAAAATAATCATGGTTGTGTACTCTCTTGAGGCAAATCTCAATAAAACACATCAGGTATACAGGAAACGTATGAGAGGTCCGAACACATAAAGTTACAAACCTCTGACCACTCTTTTCAGTCTCAAGGATTGCAAGATAACTCTTGGACCTGTGACCACTACTGAGAGCTGCCAAATGATGCTGTTGTGACAGTGAACCAAGCACCCAGGAATACCAGTGCTCCAAAATGCATCACAATGGTGCAATGCTGCCTGACAGTAATATACCTGGAAGTGGATGTGGTGCTTCTTACCTCGTGAATCGCGTTGAAGAGACTCCAGTCAAAGTTTGTTAGTTCTAAGGCAAGATCCCAGGTGTTAATTCCCAAAATCCTCACAGATCTTTGCTGCAATTCCTCATTTTCAGAAAATGGGTTCTAAATGAATAGACAAGAGCAAAACAAATCCCTCAAGAAATGCCAAAGTTTCTGCAGTGAAACTGTTACTGGACTAAGGTACCAAACAGAGCTGAGCAGGTAATCTTCTCTAAGTGCTCTCTGAGGGCTTTTTTCCCCACTAATCAAAATGAAGGAGCTATAACCTATTTAATAAATAGCTTGAAATGGGAAATGGGTCAATAGGATCAATGATCTGCTTTGGAGAGTGAGGCCTCCTCCCTCTCTCCTTCTCTCTCCCAACCTTGAATACAAAACACTGGCCAAGCAGACAGCATAATGAAAATAAAATCCCTGAAACTATCAGAAAATAAAATCTAAATTAAGACATCAGTAAATTTTCTGATATAAAAGAATCATTCTGAAAACACATTGGATTAAGAATGCCCTCCAGTCCACTTTTACAAATAACATAAATCCATATATTTTATGATTAATCTACCCCAAAAGTAATCAACAAAGGGTAAAACACTGTGGGTTCTGATTCATGACAGTTACTTAGTATATTACTATGGAGTGCTGTGGTACTGCTGGTGTTCAGGTTCATCTGACATTTCAAATATTATCTGGGATTTTCAAAGTTTTGCATTTCTCTTGGCCTTTTTAACCTCATCAGTCTGAAACTTGGCACATGAACCATCTGCCAAGATGAAAGATTATTCTTACCAGTTAAGCCATTACTTTGGTGCTATATTTCTGACAGTTACAGCAAATTTTGCAATTTTTATTACATAACTAATGAAACTAGGTTGGCTGTCACCTGTCTAGGCTGGAAACCTTCCCTTAATATTCACATTTTTAGAGATGGCTCGAACACCGGAGGTAACGGGGATGACAGATTTCAATGATAGTGGCATATCAGCTCTTGGGGCACATTGATCCAACGAAATGTAAATAGACATTTCTCATCCTGAGGATGAATGCACAGATCCTAGAGGTACTGACAACATGTAGAAGTCAGTTGCAATACAGCCCCTACTCTTTCCTGGAAACATCTGCATAATTAATAAAAAAAGATTATGGAAACAGCAAAGTGCCTGACTGTGCCTGCCTCACTGAGGTTTTGGGAAAGCACAGCAGGACGGAGTTCACAATCCTGGTTTCTGAAGACAGAGGGAGGGATGAGAGAGATCTGCTGCCTCTCAATCTGCTGACCTTCCCAGCCCCAGCGAGAGGATGGAGAGACAGACATGCAGAAGGAAGGGAGGACACACAACCAGTGGCACACACCAGCTGACCACGTGGCTGCCACAACGCAGGGGTCACATGGATGGGTCTTGTGGAATTCACACGACATCTATTTCCACATGTCGTAATTCCATGGAGTTAGTCCACCGCTTTGTATGATTATGTACCAGCCAAAGTGCTACAGAGGCACAAGGCAGGGTGGGGAGGAAAGGTCACAAGAGCCCTGAATAATCCTCATCCCATCCATTCTGGTACAAACACAGGTCAGCTTTTCCAGGCTGATGTAGATTGAAAGATTTAAGCAGCACAGAAGCTTTGGTGTATTTAAAATTGATGAACAAATCCCACTACGGTTCAGTCAAATAGCTGCTGTTAATGAAAGATGTGGGGGTTTTTTGTTTGTTTGTTTGTTTTTTTAAGGAATAGAGCAGCTCAGTAAGCTTTACTAAGGAAGCAAAAAATAAATTCTACATTGAAAAAGTCCATTGAGAGGAATACTAATGTTTTGGAGTCAGACAAACAAAAAATGGGAAATATACAATACCAATCCTTACCAAAGAATCGGTCAGATCTTTTCGGTATACAAACATGCGACTGGATGACTCCAAAGATTTTGAGATAGCCAAATCATTTGGTTGTAGCTGATGTTTTTCTGTAAAAACAGCACAAAAAACACAGAAGTCTCAGAACAGGAGTAAAAGCTCTATATAGGAAATAAAGGTACAATTGTATTTGTGAAGCCACATCAACTTCTTAGAAGGTAACTAAGCATCAAATTCAGTCTCTGTGGGGACCCATCATCTCTACCCTGCTCAGGAAAGAGAAAGGCAAGATATCTCTGATGGACTAGAGCACAGAAGCTTCCTGCTTCTGCTTTCAAACTGCACTTCACACAGAAAGAAACTCTGAAATCATCCGGTCTAGCTTCCTATGCCTTATAGAATATTTGATTTCAAGTCAGTGTATCTAGTATAAATGAGGCGACTTTTGTTAGAAAAGCGTGTCTTTGCCTCCAGAGACTGAGCTGTTGTGTGTCACTGGAGACAAAACCAGGGGTGGAGATTAAATCAGTAGCCACAGCCATTTAACAGTAAAAGAAGTTTAAAGGATCCCAATACCATGAAATTCACCCCACAGAGCAGAGCTGAGTGGTCCTTTTTAAAACAGTATTAACGGTAACTTTTCTAGACTAAGTGCAAATAATTTAGGAAATATCTGAGTAAAAGAGCACGACACTGGTAGCAAAGAGAAGGGACTTTTTTTCCTCCATGCCAGAGTACTGGTTCAGCTCTGCAGAATCTGGAACTCCACTTTCAGAGAAAGGTGGGGGAAAAATAAAGCAGAAGTCCAGACACAGCTTAAAAACTGCCCTGCAAAAACTGTCCCTTCCTGTGGACTCCAAGTAATTCCCTAGATACCTGATATACATGGTAGACCCAAAACTACCCCAGCACACTGACAGCTACCCTGGACTCTGCATTACCCATGAGGACTAGGACCACAAGGAGTCTGAGAGCCAAACATAGCTTCAGAGAGTTTTCCCTTTTATCCACGCTCACTTGTCCACGGATACACAGATAACGTTATGCTGAAATATCATTATGTTTTTTCAAGGCAATTTTGAATAAAGAGTTTGCTTATCCATTATTGGAATACAATAGAAACAGATTTTCCAATGCTCATACTGCTGCCCTCCAAGTGGATGAAAGACAAGAGTTCTGAGTTACACAAATAGCAAAAACACAAAGCAGAAAAGAAAGCACAGCAGACTGGTGTTTTTTACTTGCAGTACATGATGCATAAGAAGATGATATTGTTGTATTTCAAATTAACTCAGGCAATGTAACTAAGTAACATTTTAGGGGTTATAAAGGTCACATACAAATGGCCTTCCTACTGTACCTGTGTTTTATTTACTGTTTCTCATTGAACAACCAAGGGGCAACCACTTCTATTTTGTGGCTTTCCTGGGAACCAATATAGTATGTTTCATTATTTATGAATGGTTGGTTTTCTTTACCTAAGCAGGCAGTTAGAACTAGATTTATTGCTATCAGAGCAAAACTTGCCCTCCTCTTGAACAGGAGAGAAAGACCTTGAAAACAACAGCAGCACAGTGATTTTGCAGTGCTGTGAAATGCACTGGAGGTGAGTTTGGGCACACACAAGGGTAAAAAGAGTATGCCTGAAAATGATGTAGCCTGGATGGCCAGGACACCCATGTGTAATGCTCCCAATGGCTGCTCTGTGACCAGGATCTCAACAACCACAGCAGGGCTCCATCTCCCTGCCACCCACACCAGTGCACTCAAAAATATGTTTATTTAATTGAGCTCAGCATGGGGGGAAAAAATGTGACCTTCCAGTTCTGAATCAAAGATATAAACAGAACAAGCCAGCACCTGTGTGTATTTCATTTAACTAGACTCACAAAGAAGTAGCAATGAGTGCTGTAACTTGAAAGACCCATCCTTCATCTTAGGGGTTCAACACCAACTAATGTTATCTAAGAATATTGCCAAGGTATTCTACACTCTTAGTGCTTTTGTAGATACAGCTTCACTAGGTTCTATGCACCTAGTTATATTGCTTCCAAAAACCACCACAAAGATCAAAACAATCTGATCAAAGAGCTTGAGACCTGCCAAACACCAAAGAAGATCTTGGGACTTTGGCTGGTCTCTAGTATCACTCCATGATCACTCTCGTCTTCCTTAAAAAAGACAGTAAGTCCTTCTATTTAATGACTAACACTAAAACAATAGGCAAATGATGTCAGTTGTTGCTTACAAAATATTGCTGAGATCGCTCTCAGTATCTCAATTGTGCAAATGCATGTCTTCCTCCTCTCAGCTCAAGAATATTTGTTACCCATGCGATAAATGAGGAAACAGCTATGCACACAGTATTTTCTACTCCCTTCTCTATTTTTAAAGCAAACCATGCCTCATTGCCTTCAAAATTAATTTAAATTCCAAAATAGGAGATTCATCTGTGGAAAAGAAATAAAACCTTGTAATACTGCTGAGAGTTCTTTACACTCCCTTCCCAGCCAGGGGATGCTACATCCCACAGTACCCAAGAAAGAGCTGTTGCCGTGGAAACAAGTCTCTGGGAAGCAGCTCCTCATTGTTCCTCTGGTCATCCAGCTGTGGGCCCATAGAGAAACAGCTGTATCCTTGCATCAGAAAATGTCAGCCCTCCCTTACCTGATGTAATAGAAGGCAAGTAATCAGATGAAGGGAAGTTACTTACCACCAGAGAATGAGACTGTCACCAGTGCCAACTCCTCCTCAGGGTACTGGATCTTTTCTGCCACAATCTTCACTATCTCCTGAGCTGAAGTCGACACTTGAGCTTTCACACTGACATAGGAGTGCTCTGTTATATACACACGGCAGAAAACTGCACAAAGGAAGAAAGACATGCTCAGCTGTAGGCAGAGATACCTGAACAGAGCAAGGAACAAACTTGCAGATCCCATCACAGCAATGCCTCAGCGGCCTGGCTGCTGCAGGAAGGGTAGTCACTGCACTCTGACACAAAGGACATGAAACTAAACATAAACATCACCATTTTCCCCCTACCCACTTCCTGTTCCTGGTAAATGAGAGAGGCAAGCAAATGGAAACATGGTTTCCCACAGCAACATCCATTTAAGACTTCCTACTATGAGGATTTGTCACAGACAACCTCCTTCACTGCCTATCTTCTCTGAAACTCAGCTGTTGCCATTTTTCCTCCCTTTCTTTTAGGTTCAGATAAATCCTTTCAGCCTATCTGCTGCAGAAATTACTCTGGACCTCCATTTCTACCTGGAACAGGAAGCTTTGCAAGAACAGTGCTCCCAGGTTTCCAACCACTCCTGACAGCTTATTACCTGAACTACTTGCATTGCCCGAGTATTTCAGCACCAGCAGAAACTGCCCAAACAGCCATACAATCAGTTCTGACAATTCATTTCCTGAATCACAAGCAGCACATATAAAAGGGCCTGGTTTGGAGAAATTCCCTGGGCTCACTTCTTCCACTGAGGTCCATGAGTCGGTTCGGCTCTGGGAATGCTGTGGTCAGCTCAGCAATTACTTTTTTCTGCTACAAAAAGGGATGTATGCTCTCTATGCCTGACAGAATTTTGGGTTTACATCTTTTGCTGAGTTTGCCCTAGCTACTTCTTCGAAATACGGCTGCCACACTTAAAGCAGAAGAAACTGAGCTGCAGACTTGCATAAATATTTTGAAAATTACATCTGCTAATCAGAATCGTCACAGCTCTTGGTTTCACACTCACTTCAGTGCTTAATTAAACTTTCAATTTCCTTCTACTCTAGCACGTCTTATTATAGACAGGCTGCTACCATGCCAACACAGGACACCTTTTCTTCTCCAGAGCTGTTGGGTTTTTTTAATTATATTTATTGACAGATGTATGTAGCGATAGCTCTTTGCTTGTCCTACAGATCTTCATGGCTTCAGGGCACTTTCATTAGTGAAGACTATGTCAGAACCAGTTAAGAACTCTATCCTTGAGACCAGGATTTTTTTCTTGTTGTAGTAAAGAAAAAATGAATATGAGAATGAAGGAGGAACTTAACACTGAGTAGTGGGGAAAAAAAGCCATTTGATTTTATAATTCCTTTTTAACCTGTCTCTGCTGACAGAGAGTAAACGAGATGCTCGTTCTATGCCAGAATCTTTATATTAGAATGGATACACATCATGAAGATCGAGACATCCAACTGCACTTTAAATTACTAGGTAGAAAAATACATTTTAAAAAATCTGACAGGAATATTTCGACTCCATATGCAGACTGACACACCTTGCTTACAGTGAATTTGTTTGAGATGTCCTCTCTGTCATTTGCAAAGGGACAATGACAGCAATGTCAATTTATAGACGGGCTATTGATCTATCCTTTCTTTAACACTGAACTAAATCACCCCACAGGTCAGATGCTCAAGCACAACTATGAAAGTGGTTGTGATTATCCCACTCACACCCTTCCAACATTCTATCTATCTGTGGTATCTCTTGAGATGGACAATGTCATCTCTTCCAGGAGCCTGTGCTGGTCCTCTGTCAGAAGGAGGCAATGCCAGAGGGAGGAAGTGGCCATGGGCTGCAAGCTGCCCTGGTAATGATTGCAATAGAGGATAAAACACATCTGGTCAAATGGCATGGTGCAGCTTGGACAGACCCATCCTCCACAAGCACCATCAGTCAGACAGCACTCCACCACACAGGGTTAGGTGTCAATCCTCTGCATCATCTCTCCCTTCCCCAACTTCACCCTGGCTATTTCATTCCTTCAATCCCATCACAGTCCATGGCTCCTGCTCTCAAGGAGCTAGAAAAAAGCAATTTAATGCAGTCAGGATTAGCCCTGCTGGGTCCTGTCCTGGTGACTGTCCTACCACAGCCACATGGTCAGTCCCCTCTCTTGCGCCAGTACACTTTCCTTTTCAGTCACCCACAAGCTGCATCCAGCTTTGAAAAAAGAATGAGTGTGGGGGTTCTCACCCACAAATAAGATTTTTAGAAGAAGCCTTGGTAACATAAACCTCAAAACCCCCTACATTTGAAGCACAAAAAGAGGATTATCTATCAGCAGCACATACTGTGCAAGTCTTTCAACTTGGCATAGAACAAGCTCAGTTTTTATTCTGTCACAAATGAGCACTAAAAATACACTGACTTGAAGTGAACTTCCAGAGTTTTGTTCCCAGTAAGAAATGAAGATATACTGTCAAAGAACGAGCTTGCCAGGTAGGAGGTGCTTCTGCTGTTCCCTGCTCGCGTACACAGTGTTCTCCTCTCTGCTTCCTTCCTCAGGCATTACAGGAGGGTGACAGCCTCACTGCCTTACAGTATTACCAGTGATGGAGGGAAATTGCCTTATGAAATGGCTGACATTAAAGTGAAGTGGCACCTTGCACTCCATGCAGAGATGTTTTTGAGCAGAGAAGGAACTAAGGCACATTCCCAGAGTTACCTGATCCTGGCCCATTTCCTGTGACAGGCTTATTCATGCACCTTTCACAACCAAGATACAGGTCAATAGACTGAGAGTGTGAAATGGAGCAGAAATAATGCCTGGTGGATGGGCTGCCAGCACCCCTGGAACGCACACAGAACTGTAACAGGGGTGCTGGAGGAACTGGACAGGGCAAAACCCCCTTGAGATACCATGGCACTGTTGAGCCCTGCAAACCAGGAGGAAGAAAAGTAAATTTGCACAGCCAAATGTTTCTTTTGTGTCCCTATGGTCTTGTTCAAAAGCTATATGTCAGCTACAGAATATTGACATTGAAGTCCTTGAGAAACAATTTTGTAGTTTTTGAGCTTTTCCCTCCACTCTTTTGTTTATACTCACTTTCTTCTGTTTCATTCATGGTTCCTCTGTGCTGCAGCCAGTTCTCCTTTACACTGAACTGGTGGAAAAAAGTTTTATTCTGTGAGGGAGTGGAAAAGAAAGAAAGGAAACAAACAAACAAAAAAAAAAAAAACAGTGATTTTTTGCATCCCTGCTGTTTACAAAGCAGTAATTCACCGAATACAGCATTTAACTCGTATGTCTGGTCAAAAGGTTTCTGTATAGGAAGTACACCCACCCTTTCTTGGAGCAGTAAACTGGGAGTTGCCTTACTAAATAATGGCCAAAGTGGGGATTTTGGAGGAAGCAGGACATGCCAAGGCTTAGCAGCCTGCACAATTCAAGGTTTTCTGTATTCATGTTCAGAGTCCATTTCTTATACACTTATTCCTATATATATTTCATATGTACCAATCAGCCTATTGAACAGTTTCATTACAATCCCATGTTCTGCCTTCCATATTTTTGCAGTAACATTTTAAGCTTATTACACACTTCAGCTTCAGCCCAGTAAAATTGGCGAGCACAGCAATTCACCTCTGAGCAGTTTGTACACCAACTTCCTCTGGCTGCAACTTCTCCCTCCAGTTAAACAGACAGATTCATGTTCCTCTCTTTTTGTCTGTCCCTGTCACAACAAATCTGCCCTTTGCTCTGTTTACTTGACATCCATGTCAATGCCTGTGTTCAGCCTGGTTTGCCCAGCTTACTCCATCCCTCTAGCTCAGTGGGGACACACTCCCAGGCCTCTCCTGAATTTTGACATCTCAAAGCATCTTGTTAACATGCTAATACTGTCACAGCCACTGCAGGTTAGCTCACACTGCTGATATCCAGAATGCACTCAGAGGAAAAAAAAAAAATTCCTTAAGCAGCCTTGCAGGGCTAACCTCACTGATGTGCCCTGTCATGTTTTTGGTCACCAATCATGTTCAGTTAAGAAGCCAAGAAAAGAGAGGGAAGTGGGCAGAGGGGAAAAAAAAGTGAGATGGTAAGTAATCTAGCTATCAGCAACAATCAGGTTGGCATTACCTTTCGATGAGGTGAATACTCATCTACAGTGCTGAAACAAAAAGAAAAATCACAATTATTCTTTCCAGACAAAGCTTAGGGAAAGGAGGTTCTAGCTATAACAAACTTTACAACATCAGGAAGTTTTTAACAGTAAATGGTCACTGCAGAAAGGCTGCAGAGATTCTTCAGGAAAAACTAAAGGCATCTGGCTCAGCCATAGAACTTTCCTTTGACTTGCATAATTGATATAGTGAAAAGCAATGGTGCCAGCCATGAACTGCTGGAGTAGGCAAACACAGCAGACAGCATCACCCTCAAGGGCACAGCTCCTTCCACTTCCCCAATGGCCAAACCACGGAAACAACCTCCATTTGCTGGGAAAACATGCCAATTAAATATCTTTTATAGATGCCATAATTAAATAATAACTATAAGATGACTATTCCAAGTGATTTGCTTCTCAGTACTGCAAAAAGAATGAAGGTACCGTCTGAAGTCACAGACTGCAACTTCTGAGGGAATTTTTGCCAGCTTCTCCACAAACTATTGCTCTGTCTGTAAGTAATCCCAAATGAAACTGATTGGAGTGAATGTTGAATCACAAACACTGCCCAACAAACATCAGGAAAACATAAATAATCTAGCTTTAGTTTTAAGAAGAGATGATTTGTAAAACTTGCCACTTGTATCACTCATCACTTTATTGAATTATAGAAAGACAGCAGCAAAACTAAATTACACTCTGAATAAAAGAAGACTTGATCACAAATATAATCAACACTTACTGACGGCGATGCATCCCAAGTATCTTCTGAAATTCTTTCAGGTCCTTCTCAAGAATGGGATATTCATACACATCATCTAACACATTTCTGTATATCGTCTACAAAACAAAGCAGTATCTTCAAACATCTGAAAATTCTAACATTAATCTAAGGCATAACATCAGTGGTCTAAGTCAATTCAGGTGCTATCCTACTAAAACAAGTTCTATCATTATATTTATGCAAAACCTGTAAGGAGAGAACGTTCCTGTTTAAATTTCCAGACTGGTCAATATTCAGCTTGCCTTTGGAGAAACACTCTTACTTAGTACTCTGTACCAAACAAGAGGGCAAAATGCTCATCCTATTTTGTCTATCAAAAGGAAAATTTAAAACACCAGTTGTAGCTATTACATGAAACCTGGGTTAGGTCAGAATAACACATTCTGAAGCATGACAGCATACCACACTATCATCACTTATCCAAAATGGTAACACATAGGTTCATTAGATTAAGACTTTTAAAATGGCAAATATTCTACTTTAACTTTCCTCACATTTGCATGCATTTTAAAGTGAGTTGAGGTCTCCCACAAGCTCTAACAACTCTCCCCAGCTGTAAACTAATAAACATTAGCTGTTAATATAAATTAACCTTACTTTTAATTTTGTTGGAAGACGTTGTCATGATTGAGATTCTAGGAACTATTTTCTCTACACTTTCCGCATCAGCATGTAGATCCTTCCTTTTCCCTTCTAAGGAAACGAGGATCATATGTATGAGCTGAGTCACCAGGTTTGCTTTAGCTTTAACCCCAAATTCATAGATTTCTGCATGAATGATTTTAGCCTATGACCCTGTACATTGGTTTTGCACATGTAGCCACAACCATCACTAACATTATTGCTGTTTAATATTGCACACAAGCTCCCAGAAGAGGAATTGTGAGGCAGTGCACAGTCACACACCTCCATGGCCAGAAAGCCCTGAATCCAGACAGGTGCAATTCAGTGTGACATAACTGATGCCTGAAATGATGTTCCCTTTCCAGTACAGCAATACACATCTAGTACCAAACAGCAAAAATCCTAAGGTCTCTGCTTCCATACGCAGTGTGTCATATTTAAAAAACAAAACAAAAGAAACAAAAAAATGGACTCTCAAGATTTTCTCCACATTGTCTTTGTCTTGAGCAAGTGGCTGAAGAGATAAAAGTCCCTTAAGAAGATCTCCAGTTGCAAAGAGCCTAATCAGAAAAAGTAGAAAATACTGCAAAATATCTCCTAAAATACTCTCATCTCTCAACCAGCAGAGAAAAAATATTGAAAAAAAAGGTCAGTAACCAGATTGATTTTAGGTTTGCAACAACCACACTATTTTCAAATTAACAAGGGAACTATAAGAGCTTTTGGAACTCACAGAAATATGAGAGCTTTGCTAACAAGTACGGAACAAAATTTTTTTATCAGAAATACTGTGCTTCTCTCCATGTCCACCCAGCAAACATCATGGAATAGGATTTCACTCCTCAGTCAAAGTAGCATCTTTTACAGACACCTCAAAACTGTCTATGTCCATGATCCTCTGGATACTGACTGCAGACCCTATTCTAACAGACATCATTGGTGTGTCCAAGGAACCTCCACATCTTTGTAGCTTTATTTCTTACCTTCCTTACTTTTCCCATTTTCCAGAGACCACAGGAGTTCCATAAGTTTCATATGTTAAAGTAATGCTTTTAATGTTCACTGTATTGACAATATAGGATTTCTTTTCAAGCTGACTATATTTAAGGCATTTAAAGAAGACACATGTAAATCATTTTATATTATAGATTTCATGAAGAAGATCTAAGTATGAAAAAATACGTTGTATAGATTTTGCTGTTGGGGCTTTTTAGACACAGTATGTAATTAAACATGCTCAAATGCATCACAGAAATAGTTTCAATACCTTTAAAAATTGTTTTAAATGTTCATCTTCATGTAACCAGTCTTTGTAGAGAGAAGTCCACTGAGACACCAAATGCAAGACTTTTCTTTTCCTACAAGACACATCAGAGTCATCTTCTTTCCCTTGGTGGTTCTTAGCACAATAGGTACAGTAGGTTAAGGAACATATAATAAGATCTCAAAGAAACTTTAAAATTAACTGCTGGCAAAGACTTTGCAATAATCTCATTTTCTAATGAAAGGGTTTTTTCACTGCATTGCTCAGTTTAAAATGTTTTATCCTGTCTGGAGCTTTAGGAGTTTCATAACTTTTTGGAATGAAATTCTCAGTAATAGGAATGTGAATTCATCCTCTGTGCCAACAGGATTTTTTTCTCTTACAGATTAGAGAGGTGAGTCTATAAAAGTAAAATCAATTCAAAAGGAGTTATACAATGTTCATTCATGTCTTTTCTGCAGAACTGAGAAGGAACCTTTGTCCTGCACACTGATGCCAACATGAATGTCTGTGGGAAGGAGAGCAAAGCATCATTAACAATAACACAAAAAGCGGGCAAAGGAAGTCAGTTACTTTTGGCCTGCACAAATTACACTATCTGCAGAAGTAACACTATTAAAATTTAAAAACAAAAAAAATAAATAAGTGAAAGATTATTTCTACCATTGTTCTCTATTCATAAGGCAGAAGCACCAAATGTCAGATGATACCCACTTTATACACTGTTCCTGCCTCTTCATGGTTCTTTGTTTTATAAGGTAAAAATTGATGTTTTTACCACAAAAGTTAAAGACGGGGAAAAGATTTTAAAAAACCAAACAATAAAAAACCCAAACAAACAAAAGGCTCATTTTATAGCCACAAGCTTATTCAAACATTGATCCATAGCTTCATAGCTTACGGAAGTCATTAGAAATACATGAAAATAATTCTTTTACCTCAGAATGAGTTAAGACTTATATCCTGTGTTACATGATAAAAGGAGCAGAGACTATACAATTCTTTACTTTTTCTCCTTGTGAATTCTGTAATATATTATGCACATGTAGGTATTCATGAATTAATATAACCCAGGGAGGTTTTAACCCAACTTAAATTCTACCTTACCACAGTTATAAAACAAAGCCGACATAAAATTGCATTGTTGCTATGAGTTAGGCATCTGTTTCAAAACCAGGCTATGTAACTTTGATATAAGGCTCAACAGTAGATAAAACCACATGGGTGTGACCTCCGTGAATACAACTTTGAGTAAAAGGATATTGCCTCAGGAGTGCCTGGCACAAGTCATCAGTCGTCATGAAAACCGTGTATGTGAGAAGGAAATCATCCAGGAGAGTTTCTGCAGAGAAAGACAAAAAGAGCCCAAGGTACAATACATTAGCAAGAGCAGGAAGAGAGTACCTACTCCTGTTACTGTGCATGGCAGGAACAGGACCCCTGCCCTAGAAAAACAAATGCCCAAAGAATACAGAATACATAAACCTTTACGTTTCAAAAAGTTAACATGTGTTAATGTGCTGGCACAGCAGAGATCAGCCCCTTTATTTAACAAGTACATCCTTGGCTCACAAAGCACCATCAGACACAACTATGCACAAAATAATTTACCATAGTTCAGGAACCAGTAAGAAAGAGTCCTTAAAACAAACACTGGTATCCTGGTTAGCTCAGCTGCACACAAAGCAGCCTTTCCACACATTAGCTTGGTCTGGAAATTCAGAAGAATAGGAGAAAAAACTAGGATTGCCATGAAATGTGATTAACATCTACGCAGAGTAGCTGAGAACCATGAAATAAATATATTCAAATCTTTTGATCATTCGTTAGTTTTGTGGGCATTACTATAAGGGCTGAGAAGTTTTCTCTAAGGTTTGTTCGATTGTATTAATGAAGGTTTTTTTCTCCTCCTGGTTTTCATCAGTGTCACAAAACCAGGCTGAAGGTACCCACTAACAGAACATCGCTACACACTGAAGCTGTAGCACCTCAGGCTGCCAGGACCAATGTAACTTTTTCATTCCTCATTCCCATGTCACACTTTTTAAAGGATTTTTCCAAACCTTCACTGCATGCATTACTGGGGTGAAATCACTGGGTTTGCTCTTGGGTGACAGAGCTCAAGGTAATCTCACGGTGGTCTCCAAAAACCCAGTGGCACAATGGAGATAAGACCAAGCCATACTTTTCCTGGAGGTGTGCTAAAAAATTATATGGCTCAACAATCAGAGATGGCAACAAAAGAAAATTTGTCTAGATTAAGGTACTTATTTTTATCTTCCTGGAGGCCCAATGTGACAGGTTACCTGCACAGTCTCCAACATCACAATGTTCAGGGCTTGCCTCTGCAAAGCTCTGAGCATCCTGGTCTTACTGAAGCTACTTCCAGCATGAGTTGGACCCAATGGTTTCACAGCTCCCTTCCAAATGAAATTATAAAATTTTTAACCAAATTTGATTCCAGTTTTAGTAAACTACTCATGCACAATGCATGATCTAAAGTATTTGATTCACACACAAAGTATTTTCTTTTATGCAGACAAACAATGTAATTGGTCTTTGTAACCACAAAATAAAAATGTTTCTGTTTGTTTCTCTGGTTTTGGGTTAGGGTTTTTTTTCCAAATGGTAAGATTTTCCTCAAGTTTTGAGGGATTCCTTTTGACTATTTCTTTTAATTTCAACAAATATGCTGTGTTTCCTTTAAGAAGAGAACAGTTCTGTATCTTTTCAGATAAGAACAGAAACATGGACAGAGGCTGAACAATAACAGAAGTGATTTCAGTTATATTGTAGAGCAAAAATATTTTACCAGTATAACTAGCTGGTATTAGTTGGCACCGATTATACTAAGTTGTGATTTATGCAGTGAATTTACAACTGCAAACACTGAGGGTTAAACCATACCACACATGAGAAAGATAAGGCTGAGCCCTGATTGCCCTATCCTGATTGTCTCCCTATTTGTTTATGATCTGCTCCAGTCCAAGCTAGTGCTTTTGTACACGTGTGCAACTGAGAGCATCCCAGCAGCTTTCCACAGCAAGACTGCAATTTCAGCAATAATTTAGACCAATTTCCGTTACAGCTGCTTTGGACCTTATCAGTAAATTATTGATCCCATAGCTGTGGTGCACAATGGCAATGAGAATTCATCCATCATTCACAGATAGATGTCACGTGGATAAACGTGGATGGATAGCTAATGATATCCCACCCTGTGAGCATGGGATTCAAAATACCTCCAGTATCTTTTAAAAGAATTAAAACAGGTCTATCTAGCTCAATGCATTTAACAGTGCTAGTCTAGAAAGAATCATGATCTAAGGACGCATAGGTTAAACCCCTTGCACTCAGAAGGAAAACAATTAAATTCTTTATTCTACCCAACATTGTTAAAAATGGTGGCAAGTATTATCTCTGCATAAAAAGAGTATTTTGTCTCAGTAAATGAAAAGACATGGTGAACAGCTTGTTCTCTATCTGAAAGGTCATCTGTTCGTTCTCTTGCATGTCTTTTGGATGGTACAATGAGGCTATTAAAGTTGGAGGTTTCACAAACATTTATTTGGAAACAGCTGAGCTTGGAGTCAACAAGCACATTTTAGTTCTTTATTGAACTATGTGACTGTGCAGTGATCCTCACAAAGTCAAAGACACATTTATACCTGATTATTTCCCTAATTTCCTACTCTGTGTAGGTGAAATCTGAGTTTCAGCAAAACATAGACATGTGCTCAGAAAATAAATGAACTCCCAGTTGAAGCAAAACTGCAATATTATCAATAAGCTTCTCTAATTGGTCAAAAGAGAGTGACTTTATCATTATAAATGGTGTTTAAAAAACAACTTGTATGTTTATTTTTATTACCCGATAATCTGTTTTCCAGATGTCAATTCTTCCAGCATCCCAAAGTGTTGGGATGGAAAGGAAGATTGGTTTTACTTTAATGTCAGTTTCTTGCTTTTTTTGTTTCATTTTCTTGCAAGAACTGTGTTACAAACATTAATAAAACAATTTTCTCAAAAAAAAAAAAAAAAAAAACCAAACCCACAACAAATCAAACAGTGATGGAAAGTCTGGAACTGTACGTTTGTTCAGATAACTTAAAATAAGTTTCAAGCCCTCTGTTCATCTCCATCTTCACATCCTTCCATTCAGAGTCTCTGGTTTCTGACAACCCCACCAAAACAAGGTATATCACTCAGCCCACTTAAAGGTGCACATATGTGTACAAAGTGATTTGTTTTATCTTCTAAATGCAGAAAAAAATGTTAAGAAAAGCTAATAAATTATGTTTCCTACAGCTTGTGTATAGGCTGAATTTCTTCAAATCGCCTCTGAACATGTTTAGAAATTTAAACCCTAAAGGAATGTTTTGAACAAAAAAGTCTGGATTATACATGTGGTCCATTAATAGCATCACTCATCCGTTAAATTACTTTAACAAGTAAGCAATGAAAGTGCTTTTGCAAGATTAAATATCTATTAGCAGACATCACCTAAAGACTTTACAATAATATTCATATTTTAAAATGTCTGAACTAGCTTTTAGGTATTTCCCTGAAGTCCTACTGTTCACTGTAACCATCTTCCGTATTTTCTTCCTAAATGCCCTGTAATTTAAACTCATTCCAGAATGGTTTTTTGTGTCATAGCAGGAACACAAAACCTGAGGGTGTACTGATACTTCAAAAATAATTTGCTCAAAAACAAACAACTGTACGCTTGTCAGATACTTTTAGACATTAACACATGTCCACAAAAGATGATTTGCTGGTCTTAACCTATAAATGGAGAGAAAGGGTAACTATGAGAGGATTTGTTCACAGCATATTATTCATTCTGTTCCTAATGGCCACTAAGCGCACTAAATTTGAATAAGGGCTCTAAGCGTACAAGTTGGGCTGACAATTGTGAACAAAAGTCTTTCTGGGATTTTTCTGTTTAGTCACATTTGATTTAAGAGTTAAAAAAAGGCAATTCCTGTCAACTCATTAATAATTTACAGTTCACCATATCCCCACTCAGAATGGCAGCGAAATGCATACCCCTTTTAAAATTTTAGTCCATGTTCCAGTTTCTGCCTAAATTTGTGACAATTTTCCCATCATTCTTACAGAAAAAGTTTTTCTAGCATGTGTAGCAAACAGGGAGAATAAAATGCACAGTAATAGCTGGAAAAGAAAATACATTGGAAGGGAGATCTTGGTGCAAAAGCCTGTGGTGCTATGATTTTTTTTTTCTTCTTCATGAATTTTTTATTTAAACTTTTTTTTCTAGCCATTAATCTAACTTTTCTTTGTTCCTCACAGTTTTCTTTTATTTGGCTAAGCAATTATTACAAAGTCTGCAGTTAAATTGCAGCTATGGAATATTTTATTTCAAAGACAACTGCAAGCATCTTAAAGCTTCATTAAGACATGCAACAGAACCAGCGTAAGTCCCATGGCCTCCTGTTCTTGCAGCTCTTTGGGGGCAGCCTTAGGGAGAAATCTCACCACACCAATTGTGTGTGAGTTTCACAGGCATAAAAATAATAAAAAAGCAGGCATTGTGCTGGTTTGTTATTAAATAATCAATTTGCAACTCCTCAGCATCTGCTGAGGCAGTTTCTCCCAGGCTGAGTCCCCTCCTTCCCCCAAGTGAAATAAAAGCACAGACATGGCTTTGCCAGGAACAGTTAATATTGCTCGTCCCACTTTTCTGCAATGGAGAAGTCCTTCTGCAAGACACATTCAGGGTGGCTGAGGGGTAGAAAGAGCATTACAGAGACACTCTCACCCATGTGAAATATCCAGGGAACATCTGCCTTCAGCTGGCTCCTGAAAGACCCAGCAATACATCTACATGAGAAGTAGAAACTGTATTGTGTGTACAGGGTGATGGCAGCCAACAGCAGCAATGGTGCATTTGATGGGGAAGGGGGACCTAGGGTGCCAGAGACAGTAAATGATAAAGTATTTAGATGAAAAACACATCATATATTCCCACCTACTAAAAAAACAGACAGGATTCCCTGCTGCTTTCCATGTGCCCATTTACCTGTCTAGCAGGATAAACCCATTCTCCCTGAGAAGACAACTCTACAAATACCAGCTCAAGGTGATAGTACAATTATAAATGCCAGGAGGAAAGAATGGGTTTCCTACATGGGTTTGCACACCAAATCTGATTTTCCAATGGTTTCTTTTGACCTTTCTCCACCCTGTTCTCTAGGCAGGCTATCAATTACTAAGGCTTAGGACAGAAATAATACAGATCTGTAAAGAAAAACCATCTGTGACACACATTTAACAAATCAGGACAGGCAGTACACTTCATGGTGTTGCCACATCAAACATCTGTACCCTCTTCTCAAACTGGAGCATTTTCTTAAACTACTGTAGTGGTACGAGGCATCAGTGGAGCAGCCTCATTTTAACAACTTGTAACATGAACATTCAAAGATACTAATCTAAAGAAAATGTCTTTGCCAAACGGAGTAGAAGTTAAATTCATTTGATTAAATTAGATATAGTTGAGGACAGCTCTAAAAGCAAATATTAAAAAAGCTCTCATCAAATGAGTGAAGAAGAAAAAGTATGGAAAACTTTGAGTGTTACAGATAGCTACACCTCTCTAACTACTCACCTAGCAATTTATATGTTCACATATTATTTACTATCCTGCACGTGCACCAACCAGCATCTTTAGACCACCACAGCTAAACCAACAGTGCATATACATCTATATTACAAACACGTCCAGAGCTCAGGCTGCATTTAGAATACACCTATTGCCCTACTGCTAATATTAGACATACTGTCCAGCTAAGCCAGATACAATTATTCCTAATGCCTGAGTCATTAATCCCTTTACGCCCACAAGTAGAGAGAACTTGATGACAAATTCCAGTTTGTCCTGGTTTTCAGATCACACTACTGCATCCTGAATAGATTTTGGTTTGTTACTTCTCAATGTCTACCAGCAAAAAAAAACAAAACCCAAAAGTGAAAAAATAAACAAACAAAAACAGAAAAATAAGCCAAATAAATCCTCCCACTTTCAGTGACAAACTGACTGCTGAGATGACAAGAACCATTCTCTTTTCATACCAGACTTTACAGAGCAACTTTTCAGACTGTTCTTTCTATTCTCTGTAGCATTTCTTTTTCCATGTTTTATCCTTTCCATTATATGCTTATTTAAATATTATGAAAAAAATAAAGCTATGCAAAACAAGGCAACAACAGGATTTAAAATCCAATGCATCGAGTTTTTTTCTTATAACTGCATGGCTTACAAAAGGCAAATTCCTCCATACAAAGGAGTATAAGCATATAGACTCCGTGCATATAGACTCTATATTCCTTTCTCTGCAGATTGTATATGTCATGTACTGTTAGCTGGGGACAGGATACTGAGACTGAAATCTGTTAAACTGCAAAGAAAAACAAGTAATCTGTTTTTTGGGGGGGTTTTGTTGGTTTTTTTTTTTTTGTTTTTTTTTTTTTAAACTTATCACTATTCTGAGCCCAAATCTCTTTGACTTTGCACTGTACAAATCCATTGTGAATGGCTGTGCAAGAATTACAGAAAGATTTAAAGGTTTTTCAGGCTTGTATTCCACACGAAATCGGATTATAAGAAAATATAGATAAAGCACTGGAATGCAGGTCTTTTTCCACTTTATGCAAAGTAGTGATTCAGCTTTCTCCAAGGATTTGCTGATGGAGGCCTAATCTGTATGGAGATGGATGGAAAAACCAAACACCACCAACAAAAAAAAGATAAAAAAATTGCTTGAATGACCAAGCCTGGAATTTAGTAACTCACAGGTTAAAACTACTCTTGCCACTGTAGTGGCAAGCCTTAGTCATGCTACAGAGCAATTGTGGTTGTCACTATTTGCATGAGAGAATTAAACAGAGAGAATGAAAACCATGTTCTGAATTAAAAATATAACATTCTAAAACCTCTTTCTGCTTTTCAAGCAGAGGAAATCTTCTTTCCTGCTCAACTTATTTTTCAGAAATGTAACAAATAAAAAAAGGTCATAGTATCTTCTTCATCCTCATCACGTAAGAATTTTAATATAATACATTGGTCATCAGCCTCTAGGAACTCCAGCAGCACAAAATACAAGTGGGGGTTGCACAGAAATTTTTCAAACTCCAATGCAAACTCTGAGGGACTTTTATGTGATAATGAAATCTCTTTGGTGCTTGGCGGGGGGAGGGGTATTTTTGAGAAATAAAAAGATGAAGAGAAAAATAAATGTACTTTAGACAACACAGAACAAATTCTAAAACCCTTTAGCTATGCCATTTCCCATTTGTGACTGTGGCAAAGATGATAAGATGACCATATGGTCAACTCCTGACATCCCCTTATGTTAATTCACTTACCAGTATTAGCCAGAATTACAAATTTAATAATCATCAAAAACTCTGCTCTCATTTACATTCAGTGCTTCATCCCTACCTTGCACGACCAGACACTGCTCTCTAACACGTTGTGAGGGTCATCCCCCAGATGGGTGGATTTTGGGGAAAAAAGTCAACAGCCAGCTGAATCCATTTGGAATTTTTATCCTCCTATGACTGAGAAGCTGGGATCAATAACACTAATGCCCCTTCTGACCTCATAGCCCATATTGGAAATAATTTTTTAAAAAGAAAATACTCACTGATGGTGTTAGCAACACCATACTGATCAGAAACAATTACAGCATGCATCCCTCACAGCCATCAAGAAAAGCAGCCCTGTGAGATGAGGTTACAGCTGGGAAAACAGACAGATGAGCCCTGTGCCTGAGTAAAATGGATGCTAATTACTTACTATTCTATAGGGAATAAATAGTTTTTTCTATTTTAAATATTCAGTCACTTAGTTCAAATTAAACAAATTGAGGACTACAGCAAAGCATTTTCAAGTTTTTCAGCCTCTCAGTGCTGAAAGTGCATAGCCTTGATAAATTCTTGTCACACCTCTTCCTCCCTTCTGCAAAATGAGCAAAATTAGAACACACCTCAAGGCAGACAGTGTTACACAGAGATATTTTTGTGTGGTTTAGTTCACATAATACTATGCAATGCTCTGAAACCTTTCAGCAATACAAACACAGGTCCTGAGAGTTGAGCTGTAATCAGAATATTGCTTGTTCTGCAGAATCGAAAAAATGATTTGACAACAGCAACTCTTTTCAAAGGTAGAAGTTTCTCAGTAATCTGTAATTGCACAGCAATTTACTAAAAATGTCATGATGTCTTTGAGTACAAACAGTAAATAAAAATTGCTCTCTGATCTAGAGAGATATTGCTCATGTCTGAGAGGGAGATGAGAGGTCCCAGACCTCCTTTGCATTCAGCAGATGGCAAGGGTGCTCAGGACCTTGCAGGATTAGCCCTTAATTCAAAATCGAATCCTCTAATAGTGCTATGCCACCATGGACACAGCATGAAGCAAAAAAATGAAAATGATGTTGAGAAAGAAAGGTCAATGAAAAAAAAAGAACATCGATATATAATTTGCTGCTAATGTATTAAAACAATTATAGTAGTTATGTCACCTAACCACCAAGGCACTGAGAAATCAATGCACTGGGAAATAAAGAGCAAGACATTTATTTCTGGCAGTCGGTTAGAAAACTAAAATACATAAGGGCAAGATATTTAACTTGTACAACCACATTTTTTATTAGAGCACAGAAGTCAGAACTAGTAATCATTTCCAAGGTCATCTCCCAGAAATTTCTGGCAGTATTTTAACATCTGCAGAATGAATCAAACACATTCTGTCTAGTAAGGTCAAAGGATGCTCCTTAAGTTGCATTCCAGTTGCTGCTATCACATGTATTGGAACAGCTTCTTATTTTGTTGAAGGGACAAAAAGCCCTGAAACCACAGGCAGAGAGCAAATGTCAAACTTGTCCAGCTTTAATGAGACACTAATTTTTCCACATAGAAATCTGAAGTTCTCTTTTTTTCCCCAGGTGGGAGGGAGCCCTGGTGATTTATGTGCAGCTCTAATGGTCAGAGTAACTTGAAATTATTGGACAAATCCTCTACGCCTTGTACATTTTGAGGCATTAGAAATGTTGCCTGTAGCAGTCGCTCTAAGCTATTGATACTTTCTATTAAAAAAGTGCCTTTGACTGCTGCAACTGAAACACTGAAACATTCCATGAAGTGAAACTTGACAGTAAATGGAGGTATTCTAATGTGCATGTGAAAGGTGAAGTCCTCACACAAGCAAAATGCAGACACCCCTTGTTCACATCAGGCATCTCCCGAAGAAAAAAAAAACCCATCCTCTCTTTCCATCGATTGATTATAATAAGCCAGCCTGGCCAGAACTGCCTGGAGCAGCAGGACAGAGGATAAAAGATTTAATGGTTCCCTTTCATCCTTCTGCCTGCAGACCAGCTGCCTGAGCACAGCCTGCTGTGATGTGCCCTCCTGGGTTTGCACCTCCAGCTTGCACATTGCCTGGCACCCCAGGCGCTGGTGAAAGCCATATGAGCAAGTACAAGGCAAGGTTCTACTTTTCTGCTTCTGTCTTGCACAGGAACTTCTTTGTGTCAGTGCCATCACCCTCCTTCTTAGGCAACCAGGGACATGCAATGTCTCCAGCTCAGACCCCTCAATGACACAAGTTCCAGCGGCCACCAAGAGCTGTCACTGCCTCAGTGGTGCCAGCAGGAGAGGACTTTCTGTTGCCTGATGGCAACACAGCACACAGCCGTCCTCCAGCAATGGGCAGCAGTGCACAGAAAGCGTGCACAGTGCACCCTCTCTCCCCTCTGCCACTAGAAGCCTGGTCCTACCTATTGGGTGCTCTAAGGTGCCTTAAGGCTGCTCAAGCCTTTTGCCTAGTCCATGAGTCCAGCACAAATTCCAGTCTAAAGGGAACTTGAAAATCAGACATTCAGCTTTCAGAAAGCTAACACAAAGGAAGATGTGCTTAATCTTTATTTTTTTCCATCTTTGCTGTCCAACACTTGCATGGCATTGAAGAATAACCAAGTTTCAAGTTCAGCATGTCTCTGTCATTGTTGAATTGGAAAATCTACTCCTAGGAAACAGTAATCTTCAAATCTAATATTATATATAAGCATAAAAATCATCACATCTCCAAAAAATGCTTGTGAGTTCCTAATTTCCAGATCATTGAGATGCTTTAAACCTCAGATCAGATTTCTAGATCATTGAGTGCTTCTCAGCAACATTTCTGAGAACATAAGCCCGAATTTTCTGTTTACAACCCAAAAATACATACATATTTGAATACATATATATATGAATACATATATATATGAATACATATATATGTATATTTATATATATTATGTATATATATTATGTGTGTATATATTTATTTATTTATTTATTTATTTATTTACTTAAAAACTCTTAATTGGCATTATTTTCAAGTTGAGACTCTTAGCCCCAAAAGGCTTTACTTCCAAATCCACTGTGTTTGGACAAAATCCAGTCTGGCAGATTATGCCAACCACAGTATATGACAAGAATATGATTCCATGCTGGTACATGACATGGATAAAGGACAGGTCAAATTACTCATGGCAGTGCCCCACCTGAAGCCCTGCAGGTCAGGTACAATGCCTAGACCTCATCGTGCAGCATTATCCCACCACCTGCTGCTAACTGCTTTCCATACAACTGGAGGGACGGGGCCCTTAGGGAAACAGAAATGTACAGATCACACTGTGTATTTTTAAAAGTGTTTAGCAAGAAGCTTTGATCTATTATTTTCCCCCCTACAAAGCAGCAAGGGGAAATTCTTTTGTGCTTCAGCCCAAGGAAGGAGATATAAGGAGTATCTTGTTTGCCCTTGGGAGCCAAATTACCATAAATATGCTAAGCAGTGCAAACTCCCCAACATGTGGCACTGGAGCATGTGCAGTAAACATCACAGCATCTCTTCAGGGAAGCCTAGCACGACAAAGCCTCCACTGGCAAATCGCTCCTGGCTTCTGTAGATTTGACAGAATTGCCTATAAAGGGAGTGATGACATTTTCATCTGAGCAGGAACTGTTTAATTTGGTCCAAATCTCTGTACAAGATGGGAACAGCACGCACTAGACTAATGAGCAGACCACACATTTCTTCCAGCACAGGAAAGGTCAGATGTAGGATATTTCTGGTGTATTGGGTCACGCACACCAGCTTAGGGTCTTGCATACACAGCTGTGGCCCACTGTCATGTCACCTCAAAAGCAGAGACTCACTTAACATCCTCTGACATATGGAGGCAAAAGGCCCAGCAAAGGTGCTGCATGACTGTAATGTGATACAAGCTCTGCTAGGGAGGGGGCAGAGGGGAGGGAGGAATACTTCTTGCAAACCCCACAAGAGACCCAGACAGACACTGGCATACTGCAATGTCACTGCTGTGGTGAAGAATGCCAATTCCAGCATTTTGCCCTGGGTGTACAATACTTCAGGCTGATGGGCAAACAATTCTCAGACAGCTCTGAAATAACTTATTCAGTATTTAACAACACTATGATGCACAGTGGGAGAGGGTGGCACGAGCGTCATGACATCCAAGAGAACCCAAAAACCAAACAGGGCCATGCTTGCATCTGGCATTTCCACACCTGTCTTCCTCCCCACTCAAGTGAAGCACAGCTTCACAGCATAAAACCAGAACAATGAGCACCAGAGCACTCATCAGGCAGCTGCATTTTGCTTCTCCATGTGGTGAATGGGTTCCAAAAAAACCTGATGAGTTTCATGATGATGGTGTTAAAATAGATTGCTACACTAAGTGCAGACTTATTTATAAGATATAGGTCCTTAAATTATGACCTGAAATTGTACTTGCTACACTGAGACACTCAAATCATTCCAGTGACAGGTTAACATGTAATTAAAGACAGCTTTTATGCTTATTATTATTACAACTTAATGGAAGACAGCAGTAAAAAAATGCCTTGCACATAGTCTGCATATGCATTAAGAACATCTAAAAACTTCAAACAATTGTGTTTGTCAGTACAACCCTGTGCTGACAGCTGAATGAAAGCAATCACAAAGGTTCTTGCATGCACTGTTTAAAGATCATACAGGGGTAAGACACAAGAAGCAGATACTATTCAGAGTTCAGCTGTTTGTAAGTATTAAAACACCTGCACAGGCATATTTTCCTGTGGCAGCTGAATTGTGCTTGTGTGCAATTTGGCTGCTTGCAATACACAGCATCTCAGTGCAGCACTTTTAAGATAGAAGATCCCTATTTTGATAATTTTCAAACTACTTACATTCATTGGGGAGTTCAGCATTAGATCCTTGGTTCAACTGTATCATAATTACTCAGGGTTTTGTTTTGGGTTTTTTTTTTGATGGCTTTGCTTATTTCAGTTAAATAAAGTGGAAATACTAAGCAATTATAGCTGAAAGCACAGTGGGGTAATTTTCTAAAGGTTTATATTCACTTTTGCCATAATTTCAGATTTTTACTGCCATTTATTGATTCATTCACAAAAAAGAAATAATTTAAAACACAGCTCTCAGACAGGCATAACTTTGGACTGGTATAGTCCAGCTTTCTTCCTTTGCATCTTTCTTTTCCAAGTCTTATGAGATACTGTGTTTTTCACACACACACTGCAAAGCATCCAATGCAGGAGAGATGCATTCTGTATTTCACATAAAGTGTTCAATTTTTAGCCCTTCATCAAGACAGCCAGCTGCTTCCTCGACTTCACAGGGCAAAGAGGGAATCTCCTTGGCTGACAGGTAAGCCCCACCTTTCTGCACAAGCATACATGAATCTGATGCAATGTTAAGGAAAAAGGTAAAAATCACAAACTGCAATAACAGATAAGCCACTGGATTAAACGGTGCCTCTCGGATCATGGCTCCATGGCCATGTTTCACCACTACAGCAGCTGGCTGGGACTAGTGCTCACTGCCATCTTTCATTTCTATAGCTCTTTTAGGCTGTAAGTGTCACGGTTTTCATAAAGCATGCTTTATTTTGCCAGTGTATAGAGAAAAGGAGGCAGATATGGGTGTAGGAGAGGGTGAGGTACCTCCCAACACAAAGCCACTGTCCCAGTGCTGTTGGCCAACACCATAAAATGTGAGTCAGATGATGATCCCACTGCAAATTGCCTTTGCCTATCAGATTTTCAAACCCTCTTCAAATTAAATAGGCTAACAGCATAATTTCTCTTTTTTTTTTTTTATTAAACTGATTTGCTTATTCAATTAGTCATTAACGGCAATTATAAAAAAAAAAAAAATCTGACTAAGAAGCAGTATGCTTTCCATATCACCACTGCTTAGCCCATGGGAAATCATCAATTATGTGATGACAGTCTCAGACTGCAATCACTTTTCCATGGCTGCAGCCTGATAAACGCTTCTGCTAGGTGTAACACCTCCTATAGCCTGTTTCAGGTTACAAAATAGTGAGCATGTATTTATTGTTCCTAAAAAGCCTGTCAGAGAAGCTAGCAAAGCATCTTAAAGGAAGACTCTGAGGATTACATACCACCCTTCAGAGAGATGAATACTTCATATATGAGAACATATATTTAAAAGCTATTTTTCATATCAGTTTTTAGAAACACATCACTGATTACAATAAACATACAGGAGCTGGAATTAATTCCTTTAGGAGCTGCTGTTCTGAAGAAACAGTAGCCCACATCCCAGAAGGACAATGAACTATAATATGCAAGCTCATTTAATCACTGTATTCAATTACAAGGAGGAATAAATAATCACACACATGCCTAAGTCTGAATTTTAAAAGGTTAAGTAGATCGTGAATAGTCAAGCCAAATGTTGTGTATCTCTGAATTCACAGATTAGCAGAAGAAGTGGTGCATTCACTTCCCCATTAAAACTTTTTGTTCCATTTGGAGCTTGATTGTACAGAGCTGACATTCTCAGCAGTAAGGGGACACAAAACTCTGACGTTCACCTCAGTGGAGTTTGTGTATGGTCTAATGACAGACCTTCCTGGTCTCTGCCCTGACACATACCCAGGACTCCACTAAGTCACAGGGGGTCAGAAGAGGAGCTGACTTTCTTCCAAACACTGCAAATAGAAGCACTTTGGGCAACTGCTCTTACTCTTTGCTGTAAACTCCCACATCCCAGACCTACATGACCATATAGCTCCAGGAAGATCTGAATCCTCTCCATTTGTGAAGAAAAGCAGTTTCTTGCAAAGCTGATGGCATTTTCATGTTTTCCAGATGCTTTTGGATGCTGTTATCAAATATTTATCATTCTTTGTAATCAAGAACATAGTTGCAACTTCCCAAATTACGTCTTACTAACCTTGACTCCCTGAACAAATTTCTTATCCATTAAACTATGATGTAACATCAAATGTCCTATGGCCCATTTGCATGTCAAAACCCTCACCCCAGAAGGGAGATTAGATTCTCATTAATAATAACACGATGTTGCTATGTCTGTACTCACACATCAAAGAAAAAAAAACTGTTTAAAGTATCTACATAAGCTGCACAAGCAGCCCATGACATAGTTGCCTGGAGAGATGGGCCATCATGCCAGAGACTGTAACAAAATTTCCCTCAAGGCAGTGTTACTACACACACCTCAAGAAAATGCCTTCCTTGCAATGGGAGAAGCCCAGTTTCAGCCGGCAGAGACCTTCCCTTACCCACACGTTTAGATTTCACTTGTCCAACATGCCCAGGTTTCCCAGCTGATCACATCCCAAAATTTCCTTGCATGCGCTTTGGGGCTTCTGCCATAGGAAACCTCAGAGGTCCCATGATGGCAATGGCTCCCCAGGGTGTCACACAGGGCAGTGTGACACCCTGGGGAAGGGCTCTGTGCCCACCAGCAGACCCAGCACAGATGCAGCCTCCAAGGCATTTGCAATCTGCTGTGGTCTAGGAGCCCTACAGTGCACAAGGAGGGAATAAACAAGTATCCCTTTGCTTCCCTGGACCTGCTCCAGGGACATCCAGGGGAGAGGACAGTGAGGAGCCCGCAGCACGTCCAGGGCTGCCTCCTCACAACAGGCTGTGCTCCAGCAGCAGGCCAGAGACTTGTTTGTCCATCCTAGGAACCACCTGGCTGTCTCTTTGTTCAATGCCTGCACAGCTGAAGTGGAAGTGAGGAGGCATTTTGCCTGCTGGAAAGCGGGATGCATGTGTGTGCTGAATTGCAAAATCACCCTGTTGTAGCCTCCCTGCTACTGCTTAATGGCATGTACCAGCATGTACCAGGCATCTACAGACAGTAAGAGGAGAAGCTGTAGTCACCTTAATAGGCAAAATGTTTGCATTTTCCCATTCTTGGTGGTTTTCACCCTTTGGGGCAATGCTACATGGCCACTGCTGCTTTAAGGCTTTGAGTGAAAACCCTTTGACAATGGGGATCTGACAAATGCTATTTGTTTGTGGTTGTTTGTCGCTGTTGTTTGTTTGCTTCCAGCTTGTGGCTGTGCATCCCCCATGATGTTACTAACAGTATCAACAAACAAAATCCCATGGACAAGGCTTCTGTGGGGCAGGGAATGAAATCTAACAAGGGTTTCATTATTGCATTGATGCTGGGGCTCTGAACTCATGGCTGGGAAAGAACAAAACCAGGATCTGGCTTTCTGGTTTTAACTGTGGTAGTTCCTAGAGAGAGGTCAACCAGCCCTGAACTCCAAGAAATGGATGTAAAGAGGGTTAAAGAAAAGCTTCTTGTGGAATTGGCAGAGCATTATGGGCAGTGAGAGAAGGAGGGATAATGGCAGGAGGAGGATGAGGGTGTAGAAAAAGGAAAAAAGGAAAGAAACTGAAAAGCAATAAAATATGAGGTATAAAAGCTTCCAGCAGTCCCAAGTCAGACAGCATAATCTCTCAATGATTACATCTCTCATTCTGGCAATTTATATCTCCATCAAAATTCAAGTTCAAGCAAAGGAATAAAATCACAATTCACGCCAAATGCCATCACAAGAAAACCAAAAATTTTTTCTTATTAACTTCCATCAAAACTAGACCCATCAATGCTGCCACTTCATTTCCATTCATCTATTTTCCCCAAACCCTCACCCCAAAATGTTTCTACACTCCTTGTAGCCATCACATTTTCACGTCAGAGAGAGAGTATCATCTTGGTTTTAGAAGGATTTCACAGGCTTTTCTGAACTGAGGACAAGGTCATCTCATGACCTCAGCCTGGTTTGGGAGATAGTGGTGTGAGCTGCTGCCACTGCTACAGCTCACATCAGTATTTTTCACCTTGTCTAAAATATGAGACAAGTAATGCATTTTATTGCAGTAACTGATGCTATTCTGAAAAGCTCTTTCTGTCAGTGCCAGCTATACTCCATGAGGGTAACTGACATCTCATGAAAAACCTTTGGCTGTCAAAGTGCTGTAATTCTACTCCTATTTCAATCTTTGAAAGGATCAAAATTGACTCTGAAAAACCAAGCAGGACTGTCTCCAGTGCCAGCTACACAGATTCTCGTAAAAGGTGCTATACACCCCAAGTAATACCAAACTGGATAAAACCTTTCCCTCTAAAAAAAGCAACAGCACTTTAAAGCCTGCATTATGAGCTTACCAACTGCAGTTAATGCACAGAGCTTCTGAATTTATGCGGACAGGCCCTCCTCTCTCACAAAACTATTCCTACTACAACCATCTATTCCTACATCCAACAGCCAATCTTTTCCCTTGACCACTAAAATCAAAACCTAGCAAAACATCACAAACCACAGCAGAACACCCTGCCAACCTCTTCCAGCTCACAGCAAATTTGGCCTTTCAGAGCTGCTGTCTCATCTGCTCTTTTTCTCCCTTTCCCTTGAACATGCTAGAGAAGGCAGCAGCCACTGTTGGGGCAGGGCAGAGCCTGGCTCTGCTGCACCTGGTAATCCGGAGTTTGCTGGCAGCAGTTTGCCAACGCCCCAGACTCTCTCAAGGAATAGAGTTTATTCAGCTACACAGCAAGCAGAGGCACTCCTTGCTGTAATGCAGCCCAGGGTTCCCAGCTATTAAGGGAGGTCTTAAGAGCCCACAAAAAGCCCATTGGGAAATAGGCAGAAATCTATACCAATTAATGGTTCACAAATAGGTCTTGGGTTGTGGCTTTTTGTTCCTAATCTCCCCGGGTGACCTCTGAGCCCAGGGATTTACAGAAAGCAGTAAAGTGGGAAAGAAAAGGACTGCATCAGTACACTGCACAACCAAGCATCACCTAATGCAAGTAACAGGGAGCATGACAGGGAGCCTGGTAAAGTAACAATAACTGTAGTTTGGCTATGGCCAAAACCAGTCCCACTCTTGCTCACAAAAAGACCAAGGCTGCTACTTCCATAGTACTGTGAAACTGTTTGAACTCAGGGCATGTTAAGAAGGATTGCGGGGGAAAGAGGAATTAACAGCATGAGAGTAAATTTAGTTCACAAGAGGGAAAAAAGCCGCTTTGAAGAACAGATTTCTTTCAGATTCTTAATACACAAGCTCAAAGCACAGGTCTGCAGTGAATCCATCCTTCCACTCTGTGGGCGGGGAATGAAGGCGCTCTTTATATTCCTCAGAAAATGTTAATCTCACAAGAAAATCATTGTGTTATAGCAACTTGAAGCACTGGAAACACTGGAATTCAAACTCTGAAGACAGCACATGAACTGTATTCTTGGACACAAGAGATACAGCAAGCACGTCAAGATGCAGTTTTATCTTTTCAGCATTCTTACATAAAAAATACCCCCATTTCATAAAAGCTTTTAAAAAAAAAAAACACAAAAAAACTCTGAATTTCAGAGCACCATCTCTGAGTTTTATATCATTATGGATTCTGCGTTCAGGAAGGAATGCTTTGCTGCATCCTGAGAGCAAGGTTCCAAACCAACAACCATCGCAGTAGGTGTTAATAGCAACACGGGAATGATTAGTGTATAAACGCCTACTTAGGTCAGCAGCTAGGGAATCTTGATGTGATCAGTACCTGGATGACAGTGCCTAGCTTTTCAACAGCTTGCAGATCAGGGTTTGATACTAAAAGGCCTTAAGAAGGAAGAAAAGGAGTACAACAGTAAGCAGTGAGAACGATAAATAGGGGAGGTTCCTTCACCTGTGGTGAAGGACCATGTTTGGAGTTCCTGAAGGACAAGGTGGTCTGTGGCTCCCACTGAAGTAACAGGATGTGTGGACAATTTATAAGAAGCAGCAACATTGATATTTCATTTTTACAGTTCCAGTTCCTACTCTCACAGCTAACTGACCTGCCAGCCCACACACCATCTGTTGCTATTCCTCTTACACTACTCTCTTAAAAAATCAGGACCCACTTTTCATCTACTAGAAACAGCACTTTTTATCATTTTACATGTTGTACAGTCAGCTTCAGTGAGCCACATTCTGAGAAAATATGAAGCAGGGCTGTATCTGGGGGCTGAGAGCATCTAGAAAGCTGTGTCACCTCTGCAGTAGAGGTTATCTTCTCCCTTCATGTTCTTGGTGGTTTGATCACATCTCTGCAGCGGAATAGATGTCTAGACAGAAGTCAGCAAGAGCTGCCCCATTTTAAATTAATTTCAGAATTTGGCTATGATATTTTGCTAAACTGATGTTGTTTTGGTTTTGGTGTTCTTATAGCTCACTAAAGGCAGTATGTCAATAGCTGCAAGAGAAGGTACCTGACCTGCTTCATCCCCAGACCTGCAGCTGTGGAACTGACCTAACCTCCTGTGTAGCATTTGAGCCAGACAGGGAACAGACCTGAGTGGTTGGCATACATCTAAGATGACAGGTCTCTTGATGAGAGAGATTTCTTTGGCATGACCCCTGAGTCAGTTTTCCCCTTCGTCTTCGTAGCCCTCAGTCCAAACCTTCTGACCTGGGAACACGAGTTATTTCTGCTGCATTTGATCTGACCAACAGCACTTGAGTGATTAGAAAAGGATCCAGACTAAGGCAGAAACTACGGAGCAACATCTGCCATTTTTTTACCACTAAGATACAAGAATTTTTATAAAGTCTTCCAATAATTTTTTATCCCTTCCACACGCTTCTTAGCTTAGCACCACCAGACAATTAGGAATTATCAAAAGCACCATTCTGGAAAAAGTTCTTAGAAACACTTTTCAAATATACAAACATATCTCTTTATTATCTCAGCTACTTAATGCATCTGGTTATTTATATGATGATATATAATTTCCTATATCTGAAATACTTACTCCATTGATGTGATAGTTATAGCACCTAGACTTCCAATGTTATGAAGGCAAAAAGGATGTTACAATAACTGATTAAATGTCTTTAGGGTTACATTTCCAGCAACCTTAGCAAATTCCCAGCGTCATAACATCTCATTTTCTAGGTACCTCATCAAAATGCTTATATCACCCGAGCTTATTTTGCAGTACAACATATGAGCATTTTCAGCTTTTTCCGCCTTAGAAGTCTTTCCCACTGCAAAAGAAACTTATTTTTACTCCTAAAAATGTTCTCCTGATAGACTTACACTTCCCAATTCTTTTCTGCTTAAACAACTAAGATCATCAAAAACCCTGATATTGTCTTCAATGCACATCTTCACAATAAATGGTTTCACACTAGGCTTTCATGACAGCTCCTTATCACTTTCTCACATAGCAAAAGGCGACAACTGGCAATAATGAATCACTGAATTACAGGGAAAAAAACTGATAAACTGAGAATACTATGATCCAGTTTGCTGACATATAGAATGGGTAGCTTTCCCTTCTGCAAACTTGACTCAAACACAGAACATTAAACACTTGGGGATCTACCAGGTGTTCTTGCATTGAGTACAAAAATAATGTATTTAGTATTTAGGTGCCTGCAGTGCACAAAGTGCTTCGGTGCTCCTGGGCACACTGAAACTGTGTGTTTACCTGATGGTTACCTCAGTCACTTTCTCTCCCTGAAAGGGTCTAACTTGCTAAGTGTACCCACAGCATAGAAGTATTTGTGGTGATGAACTGAAAAAAATACCATCTGTACCTACAAAGAGAGTCCTGATCACGAATAAGAGTGTTTATCATTCCCCATGTTGACTCTAGTTTCCCAGTCATCAGATACAATGGTGAGACAACTCAGGGGGAGCATTCCCAGACTCTGCCTTTCCAAAAGTTTGCCCAAACAAGTTTTAGTGCCCAAGTGCAAATAAACCCTTTTCAGGCTCCATGTCCTCATTTCCCACAAAAAAACCTGTCTGAGCTTCTGACACAAGAGAGCATCTTAGACATATTCCCCTCGTTGGCATTTCCCATTATCTTTGGCAGTACATCATGTGACACAGTCTGTCTGTAGTGAATTCCAGACATGGTGCTCCTGCTGCACCATGACTCAGCTCAGTACTGTGACAGATAATAGTCCTATCAAAGGGAAAAAAAAATTCCTATGAAGATACCTGAAAATCTACTTGATACAAGGTCAATACAAGTACAGCAGAGGAGATAGGGTGGCTTGGCAATATACAGGTGGACACTTAGAGGATGTCAGACCTTCCAATTTGAGAAGCCAGTGGTGCTGCTGACAGACAGTCCCAACTTCATGCTACCTAGAGCTCCTGTTTCTCTTGTCCCAGCTTCAGGTTCTACCATGCCATTTGCAAAGCCATTCAGCAGAAAATGCTGCTGCCACTCTGCTGCCAGCTGAACTGACAACTCAATCATTTGCCCCACCTATCTTACTGTAATCTTAGATTCTGATTAATTATTTCCAAACTGCAACACACTGAATGTAATACACTGGCTCAGAGCAATAAAAAGAAACAGGTCTTTGAGAGAGGATGACCAACAGAAGAAAAAAGAATTCAGAATAAGATAAATACAGAGTTATCTTTCTCAGACACACTCTCCTATCTTCCAGCAACAGGCAGTGTAGACTTTCCAAATGGGAAGTTGTATTGACATCACTGCAGTGACGGAGTTTTTGCCAGGATTTTGCCTAGTTTGTTTTTAAACCTTTCCAAATTCTGGCTTCTACAGAATACTCACAACAATGAATTCACAGTTTAGCTGTGCATTATACCAAAAAACCACTTCTCTTTATTAGTTATAAACCAAATAATTTCTCTGTGTTACAAAACAGTTGCCTCATTATGAGAAACAATGAACAGTCTTTACATCTCACCTTCCCCGGACAATTAACAGTCCTGTAGATTACCATATACCTCCTTTACTAAAGTTGCCTTCCTACGATGACCAGACCTAGACTATTTATTCTTAAATGTACTTAATCTATAATCCTAACCACCCTTGCTGCCCTTTACTTCATTTTCAACCTGAGCTGGGAGAGAAGAAGGAATCATATTATACATTCCATATTTCACAGTTACACAATGGTATAACTACAGCTCTTGCTTGGCTTTTTTCCTAATCAGCTTAAATACCATTTGCCTTTTTGACCAATGCTGATCAAAAATTTCCAAGAACTATCCCCACTATCTCCATAGACCTATTTTCTGCATGATAATAGTCAAGTCAGCACCCTGCTGAATATGTATAATAAGAATTTCCTCTTCTTCATGGCAGAAAAACACATTACTTTGCATTTTTCAAACTTGGATTCCATCTGCAATTTTACCCTGCAGTTACAGAGATTTTTATTCCTTTCATCTTTCTGCAGCCATAGGGCTGGTTTGAGGGGCCTGCTCCCAACTTATTTTCCCAGTTCTACACTGCCCGATTCTTACTACTTTCATGGGACTAATTTTGAGTTGGATCAGCTTCCTGGTGTAGCACAACATCTCAAACAGGCAGTCAGATGTGGGGATAATAGGGCGTACAAGAATATAATCTTGCATGGTCACCAAAGGTGAAATTATGGCTTCATTTATCAGGAGACCTGCAACCATTTAATAATACCAGTACATGCTGTTATCTCAGATTTCATCCCACACTCAGCAGCACCCAGTCTTCAAGGGCAAATTATCTCAATTCCTACCTTTCATTTTCTCTCTTTTAAGTAATCATCAGTCCTGAAAAGCATCTCCTTTCTGATCCAAACAATCTTTAAATTTCTTTCAGGATTTTTGGCAAGGGACTTCATCAAAAGCATTTTGAAAATATGAATACAAGATACAGGCACACCAGATCATATATATCCTCATGCTCTTTCAAACCTTTAACAGCTCTACAGGATACACAAGATATGAACTGTCTGCAAAAAAAAATCCCCACATTTCCTGCTTCTCAGTATGTTTCTGTACACATTTCTTCCTTCTGCATCTACTGTACTGACACCCAATTTCCCAGCAGAAATTCATAACTTCATGCTGAAATTTTGCTTCTATCATATTCCTGCAAGCATGTCCAGCTGCTAAAGATACCAGCCCTTCTCTCCTGCTGTCCTCACCTGCACACCTCTCACTCCCTGCCACTCTCCCTGTGTCAGGGGGGTAAACTTTGTGTCACTGACCGATTAAGTGGATTAAGGGACTTATCCATCTTAAAACTCATAATTTAGTATTTACTAGGTTATTATCAACTAGGACCAGCTTTGTGTCTGCTACAACCCAGAATCACATGACAGACTGCAGAAGCACAGAGGCACCAGTGGCAGGAGTGGCTGGGAAAGGTTGAGCTTCTTCTTTCAACTCCGGCAACACTTTATGCTAGAATAATGTATTGATAAAATGACAACCTTATTACTTAGATCTTCCCCAAATAGAACCATTTCTTTTAATTGGTATCACATTTTCCACCTTCCTCTGCCACTCAAGCTGCTTTATATGATAGATTACACACCACTGTTAGGAGTTCAGCAATTTCATATCAGAGTTCCTTTAGAAGTCTTTGGGGAGTAACATCTGATCCTGGTGATTTGTTGCTATTCATTTTATTGATTTATTCTAAACCTACTTCTACTGACAGTCTAATTTAGAGATAGCTTAGACTCACACTGTATAGAGCAATGGTTGTCTGCAAAAGCCTCCCCAGGATCTCTCATATTGAACACAGATATATATTAGTATTTTTTTATCTTTTCTATTATTCTTACACTGATGTGCTCTGCTAAACTGTTATTCCCCTCCTATGGGCATAGCAGCAATATGCATTTAGCCCACTTATTTTACCAAATCTTCATAAACTTCAGGGAAAAGTTTACGAAATCCCTCAAAATTATGACTGACAATATTTCATTATGAAGGACTGTCAAGAAGAAGGGTTAGCAGGCATTTATTTTCTCCATCCTAAAACCTGGAAGGTAGGATCACAAAGTGTTGGGCAAATATTTCTTCTCAATGACATGAGTCCACATGCATCAGATACACCTACACTGGCTGTGTGGCTGTCCCAGGAGAAGATTTTTCAACACCTTTTGACCATCAGTGAAAAGCACAGTGAGCAAAAAAACCTAATAACATCCTTCATAACTAAGAAAAAATATCAAAAAGCAACCAGGCCTTTTTTTCTTGGAATATTAAACAAAAGGCAATCTAGAAAAGGCAGAGCTGTATCCCTTTTTCACAACTTCATTTAGCAGTTGTCTACAGTCAGTTCATGTAAGATAGTACCATTCTCCTCCAAGGTCATGTACAGTTCTGCAGAGTGCCGCTGCCCAACAGCACAGCAGTGTCACTGGTGCAGTGTAGAAACAGAATGTGTTAAATAAAAATAACTCTTACTACACAGGACTTCTAGGACAAACAGGCATGGTCTGAAGGCCCCTTCGAGGTGGTATGTTATTATTCTAAAGGTGCTTCTGTTCCTACTAATCCAAGGGTCATGCACAGTTCCAGATAGGGTGACACAGCATGGTACAAAGGTCATTAATCCTTTCTTTTCTTCCTCCAGAGAAATCCAGCCCATACTTACATTTTTGTGCGTCTCATTTAGCTATGTCATGAAGATTTGTCCTCTTTTTCTGTCCCTTTAATCTTTCTCCAGGCCCTCCATCATTTGCCATCCCAACTTCTGCAATAGCCTAACAAAACTGTCACGCTTCCCCCTTGCCACAATCCCTTTCACCCAGCCCACTACAAAGATACACCAGTTAATACCAACACCACCCTGTTGTTCCAGTCATACCATTCCACGTTATTTCCTCTCTCCAGATCACACTTCCCCTCTGCCTCTTGCTCTCGAAGACCTTCACAAATAAATCCCACAGTAGGGAGGTAAAAGACATGTGGTGTCAGCAGATGCAGTGGGGGAGATTATGTTCTATTTCAACAAAGTTCTGCTTAAACTGCCTGAGAGGGGTGACCCAATGGACTGAAAGAAATGAGCGATCCAGGCAGGCCTGGAGTAGTAGCAGTGGATGGGGTAATCACTACATCATTCCAGAGGCTGCCAAATGTTGAAATTAACCACCACAAAGCAAGACAGTATGTTTGAACAGAGACCAGCTGGAGGAAACTCCAAAGATGACATCAGGATAACATCTAGAGAAGGAAATGCGGCTAACATCCAAGAAATAAAGATTATACATAAAAGAACAATGATTCTGAAAGAAATGGTGTACTCAATAGGAAGGGATTAGAGATCCTGAGATGCTAAGATTTGGCCTCTTGGAGATTACTTGTTCAAATCCCCACCCTTGATGAGGATTAGCCCAGGAGGTGTGTCTTATATCTTCCGCCTAGACACCAACATATTTGAAGTGTATCTCTCAATTCAGTCCTTAAAACCTCAAACCATACTCTAAAATGCACACTCAGCAGACAGTCCCCAGTGATTCCAACCACCTTACAGATGACTCAGAAAAGTCATTTGTTAAAGAAATTTAAAATTTCTATCCATCCCATGGTATGAAAAAACCCTAGTCTTCTTGGGGGTTGGTACTTTACAGTTTATAGTACCTCAGTGAGATGAAAACTTCCCTTTGAGATGAAAGACTGGCAAGCCTCTGTCAGTGGCAAGCCCAAATTAAAGGTGATGTCCCAAGAACTAGCATATACTCCCTGACACAGTCATCACAAAAATCCCTCAGTCATTAAAAAATTACTAAGTTAAGCCTAAAGAGTTTTGCACACCTGAGGCTTTCCAGACATCTGCCTATGAAATCCTACCAGAGCAATAGACTAGTCTAGCTTTGCAGATTGAAGTGTCCTCTTCAGGTGTCCTCAGTTGCTGAAACAGTGCTCTGTTACGGCACTGGGATAACTCTTCAGGTTGGATAACCCGTTTATTATAGCAGAGTTTATTAAGCTGAGTGCTTAAGGTGTCTTGCTGCAGGTTTAGCAGCAGTTGAAGGAAGCCTTGGTCACTGGGCTAGACACCAGTAGAATTCCTTCCAACCAGCCCCAAACTAGCTCTCAGGTGCAAGTGGTGTCTGTTGACTTGGTCCAGAAAATGGAGGATGGCTGGGAGCAATCCATGGTGCACCATTCAGCCATGTGGGTGTTTATAAAGGCAGTGTTCCATGACCACGCCAGCCCCAGGATAGCGGATTTTTTTTGGCAATAACCATAGAGGGCTGCAGTTATGATTTGGTGTACAAAGGGTGGGAATGAAAACATGCAGAGCATCCATCCTTGGGAAGCAGTGCAAAGGGTCAAACAGAACAGCCCCCTGTGCACCACCATATGTAAGAACAGCCCTTTCCCATGTTCTTAACAAAGACACAAACAAGGAAACTGCATTGGGGGCTGCAGGGAAAGCAAGAGGCCACGGAAGTCATCCTGGAACTGGCAAACAGACAGCAGGAGCAGCAGCTGGGTACAACAACATCGTCCTTTTATGTTCTGTGAAGCTACGCCTGCTAAAACACAAGCCTGCAGGGCTCTGCAACTCAATCATTCTCTGATACGGGCCAGATTGGAACTAGAAAAAATACAAAACCCAGCAAATCCAAGCACCCAAACGGCAGAAGGATGCCTTCAGGTACACACACAAAACTGTACATATGCACAATCAACATTCCATACTTCCTCATGCCAAAGGCAATTGAGTCTGCTAAACAAGCTGATAAAAACCATTACGGGGCATCCCCCTCATAAACCACTGGGAACCGTAACTCCTAAAGTCTTTCATTTTGATGAAGTTCTGTATTACCAGAATGATAAAGTCAGAAGAAAATGGTATCTAAGGAACTACCCTTGAGGGAGTGGAGGGCCGCTGGGCAAGGTTTAGCACACATCTTTGTGAGGGCAAAAAACCAAAGGCACAGCTACTTTGTTCTGTCCCTGGGATCCAGTTAACCCTGGCTACAGGGCAGAGCCTAATTGTTTCTTTCCAAAGGAGTTAGGATAAGGCAGAGGTGAGGGGAAGCTAATCAACCTTTAAATACTTCACCATCTGCTAACAACCAAACAAGTAGTGGTTTAACATTTGCTTTGAGGACACTTTACCAGCTTTTCTGTACAACAAAAAGACCAGGCTTAGGAACAGCCTCTCTGTGATGTGAGGGACAGAGAGCAAAGTGATACAGGAAAAAAAGGTTGTACATGGGAGTACATCTAATGCTTTACATAAGGAGTGCTTTGCTTTTACAAACACCGAAATATAACGCATATCACTAATGAAAGTATCGTTATTTTCCAGCAAGATTGTAAGCTTATAAAAAATAAGATGAAGCAGACTATAAAGATTGGCAGCTGATGTTCTCCAACCTGTGTGCAATAAACATTAATGAGAAAACTTATTCTGGATCCAATATTTGATCTTAAAAGGCCAAGGAAGGATCCTCACTACACTGCCTAGGAGCTAGTTCAAGTAAATGACACCCATAACTAGCCCAGAGCATCTATGGAAGGAAAACAGCCACAGCCTCTCTCTGCACTAAATATTAATGTCTAGGCAGACAAAAGCAGCACTAGGATCACTGTAATAATATCACTGGCAGACACTCTGTGTGTTTCTTTGGGGCACTGGCACATCAGCACTAGGAATATGCCTATTGTCCCACATTAAACTAATTACTTGTTCTGAGACATTCCTCTGGGAATCACAGATGTTATTTATATTTTCAGACATTTAAAAGGATTAAAGTGTGTTTATTCTCAGTAAGCTGATTTGTAGAAAAAGATATATACAGGCATCAGGAGCATGCATTTTAACCCTACTTTACCATCATTTTAACCATCCCCTAACCTTGGGGATGACCAAACACACAGAAGCATGCATTTTAACCCTACTTTACCTACATTTTAACCATCCCCTAACCTTGGGGATGACCAAACACACAGTGCCATTGGCAGCCACCTACCCTCCACTTTAGTATTCAGGACCACCAAAAGTCTCACCAGCCTGTCTGGTCCCATTAAAAGTATCTATGTATTGCAGGTTACAGGCACTTCTGATAAACTACTCCATGAGCTCTTGGTGACAGCAAGCTGTGCATATAACCAATAGATCCAGCTGGAAATTAAACTGCATGTCAAGTAGCCCGATTTATATAAAATTGCTCTAGGCTAGAATGAAACATCTCTGGTTGAAGACAAACAAGAAGAGCATTGGGCGATTCGATGTGCCCTGGGCTACGAGGAAATCTACAAGCCATTTTCATGAAACAGAACGCGCCAAAGTACTGGGGCGGCGGCAAAACGAGTAGCTGGCCGGGAGGTGAGGTGCACTGCAAGCATCCGGATGGATACAGGAACAGCTGCAGGCTACGAGGGATAGCAGCCCTGCCTGCAGAGACACTGTGCTGTACAAAGCCCGCCGCAGCCTGGGCTACCCCGGCGGCACCCAAAGCCGGAGGTTAAAAAGGGTTAACCGGTTCAAGTTGCTGCCGAGCGGCTCCGCTACCGCCGGCGCTCCTGCCCCGGGGCCGGTGCCGCTCCGACACCTCCCGGCTGCCGCGCCACCCTCGGGGATTCCTCCCCGCATCGCCCCGGCTGCACGCCCGGCTGGCAGCGGCTTTCGGCCAGGCGTGCCCGGCAGCGATCCCCGCACCTCTCCGCCGGCACCGGGACCGACACCTCTCCCCCACCCCCGGCTGCCGCCGCCTCACCCACCAGGCTCGCTCCTTACCCGTCTCTTTGTCCTGGGCGGCTTCCAGGTGCAGGTCGCTGAGGAGATGCTCCAAAATCTTCTCCGGCGTCCCCGACACCACCACGTATCTGTCGGAAAGCAGAGAGTCCCCGGAGTCATCCTCGGTGGAGGACTGCGAGCGGCTGCTCCACTCATCCTCCTCGTCCTCCTCGTCGATGTACTTGAAGTAAGGCACGTCGAAGGTGGGCAGCGGCCGCTCCCCGCCGCGGCCGGCCAGCGCCTCTGGCACCCGCACCCTGCCGCTGCCCATGGCGCCCCGCTCCCTGCACGCCGCCGCCCGGCCCCTAAGCTCCCCCCCCGGGGACCATCGCCCTGCCGGGACC